>CAJHNH020001447.1:680722-852211 GCA_905116865.2 Candidula unifasciata
TTGTTACATAAAACATTTCTCCTATAGCATACTGCTGTCTACATTTGTTTATGTTTTATCTGTCAGTTGTTACATAAAATATTTCTCCTATAGGCATACTGCTGTCTACATTTGTTTCTGTTTTACCTGTCAGTTGTTACATAAAATATTTCTCCTATAGGCATACTGCTGTCTACATTTGTTTCTGTTTTACCTGTCGGTTGTTACATAAAATATTTCTCCTATAGGCATACTGCTGTCTACATTTGTTTATGTTTTATCTGTCGGTTGTTACATAAAATATTTCTCCTATAGGCATACTGCTGTCTACATTTGTTTATGTTTTATCTGTCAGTTGTTACATAAAACATTTCTCTTATAGGCATACTGCTGTCTACATTTGTTTATGTTTTATCTGTCAGTTGTTACATAAAACATTTCTCCCATAGGCATACTGCTGTCTACATTTGTTTATGTTTTATCTGTCAGTTGTTATATAAAATATTTCTCCTGTAGACATACTGCTGTCTACGTTTGTTTCTGTTTTAGCTGTCGGTTGTTACATAAAATATTTCTTATATTTTAACGGTTCGCACGTTTTATAAAGTTGAAGAGTAAGGATGCAGCTAACTCGTATCAATATGTGACGTACATTTCTAAAATTTTTCGGGTGCATTCTTCTGTCAATAATCTGTTCTCTCCAAGTTGTTAATTAACTTTGTTTCCCAGATTGAATCATTTCTCCCTGTATGGGTTCAGGGACCCCATTGTGGGGAAATCAAGGATATGCCCACTGCCTCCCCAATAATCATGTCGAAAGAGTCAACTAATTGGTGGCTTCCTTCAAAGTCTGAGTGCATCTACCTGAATGGTTAGAAACAAGTCTGCATACAGATAAGTCAAATATGTAAAATACAACACTCGGTTTCTATAACAAGACTAAAGTCCAGAGGCGGATAAACAAACACAACTTTCCACCAGAGTTTACAGCCGGTAAACATGAATAAGAAGAAGTATTTGTTTCTGTATTAGCTGTCAGCTGGTCCATAAAATAATTCTCCCATTTTCCCAGTCAGCTTTTTTTAAAAAGTTGAAAAACATGGCTGAAAAGGATGCGATTAATTTGTATCCATACATTATGTAGATTTTTTAAGTCATGGCTTGACAGCTTGACATGTTGTTTTTTCAACAGACTCACAGAGCGGGCTTTGAAAAATTGATACTGGCATCATGCACCCATAGTGGCTTTCATCATTTGATAAGACACAAAACAGGGGCATATCGTGGCTTTTCTGTCCAGGGTATTTAGGTGTGCGAGGTATCTAGCACGCTGATAGATTAGCTGCTGCCACTGCTCTGGGCTGTCAGCTACTTTGTGACAAAGGATGTGGTTAAGGCCCTTATGGGATCAGATGGACAGTGCAGTATAACAGATAGAAAATCCATAACTTGAAAGACCAATTCAGCAAGGGATGTGTAGAGGTTCTAGAAGATACTGAACATTAAGGGGAATATAGAGGCAGGCATTTAATCAGGTTCCTTTTGGTATTATCAGCATGTTGACTATTTGTTGGTTATTGAAGAAAAGGAGGGAGCACCTATTGGAATTTCCTAAGTGCAGGGATGTCAATTCTTGATTTATTGATTCATTCATTCAGACTCATTTAAACCAAAAATTATTACTCTAAAGTACCAAAAATTTTTGATAGCGAGCTTGGGACTGAACCATTTGAATTATAAATTAGGCTGTTTTTTAAATAAAACAATTGTTTCATTTGCCAGTTCATTTGCTAAGTTGGACCTCTGTCTCACTTATATAACTAATCTTCAGCCGTGATATTTTTTTTTTTTTCACTTTAGTTATTTTGCACTCCCTAGCTCTAAATGAAAGCATACTTTTTATTCTGTGCTTCACGTTATTTATTTACACAAGTCCAACCCCTCCCCCTTCCCCCCCCCAAGATTCAGTATATTAAATGTGTTGTAATATTTTATTCATATATGCATATTTTTGTGCACGAAAGAGATGAATAGAAGTGGACCATGGGGCAAGCAGAGTAGACGGTGGAGAGATAATATAAAAGGAGACTTACAAACACTCAAAGTCACCAACTGGGAAAATAAGGCACCAGTCACAGAGATGAATGGAGTAAAGTAAAAGCAAAGGACCCTTGTATATTATAGACCAAATGGCACTTGGTGGGTGATATGGTCAGCATCATGCTGGCCGCCTTAACTTCCCAGAACTGCACATGGTACCCACTCAAGGCTAAGTCAACCTGGGTTTTTAAAAAGTCCCCCCTAAACCCATGATCTTCCGATCCACATGTGAGCATCTAGCCGCTAGACCAGGGTGGCTCCGAGATGAGTAGGGGCAGGTGATTATCTAAAGCAGTGAATCCCAAAGGCTTGTTATACTGAAGTAGACATACACAGTTGTAGTTTGTGGACACTGAAAAGTTCTACAAATGAATGAAAGGAGGAGTTTACAAATACTGTGTATCTGTTTTATTCATATATTGACAATTTTAATTTGTTTCCCATTCTGCAGATACTTGGAATACTAATGTTATGAACTTGTTCCAAGCTACACATGTATGAGAGAAAGCTGTCACTTCGCAAAGCAAGATATATCTGTAAGAGTCAACACAACTTTCTAAAACTAATCCATTGAGTCATTTCACAAGTGAGACCTGCCCAACAGTATGGAGTCTACCTCTTCTCCTGTCAAAGTTTACGTTTATGACATTTCCATGGGGATGGCCAGAGCATTGTCACAGGGAATTCTGGGTAAGTATGACAGAAGCTCGTGGAGCGAATTATGTTGCTCATTTTCATCAAGTCTGGCACATACATGCAATTTCTTCTTGTCATATCAGTATCCGCCTTTTCTAGATGTTTAACATATGATTGGTAGCTACATTTGGTATGTTGTCAAGTATTGTCCTTGACTCCTTTGAACCATATTCTTTTGTGTGTCCCTCTGCATCTTGGTAACATCCATTTTCAGTTGGTAATTTTCAGTTTTCTTTGACTAAGCTCAAGGCAACAGTTGTCTGTCCCTCTTTGTCTGGGTTATCTAACCTGTTCATTCCGTTCCTGCTCTGAGAAAAACAATCGTAACATTTAACCACAATCCTGAAGGGGGAGCTTTAGGTTATGTTTGTGATTAGGTTATTTGCACCACTGCTCTCCACCAAGTAACCTTGAAAAGGACTTGCAGTGTTGATGCGATCAAAAGAGACCAGCAATGAAATTGTCTATCGGCCAGCCAGTGGGCGACCCAGGCGCCGATGTAATTATCTAACCAATCCAGCTTGGGAGACCCTATGAGTAGCTAAGCAGTGATAAACATTGCATTTAAGATCACTGGAGACACCAATGCCTTGACCACTACAGGGTAGAGACACATCAGAAGGGGGAAACTATTTTACTGTTCAGTTATTATTGTATTCTGCATATTTAGACTATTATGGGGCCGACTAGTTTGCCTTTCTGAACAGTAAATAAATCACATAGGAACAATTTTTTTTACTTCTGTTGTGAAAACTATACCTTTTTTGTGTGTGTGTGTGCGTGGGTCTGCTATGCCTTCTGTCTTTACTTATTTTCTTCTCTACAGGGAGACAGATAGATGGTATATGGCATACAGGCATTGTGGTCTATGGACAAGAATACTTCTTTGGTGGCACCGGTGGCATTGAAGCTTGTGCTCCTGTAAGTACTCATACTCATGCACTCCTGGTCATCATTCTGCAATTCAGAACAGCCAGATGCAGGATGCACTTCATTAGAACAAAGTAAACTGCAGATAAAGGCTGCCATTATAACTCCTTGGAACACTTCCCATACAGAATATTATCCTGTGGACCCGATTGGTCTTCTTCTTAGCGTTCGCCGGTTGTAAACTGCGACCGGAAGGTCTTGTTGTTCATCTATTCCTGGACTTTGGTCTCGACCACAACTTGGCTTCTGCACACACATCTGTTTTATAGCTCTGGTTTTTTTTTTGAGTGCACACGGTTCTTTGCCTCTCTAGCTGATGCTCTCTGACTGTAAAGGAAACACTCCTGATTAGCTGACTGTAAAGGAAACACTCCTGATTAGCTGACTGTAAAGGAAACACTCCTGATTAGCTGACTGTAAAGGAAACACTCCTGATTAGCTGACTGTAAAGGAAACACTCATGATTAGCTGACTGTAAAGGAAACACTCCTGATTAGCTGACTGTAAAGGAAACACTCCTGATTAGCTGACTGTAAAGGAAACACTCCTGATTAGCTGACTGTAAAGGAAACACTCCTGATTAGCTGACTGTAAAGGAAACACTCCTGATTAGCTGACTGTAAAGGAAACACTCCTGATTAGCTGACTGTAAAGGAAACACTCCTGATTAGCTGACTGTAAAGGAAACACTCCTGATTAGCTGACTGTAAAGGAAACACTCCTGATTAGCTGACTGTAAAGGAAACACTCCTGATTAGCTGACTGTAAAGGAAACACTCCTGATTAGCTGACTGTAAAGGAAACACTCCTGATTAGCTGACTGTAAAGGAAACACTCCTGATTAGCTGACTGTAAAGGAAACACTCCTGATTAGCTGACTGTAAAGGAAACACTCCTGATTAGTCACCCCTATGAAATGTTGTTAGGGTGTTCTGGGTCTTTTTTGCTCTAAAAATGAAGCCTCAAAAACAACCTGGGCAAAGACCCATCTAACCTCCTCGCATGAAAGAAATAGACCCATTGTTTTACATTGTGAGTTCCCTACGTGGGTTCCGGGGCCCCATTATAGGGATAACAAGAGCAGACCCGCTGCATTCCCAACAAGCATGTCGCAGGAGTCAACTAATTGGGGACTGCCTTCAAAGTCAGATTACATCTGCCTGAGCGAAAGGAACAACCAGATGTACACAAATAAGATAGTCACACTCAAAACGTAGGCCCTGGTACAAAGCCAAAGTCTAAATGGACGAACAACCAGGATTTTCCGCTGAAGCTTACAGCCGGTGAACAAAGAAAAAAACAGAGAATATTTCCAACATTTCGCAGACCTGTGTAAAGTAAACTTCAAGACTGGAGACTCTGAACTTTGCCAGTATGGGCAGGCACTCCAGTATACTGAACATATACTGCAGACACTAACATGACTGTGTGACCTGGGAAGTAAACCTTGCTGAAGCACGTTTATCCAGCCTTTAATCCAGCGATAGAAGACAATATATCCAACTCCTCATGGGAACAATTAGGTACCATGGAGGGACTGGGCACACAGGAGAATGCCCAGTGTGCAGTGACATCGATTGTGATAACATGACATGCTGACTACATGCAGTAGAGAGAACTAAGCATGTGGATCAGTGTAAGACTTGGCGTTGTACCACAGCTTTCATAGAGGCCTGTTACCATTGCTTCTAAAAATCACTGGAAGGGAGAATGCACAGAAGGAGATATCATTTGTACATCATATCTGTGGTTCGCCATGTCAGAAGCTCGTGGGCTTTTACAGCTCAAGTTGGAGTTAAGTTGTGAAGCGGTCGAGTCGAATACGAATAGTGATTTCTGCATACACTGCAGTGGACTGAAATAACTCTCTCATTAATAATGTCACAATTTATAGCCGACTTTTCTTGATTTTCGCCGCGGCACCCCTGGCATATGCACCCAGTTTTAGAACCTCTGCTGTAATGCCTCGGAGGAGTCAGCAGGGGCTGTTACCACGCAACCGGGTCGCAGTTTTCCCCGCTACGAAAGATTTAGGCAACGCTACTGTTGTGTTAAAGAAGGCATGAAGAAACTTGAAAGTGTATCTGTGTGTGTGTGTGAGAGAGAGAGCAGCATTTTTTCGTTCTTTCGGGGTGTCTTTGCTCAAATCAAATTGAAGGTATTGCGAACGAGAATATGAAGGTGCATTTAAATTACATCGAACGAACACCTGAACGAACAATGATTTAAATGCGAATTTGGCACATGGATAAAATCAGATGAAAGATGCATTACTAAAATTAAAACAAAATAGGACAGGCAAAAACTGCATTTTATATTTTAAAAAAAGAACATCTTATGCAATATATCTTTGTCTTGCTTGCTACATACAACTGCTGTGTGACATATGGCTATGAGTCCTGGACAATCGGTAGCCAGGCCAAACAATATTTTGAGGCCTCAGAGATGTGGTTTTACAGAACAATGCTCAAAATACCTTGGACAGCCTAAAAAAAAAAGCACCCACTAGGTTTTGAAAGAGGCGGGAGCCTGAAGACAACTAATCACAGACATCAGAAAGAGACAGTCATCATTTTTCGGCCATCTTATAAGAAGAGTAAAAATGGAACATGTGGTGACCGCTGGAAAGATTTGCGGAAGGAGAGATAGAAAAAGACAACGAGAGAAGATTCTTGATAGTCTTGTTGCATGTCATGGTGGTGTGTCAGCACATGAACTGATACATGCTGCAGGAGATAGCAGATTGTGGCGAGGTAAAATCGCCAACACCAGTCGGCAAGGCACCTGATGATGATGATACACTATTCGTATTCTGCCGAATAGTTGGTCCCACTATTCGTATTCGGCCTAATAGTGAAAATCACTATTCGGTACAGCCCTAGTTTTCACACTCTGAGGCAGAGGGTATGCAGTTTTAGTCTCCTAATTGTATGAACCAATCGCTGTTCAGTCTGTGATACATTCATTACATGTTGAAAACCTTTACTTCTCAAATTTTTAGTGCCCGTTTTAGGCTGTGACGGCCTCTGAGGCATAGGGTATGCAGTTTTAGCCTCCTAATTGTATGAACCAATCGCTGCTCAGTCTGTGATACATTCATTACATGTTGAAAACCTTTACTTCTCAAATTTGTAGTGCCCGTTTTAGGCTGCGACAGCCTGGAACTCTACAGTTTTTTCACAAACCTCCCTGCCTCAGTGGGGATTGTTTCTTCTTCTTCTGTCTTTGCCCTTATAAAGGTGGTTGACGTTATTTTATGGTTTATAGCCTGGCTGTGGTGTCTGCACTTTTTGTCCCAACACAGCCAGTTTTAGTGAATCTTTAATGCCTTTTACAATGTGCTTGTTAAGTAGTAGTGGGTCTATTTGTCCCCCTCCCCCAATCCACCTACCCAAACAAATTGTTCCCAAAACTCATCTGGGGACAATAGGGATTCAAACAGATAATTGGGTTAGTGAACGAGTTCAACAATTTCATGATTATCGAGTACTAGGATTTGTTTTCTGCTGGGAGAGCTTAAATTCTCGGGAAACATTCTTCTGGTTTTTGGGTCATGGTGCCAGAGTTGCATCGTGGAAGAAATTGAGGTTTCACCACATATTTTCAAAGACGGCAGTGGGTACACAGTAACCAGTCTTCATTGTCAAGATGGTAGATAGTTTAAAAAGATATGTTAACCCATCTTTTCCACCTGACTAGGTGTAAACTTGGCTTGGCCTGCTTTGCAGGGGAAAAATGGTCACTTTCAACCTGCATCCCCCAAAGGGGAAGCTTTGGGTCATAATTATAACTAGATTTATGTGCGCCATACAAAATGGCTAAGCATTTCTCGCCACCATATAGCCCTGAAAAGGACTCTTGCTGTGTAGATGAGATCAAAGAAGACAGATCCCAACACTACCCTGATCTACCAGCCATTGGCCGACCCCCGTCGCTGAAGCTGGTGATAGTAGGTTTTTCTTTGATCCATTTTTTTTTTTAATATAAATTTTTGTAAGATTGCTTTGCTTTTATTTCTTGTATGCAAAACTGTTGCTTTATATTGATGCTGGTTTCCAACAGGGAGGTACAGTACTTGGACAGCCCTCAGAGGTTATTGACCTAGGAATCACTGAGATTCCCTTCGATGTTTTCATGGACTTCCTTCATGAATTATCAGAAACCACTTACAGGTAAGTTCTAGAAATTATGAAAATATTCACAAGTAAGTTCTAGAAATTATGAAAATATTTATAAGGAAGTTCTAGAAATTATGAAAATATTCACAAGTAAGTTTTAGAAATTATGAAAATATTCACAAGTAAGTTCTAGAAATTATGAAAATATTCACAAGTAAGTTCTTGAAATTATGAAAATATTTACAAGTGAGTTCTAAAACTTATGAAAATATTTATAATTATAAGTTCTAGAAATCAGCACAAAGTAATGGACTACTTCGACTGAGCATGTTATGATGTGGCCTTATGCCATGGGGCCACTATGTTGGCCATGAAGACCACACGTGCTGTCCAAGCTGGCAGTGGATTTGTCACTGCAGAGAATACAGTGAGGTGGAAACAGACTGAAGGATGTAGAGCACAAGGAAGAACAAGATAGAAAAATAACATTAGAGCAACTCAACAACAGCATGATGTGTCTACAGTCGAGACTACCAGAAGAGCAAGAAGCAAGCCTTATATCTTCCTCGACACCCTGAGCAGTGAAAGAGGAAGCTCTAGAAATAATTAGAACCAACTTATATTAAGAATTGTCCAACAAAAATACCATGTTACGAGGAAACCTGGCTGTTAAATCTTGTTCTTTATGGCCTGCAACGAGGTTGGTAATTCTAAATTTGGCCCCAGACCACAAAAAAGGTTGCCCACCACTGGTTTAGATGTTCTGAACCCAGCAGAAGTAAGTGTTTAGCATGCCTTTATCTAAATATTATTATGGGGTGCTAGACTCTGGTGACCATATTACACTAAAAACGACGTCTCACTGTTTTGAGCTGAAATTGAGACATCCCAAGAAAATCAGTGTAGCCTGTTCTTTAGCTACACTAAAAATGCTACAATGAAAATTCCCATCAGCATATTTCAGGCATAAAAATATCTGTCTAACACTATGAAATCTAATATGGTCTACAGATATTACTACATGTTTATGCTCTTTTCTCAAGATACAGCAGAACAATTCGTATTATTACCGACGTGGCAGCTAAAACAGACCTACAGAAATGGGACTATCCTGGTGAAAATAGGACATCTGGGCAAGCTATGCCAGACCCTTATAATTCAGACCAATGAATGTTACAATTGAGCTGTATTTTATTTGTGTTTCTTCTCAGGCCTGAGAAGTACCATCTGTTTCATCACAACTGTAACAACTTCTCGTCAGAATTGGCTCAGTTTCTCACTGGCAAAGATATACCATGTCACATCACGAGTCTCCCACAGGAAGTGCTCAGCACGTAGGTCTATCGTTTATATTCTTGTTCTTTCTTCTTCTTCTTCCTCCTTGTCTTCGTCTTATCCTTTTCTTTTTCTGCTTCTTTTTTGTCCTCCTCCTCCATGTTTCTTCTTCTTCCTTGTCTTCATCATCTCCTTTTCCACCACTCTTTTCGTCTCTTCCTTGTCTTCATCATCTCCTTTTCCACCACTCTTTTCTTCTTCTTATTCTTCTGCTTCATCTTCCTTGTTTTCTTCTTCTTCTTCTTATATCTCAGTGACAACTAACCTTTGCCGCCTCTTTTGTTTGTCTGTTTATAATAATTTAGATTCTGCAGCTAGTTTTCTGCAGGATGAGGTAGTCATCTCATGTCAAGCTCTTTAGGATGTATTGAGCCAAAATGTTCAGAGATTGTAGATAAACACCTTTTTTTTTATTAATTTATTAGCTATGTGTGTAAATGTATTTTTTTTTTTTTTTTTTGGCGACTTATTTTATAAAATTCTCAAAAGACAATATGACTTTTTTTAAATTGTTCCAGGGGGGGAAAAGTTAAAATGTTGACAAGCATAAACATCTATTCCAGTCAGCATAACAGTTGAGGATGATGATAACAGTGATAAGTGTTAGAGATTATATTTCTTCAGTGGCATTATTTCTTTATTTCACAGGCCATTTGGAGCAATGATTCAGCCATTTGTTGATGCCATGCATGTTCAAGGAGGGCATTCACCATTCCAGTAAATATCACTAGGTTTTGGACAAAAGACAATTTGTATAGCTGAACCATGTCACTTTTGGAACTCCATTGTTGCTGCCCTAATTTGTTGTGTTTTGTCTTTTTTAGTTTTTTTGTTTAAAAAAACTGGCCTATTAATTCTTTTCTGTTCTCCTCATATAGGTTCCGGGTTCCAATTCTGGGGAAAACAAGAATAGACCCACCACCTCCCCCTTCCCCCACCCCCCCCCCCCCACCCCACCCCCATAAAAAAGTATGTCGTAGTAGTCACCTAACTGGGAGCTTTCTTTAAAGTCAGAGTGCATCTGCCCGAGCAACAGATGTACACGCAAAACTCAGGCCCTGGCACAAAACCAAAATCCAAATGGATGAACAGCTAGGACTACATGCGGTGAACAAAGAAGAAGAACAATTTTTGTCAATTCATATGGCTGTTCGTTAACACTGTTAACCATCACTTAGATCAGTAGTTCTCAACCTATGGGTCGACCCCTTTATGGGGGGGGGGGAGGAGGGAACAACCCTCTCACAGGGGTCAACTAAGACCATCGAAAAACACATATTCACTGAAGTTGTAAAGTAGCAAAGAAAATAATGTTATGGTGGAGGGTCACCACAACATGAGGAACTGTAGTAAAGGGTCGCGGCACTGGAAAGGTTGAGAACCACTGACTTAGATGCATTAGAATCTTTGTTTCTAGAAAAAGATGCCAGTACTCAACACAAAGTGTCTAAAATGGGTGGCGGAACTCACCACAGAGTGTCTGTTACCAAAAAAATATAAAGTCTAAAAACAGCTGCTGATGCTGTGTACGTTGCTTACCGCCAGAAGAAAAGAGCCCTGATTAGAATAGTATAGCCTTTGAATCATGGGCAGTTAAAGCAATAGAAATATAGGAAGACAGGAGTTAATCATGTAAAACCTCAGGAACTTGATTAAAAAGCATGTTGTAAATATTGATTATGTACGGGGGTTTTCTGTGAAGTTGAAATGCATCAGTCTTAGAGACATGGAACGAGCAGTCTGCTTGCAAATAAGACAGATCTATAAAACAGATGTGCACACAAACATCAAGTTGTGGAACAAGACTAAATTCCAGTAGCACATGAATAGCCAAAACTTTCAGCCTTAGTTTACAGCCAGTGAATGCAAAGAGGAAAATATAGATAGATTCCTGTCCTCCTTTCTATCCCTCTCTCTCTCTTTAAAATATGACTACATGGGGTCCATGAGGTACCAAAAAAAGATGGCCAGTGGATCTTATTTAAAAAGGGAGCCACTGATGTAGAGTAACTAATAAATATGTGCAGGTTGACCTAGCCTTAAATGGGTACTAGGAAATATCCTCGGATGGGAAGATATCGGTATGATGATGTTCTTATCAGTCAACAAGTGCCAGCTGATATGTAAATATATGAGTCTAGTATCACATGCCTGATGCATCAATGACATAAAAAAGAGTTCTCTACTCTATACTTTTTAACCAAACATGTGGTGAGTTGTTCTGGAATTGAAAGAGTTAACCCTTTAGCCCCCTGGTGACCTAGAAAAATTGAAGTCAGTGGTCCATATTTTGGGAATTTACCCCAAAAAAATGTAAAAAAAAGAAAAGTTCACACAGGTCACAGAAATCGTAAAAATGTTTACACAGGTCACAGAAGTCCTAACTATTCTATTTATGGACCAAAACTATTAATTTCCATATAAAATAAAAGGGTTATTCAGTAAACTTGAATGCAGCAAAGATTTAACTGACACGCCTCTCCTTGACAATTAAAAAAAAAATAACTTATATGGTGTCTCGTATTTGACCTATTAATCTGGTCGATGAATAACTACCAGTGGTAATGGGAAATTATGACGTTATAATTTCTAAATATATAATTTCCATTTTTTTTTTTAAATCATTAATTCACAAGCACCATGTTGTTATATTTTTTTCAGTAAATATAATAAATTTCAGTCCTGCTAAACATTTGAGCAGGTGCAAACCAAGTCATGACTTGCTGTCTTTAACTGTGGTAATAAAGCCCATTTTCTTGGTCTAAGGGAAGAAAAGCAGTTATTTCATTGTCTGTTTCTGTTTAATGAATATTTCCCTTCATACTTAAAAAAAAAATCACTGTTAAGCAGAATAACAACTCTGTGAAAAATCTGTTCAGTAACTTGAGGCCTGCCATATTGCACTAGTTAGCAAGGTTACACTGATGCATAAATGTCACTTTTACGACTTGTCTATAGTTACCTTTTACAAGGCGTATAGTTAATGTCATTGGCCTTCCGGACGAGCTCCCACTTGTAGTAATTCTCCTTGTAGTCACTCTAGCTTACTTGGGACAGATACAACTTTCTACAATGAATAACGCCAAACAGCGCTCAGTTTCCGAATAAAAATTCTGCCAGTTTATTCTTCCTCATTCTCACATTTCTCAACCACAGTTATTCAAGTATCAACATCACTTCTCGCTTCCACAGTACAATAATGCTTGCTGTGAGCATGGGGCACCGCGCAAAGCACACCATCACATAACTTTGTTCCTAAGCGAACGTTTATGATGTCAGAATTAACTAAAAATAGCCCTGCATAGAGTTTTGCTTGAAACCAAGTCGGTTTTTTTAATAGCCAGGTCTTCTTCTTTTCTCTACTCCTGGAATGCCTCGCGGTGAAGGGCAGGAAGAGGTCTCTGAAACAGACCCTTCTGTTCACTTTGTCTGAAGGTGGTCCATCTTCTGGACCCGATGTATGTAAAAATGTTCCTGTAAGCCTCATTGATAGAGGTTACTGCCTGAGTTAGCTGATACCTGTATATTTTTGAGCCTGGAAAATGTATTCTTTTGAAAGCTTCACACTGTGCATGTTTATTTATTACTCTTTTCTTTTATATATCTTTAAACATTTTAGGAACAAATTTCAAACATGTACATAAATAATTTTACTCCTGCTATTCCAGGGGTTATTGTAGACTTGTTCTAGTTGTCCCATTGTTAATTTTTTCTACTGTTTTTTCCAGGGGTTATTCTTAGTTCTGTATTGTGGACTTTTACCTAGCAGTCCCACATTTATTTTTACTGCTGTTGTTCTCTGCTCTACATTCTGGACTTTGTCTAGTTGTCCCATGTTTATTATTTTTTTTTTGCTGTTATACCAGTGGTTATTCTCAGTTCCTTTTTTTGGACTTTAGTTAACCCATTTGTTTTTTACTGCTGTTGCCCACAAGCTTGCGTCTGTCCCATAAGTGGCCTAGCTGCTGTAGTGTTGACCTTCTTTAATGTTTGCATGTTTGTTCCTCAGGATTTTCCAGCTAATGTTTTCCTTACGGCGAGCCTTTGGATGGCTTTTGGTTGAATTTTTTCTGTATTTAACTTTCAGGTGAGTGTGGTGTTGAGGAAAACACCAAGAAATGAGGATGACTGAGATTGTTTTTTTCCTTGTTTTTTTTTTTTTAAAGGTTTTGAGGTGGGGGTTCCTTGTGAAAAAAATTGCTTTAATTTATAGAAAGTAAGGAGTCATAATTTGTCATTAGGCATAGTTGTGAGTGCATCACTAATGAGTAATGATATAATTTGTTTGTTTTTAAGCTCAGAGATATGTAGGCCAGTTAATTCTCTACTGCATTCCTGTTTACTGATTACTCCTCTTATTCTGTGCAGAATTAAATAATTTTTTAGTCCATAAATGTTATGATTTTTTTGTGTGTGTGCCTGTGTAAAATAGTATTTTTTACGGATCTGTTTCAGGAATTCCCAAAATACAGGTCATGGGTGTTTTGTTTTTTTCCCTGGTCTCTGTAGTAAAAGGGTTGTCTTAAAACTGCCCACTTATGTGAAAGTGGTCAAATGGTCATTTTCTCTTCCTCTAGTTATTTCATTGAAGTGTTGAAGGGAGATGTAAGGACCTTTTGTTTGTTTTTTCCGATGTATATATGTATGTGTGTGCGTATATGTGTGAGGTGGTTTCAGTCCTAGTCTTTTCTTTGATTTCTTCATTGATTTGATTTCTTCCTGTTTCCCGACAGCTCTTCTAAGACATCTCATTTATGTTGGTATGTTTGTTATCATAATATCTCTGTTATTATCATATCGTGATAACAGTATGAAAGTGCTTGGACAATATCCACAGATTCAACCAGGTAAGCATCTTTTAAAACAGATTTGCATCTGTGTCTTAGGGGGTTTGAATGCAGTTTACAGACACACATATTTCTGGATTGTTTCTGGACTAATTGTTTGTTCACAAGTTTTTCAAATGAGACAGTGAGAGGCATTTTATTTGATTTGCACTGGCACAGGAATGGGGCAAGTATGGAGTAACCTGATTGCAATGAAGTTGAAACCGTGACTAAGACTAAAAATGAGGTTAACAATCCTGACATACTGGGTTTCGAAGTATGCTTCAGATGATTTATACACGATGTTTATTCAGAATCAATGAGAAACTATTAAATGTCAAAATTCCAAACAATCACACAATGGAAACAAAAAAAATTCAATTTTGGTTTGCATAATCTTATAAAGAAATAGGAACCTCAATTTACTTTTACAGATGGGATGAATGAATTAAGGATATATATCTGTGATCATGTATGCATATGTTTAACATGTATGTGTTCAGTTTATAAATATTGTTTTTAACTTATATGTGTGTCATCTCTAGGGTTCTTTTTATTTTCATATTTCTAGGAATTTTCTAGAGTTTTTAAGTTTTATTTTTGTTGTGCTTTATTAAAATGTTGAATATTTCCTGACTTTATTGTGGGTTATCTTATTTTTCTTCTTTGTTTAAAATTAATTGTGTACACATACACACGCATACATATATATACATACACATACATACGTATATACATACATACATCCATATATTGATCATACATACGTATACACACATACATACATATATTCATACATACGTATATACACACGAATATATATTCATACATACATAAACACATACACACATACATATATATTCATACATATGTATGCATACATACGTATATATATATATATATATATATATATATATATATATATATATATATATATATATATATATATATATATATATATATATATATATATATATATATATATATATATATATATTAATTCATACATACATATACACACACACAAAATTGGCGAGCAAGTGATTATAGCCTCAACTTATCCCACAAAAACTATTGTGTCCTGAGGAAATCTGTGGGTGTTATATTTATTATAGATATGTTTCTATATGGCCCGTGACCAGGTTGGTGATTCTGTAAACATTACACTAACTGCCCTTTCTACCCAATACATTAACTGGTACTCAGTTTAGGCTGGGTTGACCTGCGGTCAATTTTATAAAATTATCTCCCATAGCAGATTTGAACCCAAGATCTTCTAATGGTAGGTATGGCTCTAGCCCAGTAGTCTGCAACCTTTTTCAGTGAGCTCACCCCCCCCCCCCCCTTGAGATTATGGCAAGACCCCTCCCCCCAGGGGCGACCCAACGTAGCAAAATGTGATTAAAAACAGGAAAACAAAAAGAAAAAAACTCCAGTTCAGTCACGTCGTACCACTAACACCGATTACAATCAGCAGCCAACCACTTCAACAATACGAGATGAGTCATCTCTATAATCGTGCATCAGTCTATTTATTGGGACGAAATACATTATGACAATGACAGTGAACTGGTGATACAGGACGACTGTCCATCTAATGCTCCATCTATACAAACTAATATGCTTCCAAGGCGGTGTCACATGAAAGGGAACACTTAGCCTCTACTTGACGTGCACAACATATGCCTTCGGCCTGCTGGCTCCCTCTTGTGGTCACCAGTAGCCTTAATGAACTCTCCGGTTATTCCCCACTTTGGGTCACCAATAACCCATACATATTAACTGACCAGAGACTCTGTCCAGGCACACCAAGTCTTCCGACACACAGTTGAATCAGAATCCTGACGAGGGATGACACGATCACGTCCTCACAGTTTAGCCACAGCTCACCGCCCCGACTTCTGTCGATCATAGTGGCAAATAATGTGTTGACAAAGTAGAAGAAAGCTGTTAACAGTATAATTTTAATGTCCTTGCACTGGGACCCACTGCGTCAAGGGAATAAAGGCAGACTAAAAACACATGACAACGACGTCACCACGCAATATCCCTTAACTCTTTGAGTCCCAGAGGGTTTAGCATCACAGGCCCAGGGGGTAGTAAAGAAAGTAATAAAATCAGTGCATCATGCGTTTTTTGGGCTTCTAGATAGGAACCTATGAACGTTTGATGCGTTCCTTGGGAATCAAAGAGTTAAAATGCAGGTGACCGAAAATGGGAATTCAGAAGTTTTCCAATGTGGACCGGCACCACAGAATACTGAACATGTGCTACAGACATGCTCTCTACACTCAGTACAGAGATCCCATGTTTGGTCAGTTAGCATTTCCATGGAAACCAAGCTGTATGGAACAGTAGAGGACACGCAACACAACACAGATTCTATAGAGGCATGTGGCCTGTTCATCTGACAACCATTGGCAAGGAGAACATAACGGTTATTTAGGTTTTATGAAATGTGGTAGACATGGGGCGAGCTGCATGTGATGGCTAAAGATGTGATGACTTGGCCTGAGTTGGTTGACGGCCTATGCTCCATTGGGAGATAAAGTAAAGAGGATAAGGAAGCACACCAGAGAATTAAGTACATGCAATGAAGCATAACAGTGACTCATTTTAGCTAAAACACACAACACAGTTAAAAATTGTGCTCCAGCAAATTTGGTGTTTTTACCAGATGTAAAAACTACATTAAAACTACTCTCCTGTCAGAAATTTCCTATTGCACAATTTGGCAACTTCTAAGAGAAAGTATACTGGGTATAATTTCTTTTGCATTCACCTTTAAATGGGGCAACTGGCATGATGTGTTGTGGTTTACAGCAAGGCTGTGATATTGGTGTCTTTCAGCTCTACACACCCGACTAGTACAAAATCCATAGAAAATATGCTTTCAACGATCTTTACAATGAGACAGTTACTGATACCACAGGAATTGGAACTGTTCACTAGCTGCTGAAGACGGGAACAAAGCGCTCATGGGAGCGACCCTAGTGTTGTAAAGTAAATGCTTAAATCAACATTCAACGCCTAACTTCAGCAGACACTCAATCAATTAGTCAGCTATCTTTTCTTCTTCTTCTTCTTAGCAGTCACCAGCTTAAATTCGAGAGGAAAGTTCTGGTTGTTCATCCACTTCTTAACTCTGATCCTGTTTCAGAAGTCGAGTTTTGCAAGCACATCCATTTTACAGATCTGGTTTATTTGTATGTTGGTTCCAGGCCTCGCAGACAGATGCACTCCGACCTTGAAGGAAACACCATTAACTATTCACCTTCTACTTTCACAACATGCTTGTGGAAAATGGGGGGTGGGGTGCAGTGGGTGTATCCGTTTCCCCCTTCACTCTTTCAGTCTTAAGGCATGTATCATAGGTTCCTACCTAGAAGCCCAGTGAACGCAAGATACACCAATTTTACATCTCACTTTACTACTCATTGGGCCTCTGATGTCAAACGCCCTGGGACTGAAATAGTTAAAATGGGGCCCTGTGGGGCAAATGAGCCGTTACTTTTTCCCTTAAAACGGGGCCATGAAACCCACACAGTGAGTTCTATTTAATCAGTATCCAGTGTTCCCTTCAAACAGTCAGCTAAAGTGTGTTTTACATAAAATAACATTGTTTAATAGCAAGAGAATCCACTCCATTGCATTGGGCTTATCCCATATTCTGAAACACAAGCAATTAGGACAGTTTATGCCATACAGGTTGCTCCATCTATACTGGGTAGGTTGTTTGCTATTTTTGTCAACATCCCAGAACATCAGTCTAACATATTCATGCTCCATCCTCTGATGCAGCAGCCATTTAAGAGTCTACATGCTCACTGTACCCAGTAGGTCTTGACTGACATATCTTCTTTCTTTGCCCCACAATCGGTTTCTGCATTCTTGTCCTGGTTTAGTAACCATTTCCAACAGGCATCTCATTTTTCCTCCTTCGTCTCAAAGTCTCTGGTATGCAGCAAATTCAGTAAGTCTGCCCCGTCTATACTTGTTCCTGCACTTAACTGCTGCAGACACAGCCCAATCTGTTGGCTTTATCATTTCCTTTCACCCAGTGTGTCCCTCTGTGTCAATCCAAGACAGTTTTTTTTTAAGGCGTGACTTCTGAATGCTGTCAACCCATTTTAGTCGAGCTTGCCAGTTTGGATCTTCAGATTAAATGTTTGCCCATGAAAGCCTCACATTAAACATGACACTCTTCAGTGATGACCCCACAGGAATCTCCAAAACACCTTTACCTTCAAATAAAAAGACATAATCTAAAACCAAACATATTACTTTCAGAATGTGAGGCAAAGGGCTTTAGCACTATTCCAGAGAGCCCCCCCACCCCCCTTTTTTTTTTCCTTTTTTTGGTAGTGTTTGTTCATCATGACATAAGTTATGCCCCTTGTCTGTCCTTCTCTTCCTTCTCAGCTCTGTGAGTAAGCTCCAGCTATGTCAGCTCTAATGTCATTTTCTGAAATCTGAGCTTTCTGAAGTAAGAACCTTCTTTATCAACTCTCTGAGGTAAGCTCCTAAAATGCTAATTTTGTGGTAAGCTCCTCATATCTCAGCTATCTGAGATATGTAAGCTCCTGTTACCTCAGCATCTGAGATAAACTCCTAAGATTATAACTTTCTGATAAGCTCCTGTTTTGTTAAATCTTTGATGTTAGCTCCTATCTCAGCTATTTGAGCTTCTGCTAACTCGGCTGTCCTAACCAAATTCATTGTAAATGTACATTTTAATAATATGTTTGTAAATAGAAAAGCCAAATTCATTGTAAATGTAAGTTAAGTGATATTTATTGTAAATTTGGTAACTAAATTATTTGCGTTGCAAATGTAATTATTTGATGACATTTACTATAAATACTGTAGTAACATTTATCGCGAATGTCACTATTAAGTGATATTTACTGCAAATTAGGTAGCGACCTTAGTGTATTAGTAATTATCAGTAATCCCTTTTGGGTTGCTTTTTTAAAGATTGGCAAATGTTAAAATTATGAACACTGATGTCTTCAACAGCATCAAACGCATCTAGACTTGATGTAGCACACAAAAGTTCTGTTTATAAGGTCAGCTATAAATCAAAAGATTCAGAGGCCCAGATTCACATGGACATGCAGCTGCTAAGGAAATAGATTGTGAAGTCTACACAAGTTGAGAGATCATATAACTATTATGTGAACAATAAAGTTGTCCATATAACCTAGATGCCAATTTTTTGAAGTATCAACTGCTGTTTGGCTATATGGTTTTAAGCAGTTTCCAGAATTTGCAGCTGTCCAATTCTCATCCTTGAGATTTTAATCTACAGATTGCAAGTCTGGAGAAAAAAAACATTTTTTTCATGCACCAAATGTTTGTTTGTTATTTTGCCTTTAATTTTCATTTTTGGTGTGTTTATGTCTGTTTAAGACAAAAGAAATAATCCGTTTGTTTTTGCTATATTGCTTCTGTTTAAAATAAAACATTGTTATTCTGCCTTATTAATTTTGCTAAATGGCTTCTACAAAAATAAATATCCTAACCAGCACACATTGCAGCAAATGCACTAGCCATATGAGGCTGAAGATTTTAAACTGAAGATGTTGATGACAAACTAATAAATTCAAAACCATACACAAGATGGAGAAGACGTGATTACATCTGTTTTAACTGTACTGAGGTCTCGGAGATTCTCTGTCTTTCACCGCCATACACAAGACAGAAGAGACATGGTCACATCTGCTTTAACTGTACTGGGGTCTCAGAGATTCTCTGTCTTTCACCACCATACACAAGACAGAAGAGACATGGTCACATCTGCTTTAACTGTACTGAGGTCTCGGAGATTCTCTGTCTTTCACCGCCATACACAAGACAGAAGAGACATGGTCACATCTGCTTTAACTGTACTGAGGTCTCGGAGATTCTCTGTCTTTCACCGCCATACACAAGACAGAAGAGACATGGTCACATCTGTTTTAACTGTACTGAAGTCTCGGAGATTCTCTGTCTTTGAGCTAACCAGCAACAACAAATTGGAGATGATGGCGGCTGGGGAGAAAAGATTAATGCAGTAAACATCAGGAGAAGAAACAACAATTCATCTGTGGGCTCTGCCTAGAAACGCAGTCAGAGATACTGTCTATTTTGCTAGAAACACGTCGAAGACATTGTCTACTAGAAACACACAGGAAATCTCTGCTAAAACCACAGTCGAACTTAATGTTAACTGACCAAAAACAAAGAAATTGTCTTACTTACTAGAACCCTGAGTCAAAGACATTGTCCAACTTACTAGAACCCCAAGTCAAACACAATGTTTAACTTACAAGAACCACAGTCAAAGATTTTGTCTTACTTACTAGAACCACAGTCAAAGACATTGTCTAACTTACTAGAACCCCTGTCAAAGACAGTGTCTAACTTACTAGAACCCCTGTCAAAGACATTGTCTAACTTACTAGAACCACAGTCAAAGACATTGTCTAACTTACAAGAAGCACAGTCAAAGACATTGTCTAACTTACTAGGACCCTAGTCAAAGACATTGTCTAACTTACTAGAACCACAGTCAAAGACACTAACTTACAAGAAACCCAGTCAAAGGCATTGTCTAACTTTTAACCCCAGTCAAAGACTAGCTAACTTACTAGAACCCCAGTCAAACACATTGTCTAACTTAATAGAACCGCAGTCAAAGACATTGTCTAATTTACTAAAACCACAGTCAAAGACAATGTGCCACAGTCAAAGACAATGTCTAACATACTAGAACCACAGTGAAAACAAACTGTCAAACTTACTAGAACCCCAGTCAAAGACTTACAAGACTCACAACAGTGACAGAGTGAAAAGTAAAACGCCCATTTCTACATCATTAACTGTATTGAATATATGGTACCAGTCATATATTGCCTAAATCTATATTCTTCAACTCATGGCTTATGGCTGACTAGTGAATTGTGGAAAGTCCCAGTGGGCCACCAAAACACTGTACTTAATTATGTAACTAGGTAGGGTGGGTGCTTACTAGTAGTAAGGACTTACTATTAGTGTGAAAAGACTTTCTCAGGCATATCAATAATAAAACTCAGAGAAATCAAATGGATGTTACTGTAGCACTTCATATATCAGAAACAATGCTCCAGCCACATATATCAGATTTTTTAACCCCTAAGCAGCTTAGATGTCGCATTAGCTGAAAACTGCAATTTTGTGACATCAGATTTAACAAATAAACTGCTACCCACATTTTTTTTCTCATTTTTTTTTAAGCTGTGGGGTGGCCCGGTGAAACAATTGTCACTGTTTTTGTGGGTCGCGGGTGTGAAAAGGTTGAGAACACTGGTTGTGTGATGTGATCAATTTCATTCATGGGCCATTTTCTTCCAAGGATGTTTTCTGGTACCTATTCTAGGCCTCGTTGACCTGATTAATAACTCTTAAAGTTTTTTTTTTCCCTAATCTACCACACAGGGGTTTGAATCTAAGATCATCAGGGTAAAAGGTAGGTGATCTGTCCACTGGGCTGTGACAACACACAATGACACACAGAGAGGGTCATTCATTTTGCAGTGCAAGTTATCAAGGAGATATTTAGTCTTCACCCTCAGGGCCAAGTCTGTTGAGAATGTTTACTGTGTTAGTAACTTCACTACACTCTGTTTTCTTTCCTCTTCTCCTTCTTAAGCTTCTTCTTCTTCCTCTCTCAAGGTGTTCCCTATCTAATGCCAGTATTTTTCAACCCCTCTTGAGTCTGTTGTATGAATTTTTTATAACTTTAGAACATCATCGGTGCCAGTCTGCCAATTCATCAGAAGACACTGAAACACAGTCGAAGACACTGCCATTGTCTCCCTCTGTAGATCTCTGTCTCTTGGTTGGTCAATCCTCTAAACCACTGGTTCCCAGTCAGATAACTCTCATGGAACTCTCTTATATTTCAAGTTTAGCTAAGGACTCTCTACATTTTAAAGTCATTAAAAAAAAATAGCAAATCTATATTAGTATTAGTATTTGAATCGCAAGAAGGGACGATTGAGAATTTTTCTTTTTATGCTATCATCATCAATCAGCAATGGATCTCCAATGCGCCCGTCCCTTGACCTGATTGTACACCCTCTCAGATTGCTGCCCGTCCATCTCTTCATGTTGTCTTCCCACTTGTATCATTGCCTACCTCTACCTTGCCTTCGACCCTTAATGATGTCACAGACCCCTAAAATGTGTTCCATCAATTAGGAACAACTGCTCTAGAAGGCTGAGATAAAGTCTTAAAAGTCTGATGTATTAGCACTGAGGGGTATATGGTTTCAGCAAAGATCTCCATGGATTTCTAAAACAAACTGCATGCATGAACTGAACACTGCAGCCCAGGGAAGCATCCAATAACATTCTGAGTGCAAGAAATAAATTATATAGCCACGTAGACCCCCCCCCCCCCCCTTCCTCCGCAACCCTTTTCCATCTCTCCATTTCCTCCACTGTTTTGTTTTTAAATCAACGCAAAGGAATTTTCTGACTCCGATATGCTCAGTTTTCATGACTATCACAAGTTGCTCCAGACTTTCTCTTTATAATACCACTGACAAATGTAGGAGAAGAAATCACCAAGCCATTTATAAATACATCAGTATTTTTAATGGAATAAACAATACAATCATTGTCTGGGTGATGTCTACCCTCAAGCAGACGTTAGCACGGAACTCTGATGTGTGAAGAATACACCAGATGTGTTCATTACACTGCTTATCTCTCTCACAACCAAGGGACACATTTTTTTATGACATTCTATTTTTTTTTTTTTAATGCTTATTTGCTTCTGTTTTGCTGTAATGATTCTGTTTTATGTTAAATAAGTACAAAGTAAACATAAAGACACTTTTCACACCATTGGCCTATAGGTATATGTGCTAGACCTTTATATAAAACAACTCGCACTTAGGAAGCTCCTGTGGTGCAGCAGCCAGACACTCGCCTGCTGACCTAAAGTTTGTAGGTTCGAATCTGAATGGTGCTGGACATTTTTCAAAAATGATATTGGTTTCCAGGTCAACCTAGCCTTGAGTGAGAACCAGGTAGTCTTGGGAAGTAAAGGAGGTCAGTGTGATCTTGACAACATCACCCAGCCAGTGCTGATTGCTTTATAAAGTGTAAGTCTAGCCCTTTATGCCCAATACGCCTGAAAGCATGGGAAACGGTTCTTTATTTAATTTGCACTTGAAAAGAAAGGTAGTCAATATCAGGCCAGCCATATTTACTTCCCAGAAAATTTCCTACTAGAGATTTCATGATAGGTCAGCCTGGAAGCCTTGATGTGGATTTGAATCCTAGACCTTCTGTCGACCTTCTAACCACTGCACTAGCCATGGTTACATCATCATCATCATGTGGTAGGTCCTTTGCACAACTTTGCTCTCATCACGGTCTGCCCGAAACAAACTCACGTCTCTTGCCAGCTCTCCCATCTCGTGCACGGCAATCAGTTCTCTTTGTGAGTTAGTTTGTTTCAAGACATTTTCATTCCTCTTTCTATCTGTCAATGGTTTCTCATCATCATCATTCATTATAAAACTACATCGCTATTTCCAAATAACTGTTCACTAATTTTCACACTGTTGATGATTCACTTCCATACATCACAATAGGAATTATGTAGCTCCATGTCCCTAAATTTATAATTTCGTTTATTTTCTACTTAGTTGCCTGATGACGGTCAGGAGTCACCTAGGTTGCACTAAAGCCCATGAGTTTTATAAGGCCTGATATAATTTGTATTTCAAATCCACAAGTGGAACATTATGCTTGAGCAATTAACAGTTGGCGGTGGAGGTAAAATAAAAACCTCACTGATTGAGTTAGGGGTTTAGGGGATAGGCCAATTGCCCCTGCCCTACACTCCACAAAAGCATGTTGTAAAAGGATACTAATTAGGAATGTTTCCTTCAAAACTGGAGAACATCTGCCCGAGAGGCGATGAACCATCAGTCTGCTTACAGATAAGCCAAATCTGACAAATAGATTGCATGCAAAACTCAAGTTTTGGAAGAAGATAAGTCCAGAAATGTACTTTCCACCAGTTTACAGCTGGGGAACGTGAAAAAATTAAGAAGAATTAAATTACAAAATCAACACCACTGTAAGTGGGTTTATGTTTATTCAACGAATCAACATCACGGCACACGGGTGTAATCCAAATGTGCTCTGTTCTACTTTCAACTCAAGCCTGAGTGAAGAATCTCACCACAGTGCACAAGCTCTGTTGCACCGGTGAGGATCCCTCAATACTTTGGATTGATTTTTGACTCAAATTTTTGCCCAGGCAGCGCTGTTTGTCTATTCTTTGTTATTTCCAACTGCAAATTTTTTTTTTTTTTTTTTTACACGTATACAATACATACGGGCCTCCGGCCTTACTACGTAGAGACCAGTGGAAATTTCTAGAAATCCATGTGAAAAATCCCAGCCTTTACTGGGGTTTAAACCCGGGACCTAAAGCACTCGAGGCGGATTCCATACCTCAAGATCACTTAGCCCCCCCCCCCCCCCCCCCCCGCCCCCTAAATCTAGTAAGTGGGTGATTTCCATAAGCACTCATTCTCATCTTCAGCAGCCAATGCAGAGTTCCAGTTCCGACGGCTGAGCCATTAAGTACACATTTGAAAAGACTAATGCAGTGCCTGAAAGTTTCAGCAGCAAAGGGGCTAGATACTACCTGCGGGCCCAAGAAATTGGTTCAAATTCACATTGAGGTCGATTGTTTTTTCTTCTTTATAATTAACCTAGACTAGATGTCTCCCTACCAGCAAAACAGCAAATGATTGATAGCATCTTTATACCCTATTTTATGTTATCAGTGCCAAACATGGATAATGAATAGGTCTCTAGAACAGAAAATAATTACATAGGAAATGCGCTGCCATTGCAAGGTCACTAACAACACAAGAAGAGACAGGGTTACGAATATCAGCAGTAGAGAGAAAGTTGGGAAAAGAACAATGAATGAAATGGTTTGGCCATCTAGTGAGAATGCAGCAAGGTGAAAATGTATATGAGATTTTTTATGAACAAATCTATCGCCCAAGACACCAGAGAAGCGCAAGACAAATACAGAAAATCATGACAGTGGGCTGGTATCAGTGAGGTGACAAAAGATGAAGAAGAAGAATATAAAGCCGACACTGATCTGGCCATTTAACAGATTCTCACATTCAACTGTGTGACTTAGGCTGTCATGCTTCATAATGTCAAGGTGCACTTCGCTTCGTAATGCCGGGATGTTCATCCCAGCTCCCGCCTTGCGTTGGTTTCGAGCTGCAGGCGATTTGGCCTAGAGAAACCACACAACAGCCAGGGTTCTTTTGGGGTTGGTTTATCCTGTAGAGCGCAACAACCTTTTTTTTTTAGGGCTGTCATGCTTCATAATGCCAAAGTGCCAGGTTCAATCCCAGCTGCAGGCGATTTGGCACTGCGTTGGTTTATTGAGAGCTGACTGTTTAGTAGCAGTGGCAAACTACTGAACATACAATTGTTTAGTAAAATGTTGTAGGAGGCAACAGTGATGTTTCCTACGCAGTTAGAGTGCACCTGCCTAGGAGACAAGGAACCAACAGCCCGCTTACAAAAAAGCCAGATCTGTAAAATAGATGTGCATGCAAAAACTCAAGCTGTGGAACAAGACCAAAGCCTAGAAGTGGAGAACAGCCAGAACTTTCTGCTGGAATTTACGGCCGGTAAACATGAAGAAGAAGAAATCCTGACCCATCTCTGATTTTTAAAGACGTACACAAAAAAAAAGATTTATAAGACAGGGGTATAGCAGTCTTAGGTATGAATCCAAACCAGGCAGATATTTTTTTGACTGACCTTTGCCTCAGGTTGACCAAGTCTAACTTGTGTACCAGTGCATGTTTTTACAACATGCTTGTTAAGGCCAGTGAGTCTATTTAATTATTTTTTCACCCCAAAATGGGACCCTGGAACCCACTAGAGGAAATGTTATAACAAAGCTTTTTCTGCAGTCTGAAATCATTTCCTCAATTTTTTTTTTATCCACACAATTCAAAGACATAACTGGAAATTCACTCACTCACAGAAATGGACAAAACAAGAAAAGACTTTATCAGGGAAACTCATTCTAGTGCTGCATATTACTTTAAATGTCCACCATGTATCACTTATCAATACAAAGAAATATTACAATGACAGGAAATTTAAAAAAAAAAAAAACATCCATTATCTACATCTTGCCCTCTTTGTTGTTGTTCCTGTACACAACATCAACCAACATGTGTTACACAATACTTAACTTCAACAAACTCCACAAATGTTTATACTACAGCAACAAACAAGTTCCCACATGTTTACAAGGCCTAAAGTTCAACAACCTCAACAAGTTCACACATGTTTATATTACACCTAATGTCAATAAATCAGTTAACACACATTTACACATATTCAACTTCAGCAAACAAGTTCACATATGTTTATATTACACCTAATGTCAATAAATCAGTTAACACACATTTACACATATTCAACTTCAGCAAACAAGTTCACATATGTTTATATTACACCTAATGTCAATAAATCAGTTAACACACATTTACACATATTCAACTTCAGCAAACAAGTTCACATATGTTTAAACTATACTAAATGTCAACAAATAAGTTCACACACATTTACACAATACTTAACTTCAGCAAACAAGTTCACATATGTCTATACTATACTTAATGTCAACAAATAAGTTCACACACATTTACACAATACTTAACCTCAGCAAACAAGTTCACATATGTTTATATTACACCTAATGTCAATAAATCAGTTAACACACATTTACACATATTCAACTTCAGCAAACAAGTTCACATATGTTTAAACTATACTAAATGTCCACAAATAAGAGCACACACATTTACACAAAAACCTAACTTCAGCAAACAAATTCACATATGTCTATACTATACTCAATGTCAACAAATAAGTTCACATACATTTACACAAAACATGACTTCAGCAAACAAGTTCACATTTGTCTATATTATACTTAATGTCAACAAATAAGTTCACACACATTTACACAATACTTAACTTCAGCAAACAAGTTCACATATGTCTATACTATACTTAATGTCAACAAATAAGTTCACACACATTTACACAAAACATGACTTCAGCAAACAAGTTCACATTTGTCTATATTATACTTAATGTCAACAAATAAGTTCACACACATTTACACAATACTTAACTTCAGCAAACAAATTCACATATGTCTATACTATACTTAATGTCAACAAATAAGTTCACACACATTTACACAAAACTTGACTTTAGCAAACAAGTTCACACATGTCTATATTATACTTCAACAAATAGGTTCACACACATTTACACAATACTTAACTTCAGCAAACAAGTTCACAAATGTTTACACAATACTTTTCTTCAACAAACAAGTTTCAAATGTTTACACAATACTTCACTTTAACAGGTTCACAAATTGTTATAACTTTAACAAACAAGTTCACATATGTTTACACTAATACTTGACTTCAACAAGCTCACAAATGTTTACACGATGCTTAATTTCAACAAACAAGTTCACAAATATTCACACAATACTTAACTTCAGCAAACAAGTTCGCAAATGTTTACACAATGCTTATCTTCATCAAACAAGTTTACAAATATTTACACAATACTTAACTTCAACAAGTTCACAAATGTTTACACAATACTTAACGTTAACAAACAAGTTCTCAAATGTTTACGCAATGCTTATCTTTAACAAACAAGTTTATAGATATTTACACAATACTTAGCTTCAACAAGTTCACAAATGTTTACACAATGCTCAACTTCTAACAAACAAGCTCACAAATGTTACACTAAACTTAATAATTCACAAATGTTTACACAAAACTTAACTTTAATAAACAAGCTCACAATTGTTTATACAATACACTTCAACAAAAAAGCTCACACATGTTTACACAATACACTTCAACAAAAAAAGCTTACAAATGTTTACACAAAACTTAACTTCAACAAACAAGCTCGCAAATGTTTTTACAATACACTTTAACAAACAAGCTCACAAACATTTATACAATACACTTCAACAAACAAGCTCACAAACATTTATACAATACACTTCAACACACAAGTTCAGACATGTTTATACTATACTTAACTTCAACAATCAAGTTCACAGATGTTTACACATTCGCATTACAAACTGCATTAACACCAAGCCTGTCATGTTCTTCGTTTGTGTACAATAATGGGTCATTAAAAAAACACAAAATGTACAGAAACTAAAAAAGCTGGTCCTCTTCTGTATGATCACGGGTTCCATTTACCTGTAACCAATGTGAAAGCAGGCCCCTTTACACTGGTTTCGAAAATGGTGTGAGGATCGACCGTTCAGGAAGCAATGGCAAATTACTGTGCGTAAGTACGTTAGCAAAACGGCAAACTGCCAAACAAACTGCTGGGTTAATTTGCAAGATCCTGTAATGCAGGGCAATTCAACTGGTGGTTGGTTGGCAGGATGCGGCCGAGCAAGTGCCCCTTGGATAACTGGCATGTGTAGTGTATTACTGATCTTTCTGCCCTGGGGCTTGGACTTTTGGCCGGGGATGATCCCCATTTTCAACACTTTTGACCCCTGAATAAATTTAGTTGAATAGCCCTGATTTAAAAAATATGCAGTTTTTTTTTTCTCTGCTACTATCTCATAACCCTGACTGATAGAGACAGCACAAGAGAAAAGTTCATTGTCTTCAATCCCTTACTTCAGATCTTCAACAAAGTGTACAGGTGTGGCAATACTGTAGCTTATTCATTATGTAACATCTTTAGGTCAGGATTTTGTCAGGGTATGAGGTTAAAAAATTCAGAAAGCAATGGCAAAATACTGGACATAAAAATGCCTGGTAAAACCACAAACAACCAAATGATTCTGCGGTCGGTTTGCAACATCCTGTAAAGGATATGCCACTGACCGTCTAAACTTCTGCTACCATTCCATGATCCAATTGTAGAAAGACAGTATGATGAATGTTCAATGTCAACGTACTCCCTTACATCTGACTTTTGACAAGGTGTACAAATGTGGTAGTGTCGTAATCTATTTATAATTTAATGACTCCAGTCTAAGATTTCTACTGTCAGCCCCTAGGTGACTTTCCTTAAACTATTTCATTCAGGACAATTTTTTGTTTACAAAGAAGCTTGGCAGAATCAAGGCCAAACCGTGCAATTTCTTCAGCCTTTCTCTACTGGCGGGAGTTGTTGACAGTATACATATGCATTATTCATTCCCTGTCTGATAGGCACCAACCACTGGTATTAAAACTCTATGCTGACTCCTGGGAGTAGCGGCTGGCCGAACCGTTAAAACGCTACGCTACGCTCGCATACGGGAGACCCAGGTTCAAATCCTCTGTAAGGTTGGGGGTTTTTTTTCTGTCGGGGACAAAAATAAAATCCTCACCTGCACAGTCTGTGGCGACAGCGCTAGTCGAGCAGCCCTTAATCCTCAATGTGGTAGTGTCGTAATCTATTTATAATTTAATGACTCCAGTCTAAGATTTCTACTGTCAGCCCCTAGGTGACTTTCCTTAAACTATTTCATTCAGGACAATTTTTTGTTTACAAAGAAGCTTGGCAGAATCAAGGCGAAACCGTGCAATTTCTTCAGCCTTTCTCTACTGGCGGGAGTTGTTGACAGTATACATATGCATTATTCATTCCCGTCTGATAGGCACCAACCACTGGTATTAAAACTCTATGCTGACTCCTGGGAGTAGCGGCTGGCCGAACCGTTAAAACGCTACGCTATGCTCGCATACGGGAGACCCAGGTTCAAATCCTCTGTAAGGTTGGGGGGGTTTTTTCTGTCGGGGACAAAAATAAAATCCTCACCTGCAGTCTGTGGCGACAGCGCTAGTCGAGCAGCCCTTAATCCTCAGGCTCGAAGACCCCCTCCCCCCGCATACACCTCAAAAGTTGTTCAATAAAGCGAGCAATTTGCAGTTTTAGCGGACTGCTGAAGATAGGTACAGAAGACTTATGGGACTGTCACGAATGCTCTGTTGTCAGTTCTTAACTCTTTGGGTTCCATGGAAAAGTTAAATTAGTTATAAATCAGCACATGATGGGTTTTTGGGGACACAAAGAGTTAGCTCAACACACATCACTGCCTATCAGAGACATGTTCCATTAACGAAGTGCAACTGAAGCTTTCAATAACATCCGTGGTTGAAAGCCCAAATTCTCCACTGCAAATGTGAAGTCCAGAGCCCAGTTATCACATCCATACAAGAGAGCAGACACCATTAAAAAGAATTATAGGCTATGGTTTTTACAGCAAAGCTGACATCACTGTGTTCAGATTAAATAGATTCCATTGGTATGACACACGAGACCAGCAGTTCAAGTCTTGTCTTTAACAATAAGGACTCATCCTCACCCCCCTTCCCCCCCCCCCCCCTCTGTCACAAAGGGATCAGACAAAAACACTATGCAGGAAGCAAAAGAAAAAAAATTTAATTTAGGTGGGGGGAAAAAAACAGAACTGGTGTCATCAGCCGCTACATTCTGTGGGATTTAGTGAAGAGGAGATTCAAGCATTTATGGACTGAATGGTTCCATGTGCAGTAATGATAACTTGCCAACTTACTATCCTCAGAGTTCATAACATTCAGCATTTAAGACAGTTCCTTCTTCTTGTTTCAATACTGATGATACCGGTCACAATCTGGTTTCATGTCTGTCTGTAGTCAGCCGGCCAGACTCTCTGGTTTTAGCAGTGATATGTAAATCAGTACCTCTGCCGATGCATGTATGGACCTCTGAATTGTCAACAACATAATTTTGCTCCCAACAAATATTAAATGCAGCAACACCTGAGAAAATGTAAGTTAAGTTATCAGAATCAACATCACAGCACATGGGGTATTCCCATACAAGCTGAATCCTCTGATGCAGCAACCAGCCCAAAATACCTCTACTGACAATTCCCATGAGAAGCTGGTTGCAATGCCTCCTATCCTGACCTCAAATATGGCACCGATATGCTTCACCGAGCTTCACTAAGGTCATGCATTCGTAGATGCATCTCGCTGGAAGGATGTCAGGTAAGATTAAAGACCTGTCTGACGTCATTATCCTCACTTCCCAGCCAGGATTTTTCCCTTTTCATCCCAGTTGCCCCTTTTGCTAAGTGAGGCAAAGTGTGGTTCACATCAGCACTTATCTTCAGGTACCCCATATATCTTGATGCATTCGAAAATTGCATGTAACCTCCCTCTCCTGGATCTACACACCTGGTCATGCTGGTGTAAAGGGAAATGAGCGAGCGGACCAACTGGCAAGCAATGCACTAAGGCATGTAGGAAGAAGCATGGACAAAGCAGATATCGTCAACGCTATACGGACTGGGATAGTGGATAAGGAGAAATCCCTTACACTAACACAATTGCGTGACATGGGAGTAAAGCATGGTGAAGCACCTCTATGCCGTGCTCGAGGCCGAGATATGAGCTTCTCATAGGAACAATTAGTATAAGTACTTTGGAGTGGCTGCTGCATCGGAGGACTGAGCACACACGGGAATGCCCAATGTGCAGTGACTTTGATTGTGGTAACATAACATAACATCCTGTTCATGTTGTGCATGGTCAGAAAGTGAGGGTGGTATTTTACTGCTTGCTATTACAGCACCCCTTTATCTAAGTGAATCACTCAGTCAGGCAAATGGTAGACAGACAAATTCAACTACAGATCTCACTCCAACATGAACTTAAGTCCTGAAATGAATAATAAATTCTGTGTAAATAATTTAACTCATGACAGAATAATTTATCTGTAATGTTTCATCTCCCAATGGAGCCCAGGACCTCAAACAAGCCATTGGTAGACCTGCTAATGTTAAGATTTTGGAGATCAAGTTTCTTCTGAAAGGATGAGGAGGCAGTCGTATGTCAATCCTCCTTAATTACAAGTTTCAAGTCAAGAGGATCAGCTCACTGCATGAGGTTTGGTCCCAAACGACTAGGTCTCTCTCCTCACAACAGCTAGCTGCCTGCCGAGAGCGCCGCTCAAAGCAGGAACATCGGAGCTCCAGCTGCAATCTTCAAGTGTCTGTGTAAAGCAAATGGCTTGACCACTTTGCCCTGGAGACCCCCCTCCAGTTGCTTCTTACAACTTGCACCACAGTACCTAACAGTATTACTGTCTTTACTTCCCCTTTATATCCAGCAAAGTACAGAAGAAAAAAGTCATTGTAAGTTCAGTTTTACAAATATTTTTACATTAACGCTGATTTCAAAGAATGTCTTAAAACTTCCCCAGGGAAGGGAAAGCTCTGCATTTATTCATTTATTCACATTTTCAAATTTTAATTTAAATATTCGTACAATAGAATGTATACCTCTGAAGTTGTTTTATTTACACACAAATATTTCCAGTAATGTTCTCAATATACATCTTTCAACACTTTTTCTCAAAATACGTATAAAAAAAAGGGTTAAACAGTCTCTGCTCACTTTTTAACTGTGGAAGGCAGGGAGTGACCATGACACAAGTTCCTAAACATACATTTATATAGGCAGTCACACAGTTACAATTATGATGGTGTGACATAATCTAAACCAGAAAAGACTTTGCACCAGTCTCTCCAACTGAACATTCTGACAACACAAATAGAGCTTAACAATGTGAATAGTAGCTACTAGCATTTAACAGTGTCAACATTAGTAACCAACAATCAAGAGGGTCAAAGGTAAAGACCAACATTTAACAGTGCTAAGCCTGGTCATCAGAATTTAACACTGTCAACGTCGGTCATCAAAATTTTAACAATGTCAAAGAAAGGTCATCAAAATTTAACATTTTCAAAATTGATCATCAAACTCAGACATTGTCAAAACAGAATTTTGCGGTGTCAAAATTGGTAACCAGCATTTAACAGTGCCAAAATTAGTAACTAATAACCAACAGTGTCAAAAGTTAAAACCAGTGTCAAAAGTTAAAACCAACATTTATCAGTGTCAAAGCTGGTCATCAAAATCTAACACTGTCAAAATCGGTCATCAAAATTTAACACTGTCAAGGCTAGTCATCGGAACTGAATACTGTGAAAGCTGATCGTCACAATCTAACATTGTCAAAGTTGGTCATCTGAATTCAACAGTATCAAAGGTGGTAACCAACATTTAACAGTGTCAAAGCTGGTCAGCGTGGGACCCGGTCATCAAATGTTAACACAGTCATAAGCATTCATCAGAATTAAACATCGTCAAAATTGGTCATCAGAATTTAACAGTGTCAAAATTGGTAATCAACACTAAACATTGTCAAATTAGGCAACCAACATTTAACAATGTCAAAACTGGAACCCAGCATTTCAGTGACAAATTTAGTCCACAGAATTTAACACTGTCAATGTCCATCATCAGAATTTAACACTGTCAATGTCCATCATCAGAATTTAACACTGTCAATGTCCATCATCAGAATTTAACACTGTCAATGTCCATCATCAGAATTTAACAAAGCTTTGTCAAAGCACATCATTGGCACTTTAGCTTTACATTTGGTAACCAACATTTAACAGTGTCAAAACCTGATCAACAGCACTTCATACTGTCAAAACATAATTTAGCAGTGTCAAAATTGGTAACCAACATTTAACAGTGTAAAAACCTGATCACCAGCACTTCATAATGTCAAAACAGAATTTAGCAGTGTCAAAATTGGTAACCAACATTTAACAGTGTCAAAACCTGATCAACAGCACTTCATACTGTCAAAACATAATTTAGCAGTGTCAAAATTGGTAACCAACATTTAACAGTGTAAAAACCTGATCACCAGCACTTCATACTGTCAAAGCAGAATTTAGCAGTGTCAAAATTGGTTACCAACATTTAACAGTGTCAAAACCTGATCACCAGCACTTCATAATGTCAAAACAGAATTTAGCAGTGTCAAAATTGGTAACCAACATTTAACAGTGTCAAAACCTGATCACCAGCATTTCATACTGTCAAAACAGAATTTAGCAGTGTCAAAACTGGTAACCAACATTTAACAGTGTCAAAACCTGATCACCAGCATTTCATACTGTCAAAACAGAATTTAGCAGTGTCAAAATTGGTAACCAACATTTAACAGTGTCAAAACCTGATCACCTGCATTTCATAATGTCAAAACGAGTTAAATGAAATGCAACAGTGTTAGAATTATAATCAGCATTTAACAGTGTCAAAATGGTCACCAAAATGTAACACTGTCACAACTGACAACCAGCATTTAAAAGTATAATGAGACTAAAAAAATTCTAAATGTGTAACAAGATTTAGGAAGTCAGATAAAGAAAACAGGTTGTAACAGAGACGTAAAATTTAGGTATAGAAAAACATTCAGAATTAATCAAGATATATGATAACTCATTTCAAAAGATGGAATCATACACTTATTTAAGTGACAATGTAGACAAAGACAGAGGAAGAGATAGAGGTAGAAATTTATGGAAATCAAAGGGGCAGAAGGAGGAGAGAGAGGGAGCTAAAGAAGGGGAGGAGGGAAAAGATGCAGGAGAGAAAGAGTGAAGAAGAGGAAAGTGGAAGAAGACCAGAAGGAAGAAACGGATAAAGCAGAAGAAGGAGAAGTGAGGAAAAGAATAAGAGATGGGAGAAAAAGAAGTTGAAAAGCAGCATGAGGGCAAGGATAGGAAGAAAAAAAAAAAAGAAGAAATACGCAATACAAATTAGAATACAGTGCCAGCATGTGTAGCAAGATTGTTCAGTCTTTTTTGCAAATCAGGGTTTAGCAATCCATATATCTGCAACTGGATTTAACAATCTAAGCATCTGTAATAGAATTTTACAATCTTCACATTTCTAACAGGTTTTTATTACTGATTGCAAATGCTCAGCAAAGCTCTACTGTATGGTGGGAAAAAAAACTAAGCTGCCTCTAAATTTAGTTTATATGAATGTGACTAAATAGTTTCTGAATTTTTATACACAAAACGGGATCTGACAGTCTATAAATCTGTAACAGAACTGAACATTTTCTCAATGTGTAACACTCCGAGTGTCCAACAGAATTAACACACAAAAAGAGTAACACTTTAAATGTTCAACAGGAATTACAGGCTCCAAATATCCATCAGGAATTAACTTTCTCACAAATTCTAACAAGGCTTAACAGGAATACTTACAACTACAAGACCACCACACCTTAAACACAATTAAAAAAAAAATAAGCTGAAAGTTCATTTCCTAAAAAAAGGGCACTGAAGACAAGCAATAAAATGCACACAGGTTTCAAAGAACAGTAGCAACATGTCCAGCTAGTCAGGAAACCTTGATGTAGCAACAATGAACCCAGCCGACGTCATACCTGGGTGATTTCACAGTCTTCCCACTCATTTTCAGACTCAGTGTCCGAAAGATCATCTTGGGCTTCGCTGTCACTGCACCCAAATGACATGGCTTCATTGCTGCCGGTGACTGACCCTGTGTCGGAGTCATGCCCTCCCTTAAATGCTAGCCGCAAGGATGGGTTGCTGCCGTCCGGCGGCAGGAGGTGGTATTTCTCCAGGAGAGAATGGTCACTAGTGCTGTGTTTGTTTTTTATGGCCACGTGTGAGGATGAGGGACAGTTGATTACGGACGCTGTTGTGGGTGACGATGGAGATGACCAGCCCTTTTGAAGGGACGGGGGGTTGAGTTGGTTGCGAGTTGTGTATGTGTGAGAAGCGCCCCGCCCGGGGTGCACTGCATACCGGTCATTCATCATGTCATCAGCACTTTTGCTTCGCTCCAGCCCACCTGTTTCATGCATGGGGGAAAAGTAGACTTTCACCTGCAACAATTGTATGAGAGGATTGCAAGTTAAATACAAAATAGAACAAGGAACAGAAAATGCAAACAATGTTTATTAGTAATAAATAAGTTGTTTTAAAACAGTTATTCTTCACCAACTGTCAGGGATAACTTTAACCCTTTAAATTGGTATTTTAGGTGCGACTCATCGCTTACACAGTACTTTTCTGCAAATTGTTCTCGAGTTAAAAGATATTGTCTGCAAAACTGAACAAACATTAGTACAAGATTACATCTCTTTTATTCACCACTCTTCTTTGATTTTTCATTTAAATGTGCCTCTGAAATGTATTATTTCTCTGAAATTCTGTTTTAAAATCTCTAACTTTTCTTAAATTCATTATTTGTCTTAAATTTAATACTGAAGTTCTTTACTTTTCTTAAACTCATTCTTTTCTGAAGAAAGAGTGCTGTGATGTCGGTTCTTGAATCAAATAAATCAAATCAATTTTCTGAAGAAGGAAATAGCAACGTATTCCCTCTGTAAAAAGTACTGTTTGTGTGTTCCAGCTTTTGCCAAACTCCTCTAAGAATGAAAATTTTGATTAGTCTTTAATTCAACTAATGTCAGGATATGAATTCTACATAAACAGCTTCTTGTGCTTTTGTGTGTGTGTGTAAGGGGGAAAATGGGGGGTCCATTTCAGAACCATTACAACACAAGAAAGAGCTTTCAATAAAACTCAACGACAATGAGAAATATAACACTATTGAGGTCCCAGTGAGGGGGGAAAACTAGTGCAAAAAAAGAACACCGTCCCCTATATCTAGCATGCCACAAAAGGTGACTAATTTCCTTTAAAGTCGCAATGCATCTTCCTGAGAGATGAGGAACCAACAGTCTGCATACAAGCAAACCATATCTGTCAATTTGACACGCATGTAAAAAAAAAATAAGTTCTGAAACAAGACTAAAGTCTAGAAGTCGATGAACAACCAGAACTATCTGTCCCAGTTTACACCTCTGAATGCTAAGACGAAGAATACTACTGAGCAGTGTGGTCAGTTTGTCACGGCAAAAATAATGCTGGTCCTGCGCTAGAGTAAACTCCCTTGTAGCATGGATACTTCTACCAGGTACAGAAAACTCCAACAATGCAAGCAGCAAACTAATAACTTGTCATTCCCTCTAGATCAGGTCTATTCAACTATGTTTCCTCATAGGCCAAAATTTTAAAACTGGGAATCAATGCACAAATGTTTCAAAGAACTGTAGAAAACATGTCCAGCTAGTCAGCAAGCCTTGATGTAACAATGAAGCCAGCAGACATCATAACTGAGTGATTTCAGTCTTCCCACATGTTTGGTACAGTTCTTTGAAACCTGTGTGCTGCTATAGTTCTCAGAAACCTGTGTGCATTTTGTTGCTCGTCTTCAGTGCCCTTTTTTATGGAATGAACTTTCAGCTTATTTTTCTTTGTTTTTGAGGTGTGGTGCTCTTGCTACAGCAAGAAATCCTGTTAAGCCTTGTTAAAGGCTGGAGCCTCAGCACTGAAAGATCATTAACAGAATACAACTAGCAGTGATCCGCGGGCCACTTGCTAGGTCTCCGTGGGCTGCCAGCTGAACAGCCCCCCCCCCCCTCCATTAAATCATCAACATCATATCCCACCGCGTTGAAGGAATAATTTGCAATCCAAGGCTTGCTGTCCGTCACTGGCTTTTGTCACGCTGTGAAGGCATCAAGTGTCTATAATGTTTGTCAATCTATATTTTTCGGGGCCGTCCTCTTGTAGCTGATCATCTGAGATATAGTACCTGTGAGGGTATTTGATATTGCTGTATTCTAACGAGATGATCAAATTACTTGGTCTGCTGCTTTGGCCATCTCGTTACAATGAAAATTGTTCAGACAAAACATCCATCACACACATTCTGATAACTGTTGATGGAGGCAGACTCTATTGTGACATCAGCTGACGTCGAAGGATATATAAGTTTTACCCACTGATGGAGGGACATGCAGTTGTGTACTTGCTCCAACTCTGGTCTGAAGGTCTTGTGTCTGGACCCATGTTTAGTCAGATGTGGTTTTTTTCAATGACCTTGTCTCACAGACTGACTTAGCCTTTTTTTTTAACCGGTCTATAAAAATATGAGTCTAGTATATTAAGCATGATATTTCAGCACATGAAAAGGGCCCTTAACTTTACCCACTGAAGCAGTTAACAGCTACAAAGATTAAAATAAACTAGTCTCACTTTCCTTTTTTTTTTTATTACACAGGAGTCAATTCTTCTTTCTCCTCTGCATTCGACATCAGCCATGCTAAGCATCCAGTTCCATCTGAGTCACAAACTGTGCGGCGAATCGAAGGTCATCAATGGACCCCTCAAAACAGTCTTCTTTCTTCTTTTGTCCTGCAGCTTATGCTATAAGGCATAGCAGAGAAGAGTTAGACGTAGGTTCCTGTCTTTTTCTAGATGCGTAGCTTGTGTCAATGTCATACTTGCACTTCTACAGTTTCTCTTTTACTCCCTCTACCAATATGTTTTTCGTAGACCTCTTGACTTGTAGCCTGCTGTTCTCATGCAGAACACTCTAGCTGCTGAATGATTTTGTTCCATTGTGACTAGAGGGCCAAACCATTTGGCTCTTTGATGTTCCCCCTCAGTGGAACTTCAACTGTGCCATGAAATCACTTAGCGGTGCTGTCTAAGATTTTTCTTAGATCTTTGACTGTCTGTTCATGTTTTTCCCACCACATTCCTTAAACATCTCAACTCACATGCTGTAATTTTAGGTTTACGTTTTTCTAGGTCTGTCTGTGTCAGGTACTGATAGCACAAAGTTGGTACAAACAGTGCATTTATCGGATGCTTTATTGTGTGTATGTGTGTGCATGTTGACACTACGATGCCTCCAAAGTGGCACTATAACCTTCTTTGCTAAGAAAAACCCTCCTGCATCCATCAGTATTAAAAACTCATATTTGCCCTTCACCCATTTGGACAAAGTTATAATTTCAAAATAGAAACAATTCTGAGAAAACTAAGTGGAACCACATGGGGTGCTAGCGGGAAAATACTTAGAAAAGTTTACCAACAAAGTGTTCAACCACATCTTGAATACGGATCAACAGCATGGAGTTCGGCATCAAAAACCACATTGCAAGAATTAGACAAAGTGCAAAATCAAGCACTCAGAGTTACCACAGGCAGTATGAAATCAACACCTATAGCTGTGATGGAGAAAATGGGGATGACCCAAGCACTGAGTGAACGCAGAGACACCAAGATGCTTTTACAAGCAGAAAAGTTTCTTAGTGTGCCCAGTCACCCTATGAATGAAAGATTCAAAAATTTAGCTTTGGGACGACTAAAGAGAAGTAGTTTTATCCACCAGGCCAAACGGCTCGGCAGACAAACCACTGATTTACCTGCAACTGATAGATCCTTAAATGCTGTCCCAGAACGGACCCCCTGGAGAGAGGAGTATAAGTTTCCAATACACATCAAGACTGAAGTGAAAGGGGTATTTGACAAGGAAGAACAAAACAGTGTGCAGCGCAAAACAGCCACCCTCAGTCTACTTGATGATGAATACCCACAGAACCTTTGGGTCCGTGTTTACACAGATCGGTCAGCAGAAAGCGCAGTCAGAAACGGAGGTGCAGGAGTGTACATTGAGTATCCTAATAATACCAGTGATACAGCCAAATTACCAACGGGAAAGCACTGTCACAACTATGATGCAGAAGTTCAAGCCATCAAGATAGCGGTAGAGAAACTGCTAAATACAGTGTATTTTTCACAACCAGTGGTATTCCTGACAGATGCAAAAGCAGTACTTCAGTAACTCCGGTCTGGAAAATTACCAAGCATACGGACACTATTATCCGAACTAGGCAACCGCTGTAAATTAGTAATGCAGTGGATACCTTCCCACTGTGGAGTTCCCGGAAACGAAAAAGCTGATAAACTAGCTAAGGAAGGTGCAACTGAAGAACAACCTGACATACCAGTCTCTTATCAACAGAAGAAGAGAATGATCAAATCAATCAGAATGCCACCGAAACTGGCACAAGATGATTACCATATCATGGACAGACCAGAGCAAGTCATTATCCTTCGCCTTAGAACAGGGCATAATCGACTTCGCTCCCACATGTACAACAAATTTAAGATTGGCCAATCAGCCATGTGTACTTGTGGACTGGCACCTGAAACAACAGATCACATCCTTTAAGACTGTCCCAGATTCAACACTTTCAGGCAAAACCTTTGGCCAAAAGAGACACTTGTGGAAGTCAAACTTTACGGGCCGCTTAGTAAATTACAAAAGACAGTGAAATTCATACTAGAGACAGCTTTGCAGATATAGACAATTTATTTCATGCGAACGAAAGAAGAAGAAGAAGAAAATAGAAACAAATAAAGAATAAAAGTAGAAATTAAACAGAGAATTGTGGTTAATTTTTTTTTTTTAAGGAGAGGAGATAGGGTGAGCTGCATGCAATATCTATCAATAGAACAACTTGAAGTATTGGTTGAGGGCCTATGCTCCATCTAAAAAAAAATTTTTTTTAAGGGGGTGGTGGGTGAATTGCATGTAAACCTTTACAGATACTGTATATTCATGCAGCTCTGTAGCTTAAAGGACAGTGAAACTGTTTCACAATGTAAAATATTATGCACCAGATTCAATTCCTGTGGTAGGTATAAAAAAAAATATTTTTAAAGTTAAAATCCCTTTTCACGCCTTTAGGCACATTAGGCATATAGGAAAAGCACCCACATTTGTACAGACCAATCGGTACTAGGTGGGTAATGTGGTCAGCATTACGCCGGCCATCTTTACTTCCCCAGGACATCCATCCTGGTACACATTTTAGGCTGGGTCGACCTGCGACGCCCCATACCATGATAATAATCCACGCAGCCAGCAGTGTGTTTCGATCACCGTACATGGGAATTATGAGTTCGATTCACAAAGCCCAAGTCATGGGCGCCGCTCATGGTGGGTAGTTTATGAAAACAAAGATCATTCTTGTGGTTTTCAAACAGTGGTATAAGAGTTGCACTGTGGAAGAGGCTGGACCTCCACCATGCAATATTCATGCAAATAGCAGCAAATACACTGCAACCAACCTCTAATGTGGAATGTAAAGTGTTTAAAAACAAACAAAAATCATTTAAACCAGTGTCAAAATCAACATCAAATTTCCACCCAGAGAGACAGACATACAAAACCAAACTTAATAAAAGGTTAATAAAAAGCTGTAAGCAAAATTACCTTAAAGTTTGGGCTGAAGAGTTTGTGAGATTTGTCTTTGTTGGCTCTGTCTAACTCCATCTTTGGTAACGTCAGAGAAAGGAGTTCATTGCTTTCATTGCCCATTGCACAGGGACCACCATTCTGATGCGAGTTCTCTCTCTCAGTAACAAAGAAGGTGTTGAACCAGAAGTGAAACATCTTCTCCTGTGTAAGAAACAAGCAGCAGTGTAACAGGGAGATCATGTTTGAGGTTTAATCATCATCCCCTTTCAGTTGTTTTTTTTTCTGTGAAGCCTCAGATGGAGGAAGAGTTGGTGGTCCAGCACTCAACAGGTTATACCAGCTAGTAGGGTTGCCAGATTTTGTAAAAGTTAAAAAACAAATGTGATGACGGCTTGTTTGTTTATAGTGACATTTTTCCCTACTTACAGACTATATTTAAAATAAACATAATGAAAATACTAAATTTTTCTTCTTCTGCCTTCTTACCCCCAACGGCGCATAGGACCTCAGCCAACTCTCGCCAAGTCGTTTTGTTTTTCGCTACTGCATGCAGCTCACCCTATTTCCTTCCCATCTATTTTTTTAACTTCACTCTCCCTTCTCCTCTTTTTTGGTCTGCCTTTATTTCTATGTCCCTGTGAGTTCGAGTTCAAAGACAATATAGTTTTATTGTTCCCAGGTTTTCTTAATGTGTGTCCTGTCCAAAACCAGAATCTTTTTGTCACTTCTTGGTCCACTGGTACTTATCCAGTTTTCTGCCAAAGCTCTATATTAGTGATTCTTTCATACCATTTAATTCCCTCTATTCTGCTCAGGCATCATTTAATAAATGTTTGTAGTTTATCAGTAACTGTTTTAGTTGTTCTCCATGTTTCAGCTCTGTACAAAAGTACAAATTTGAAGTTAGAATTAAAGACTTTAATTTTAGTTATTAGTTTTAATTTCTTTTCACCTCCACAAATTTTGTAGTGCAATGAAAGCTCCTCATGTCTGGTACCCTAATTTTAACAATTCGCCCATATTTATCTACATTACTGCATAATGTGTATGAACAGGTATTTGACCACGTATTGTGTGGGATACCATTAAGAGAAACCATATGACTATTTGCCTGATTTATTGACATTATCTTTGTCTTTCCCTTATGGATTTAAGACCTAGCTGTTGTGATCTCACATCAAGTATATTTAATTTATCTTGCATCTGATTCCATGAGTGGGATAGAAGAGAAATATTATCAGCAAAGAACATACCACAAGCTGTTTTGTAGAAGTGTAAACTTTCTCCCACAGGAACAAAATTAGGCCCAAAAATCCTGAAGGAATCTGGCAACCCTACTGGCTACTGACATTCCTTGTAGATGCCGAATGTCTAAGGTTTGAAATGAGTGCAGGATTACTGCATATATAGATAGCTCCATAAGTGTCGCAGCCTCCCCACAATGAGCAAACAAGCTGAATCTCAACATGGTGCATGGTTTCAGTTTATTCAGTCAATAGACTTGAATGAAATTGTTTAATGTCACAATATCTTCTTCTTCTTTGCGTTTACCAGCTGTTATCTCTGGCGGAAAGTTTTGGTTATCATACAATTCTTGACTGCAGTCCTGTTCCAGAACCTGAGTGTTGCATGTGCATCCGTTTTACAGACCTGACTCATGTTGTATGCAGACTGCTGGTTCCTTGCCTCTCAGGCTGATGCACTCCGACGTCAAAGGAAGCTCCAAACTAGTCGACTCTTACGACATGCTTTTGGGTAAGCAGTAGGTCTATTTTTTTTGTTTTCCCTATATTAGGGCCCCGGAACCCACAGGGGGAATGTCACAATAAAAATATATCATTCTTTTTATTTATTAGTGACCTGGGTAAAATGGCTGTGTTATCTAAAGTTTTTTTTGTAAAGAAATACCTACAGGTTCATGGTGTATTTTTCAAGTGTTCTCGGGTGAAATAGTTTACGTTCTGTAGACAGAAGATGTGCGTTTTAACCATAGGTTTTCCTATACTGTCATCCTGATCAAAAGGTTAGATATCTGACCCATTTCATTAGAACCAGTTAGAAGTATGAGTTTCCTTAGACTTGAGGATTTGCTCCAAATATTTTCAGTAGACTTTTATGAATCACAACACTGAAACTTTCTACCCTTTGTTTGTCCCAAAAGTGGGCATATGTGGCTTTAGGGTAATGAATGCAGTTCTATGATTCTGACCAGTCGGAGTTTGAAATCAGCTGCAAGAAATCTGGCAGTGTCCAGCCATTTAGAAAGCAATGTTAAACTGCTGAACATAAACAGACAATAAAATGTTTGGGTTGGTTTGTGACATCCTGCAAAGGAAAAGCAACTAATAATTTACAGCATCAGACTACTAAATAAACTGCCTAACTAGAAATATCGTAAACAGCCTGGAAAGAACAGGAACCTAATTATTTATGGCATCAAAATACTGAACATAAAACTGTCCAGGAAAATCATAAACGGCCTGCAAAGGATAAGCAACTACCAATTTAAACATAAAATTACTAAAGATAAAACTGTCTAGAATTACTAAACATAATACTGTCTAGCAAAATCATGAACAGCACGTAAAGGACAAGCTAAATATTTACAGCAGTGGTTCTCAACCTTCCTAAAGACCCTTTAATACAGTTCCTCATGTTGTGGTGACCCCTGACCTTAAAGTTATTTTCATTGCTACTTTATAACTTCAGTGAATATGTTGTTTTCAATGGTCTCAGGCGACCCCTGTGACGCGGTCACTGGACCGCATGAAGGAGTCGTGACCCACAGGTTGAGAATTTACAGCATCAAATTACAGATGATAGGGATGGTTTGGAACATCCTCTAAAAGATACACAATTAACACACCACACCCCCCCCCCCCCCCCCCCACCCCCAAGAAGAAAATAACATACCCTCTTGTTGATCTTGGACTTGTTAAAAAATTCCACCTTGATATCACCACAGACTGGAATCGATTGGTTGCCATGATTTACGGGCATGTAGAAACTATTGCGATCTTTACGTACACCTTCGTAGACAGGTGAGGTGTAGACTTTCACCTTCAGCTGGTGGACCTCGAAGTATGGTGCTACAATTCAAAAGCGAAAAAAAGCCATCATAATGTGCACCTTCATATAGCATTCTTCTTCTTCTTCTCTTCAACCATTTACCTCAGCGAGGTGTTGGGAGGAGATGTAAGGATCGTTTGAGAGCTTTTTCCAATGCATTGTACAAGTTGGTGTTCATTTCTGTTAGGTTGCACTTGATGGTGTAGTTCCATCTCTTTTGTGGTCTTCACACAGCATTACTGAACTACAGGCATAGTGCAGCGCATTTCTAAGACACCAGTTAAGTAAATCGTCTTCTTCTTCGTGTTCATCAGCTGTAAACTCCGGCGGAAAGTTCTTGTTGTTCGTAAACTTCTAGACTTTAGTCTTGCTCCAGAATCTGAGTTTTGCGGGCACATCAGTTTTACAGATCTAGCTTACCTGTAAGCAGACTGCTGGTTCCTCACCTCTCACTCCCAATATGAAGGAAACACCCCTAATTAGTCAGCTACTATGATATTCTTGTTATTGGGGGGGGGGGTCCTTAAGTCCCCAAAATGGGAACCTGGAACCAAAAAATAATTATAAATGTAAATAAAGTATGCCACTTTCAAGGTCAAAAAAGGAGACACTAACCAATTTATTATGGGAATAATCATTAATCTTAGAATGGCTGCTGCATCGAAGGACTGAGCATGCATGCCAATTTCCAATTTGCAGCGACACCAATTGTGATATCACACCCTATTGTTCCATGCATAAGACTGTTGCTCCAACAAAATTTTTAAGTTTAACGTGTGGGCGGCATCTTATGCACAGAATGTGACTAAAATATTTATGTCTTAATTTTATGCTAACAAAAAATATCAGTTGTCTCAAACATGGGGGGGGGGGGGGGGGGGTGGGGGGGGGGGGAGAGCAGCTAGACTCTCGCCTATGGATCAAAAGGTCATGGGTTCAGGTCCTGAGGGAGCATGCCTTTTTTTTTTTTAAGTGGTCTTGGCTTATAGAAAAACCTAGCCTCAAATGGGTACCAGGTACAGCCCTGGGAAGTAAAGGTGGACGGCGTGGTACTGACCACATCAACCACCAAGTACTCGTTTGGTCTATAAAATATGACTAGCCATATATGCTTAACATGCCAGAAGGCATTAAGAAGGGTCCTTTTTCATAGGGGGGGGGGGGGGGAGGGGGGGGGCGTCTTATACATGGAAAAATATATTAAGTAAGGGACTCTTGTCACACCATTGATGAACCAGACACATGGTGCTAGATCCATATTTGCACTCACTAAATGGCACTCAATCAATAGGCGTAGTTTTAACATCACGATGGTCAACTTCACTATCCAGGACATTCCCTAGGAAGTGAGGACACCTAAAGGAAACCCTAAAACAAATTTTGAAGAGTGAGGTCAATGGTGAAGGACTGCTTTAATCCATGATTTTAAAGGGTTTAAACATGATACCATGAAATGGAATAATAATAATAATATGCTGCAGATTTGGGCTACGGTTTCAGAGAATTATAAGGATAAATAAATTGTTAACAACATTTTTAACAAGGTTGCATTTTTTTTTTTAAAGTTCTAAAGGGGTTGAGTACTCCGTCCCCATGTTCAGCAGTCAGTGCAGAGTTCCAATACCAATGGTGCCAGTAGCATTCTGATTAAATGTTTATCTGGCCTTGCCTCTGAGCATAGGCCAAAACCTCTCGCTACTCCCCGCTGCATAAATCTCTCCAGACTGTGGTGATTCCATTTGCTCCTCCGAATTGTCCATGCTCTCCCATACAGTCCTAACCACATCTGCATTATCAAGCATTAACATTCCACTAAGTTGTACAGAGTCAGCCAGCATGTCTGCCTGTTCATTTCCCAACAATACTCATCACCAGTGATCTCTGCACGAAGCACGCCTGCCCTGACCTTCGTCTGCATGCTTTCTGAGACAGTTCTAAAGGGATGAAAGAGCTAAATAATACTTGACTGAGGAAAAACATAGAGTACTTACTGCAGGAACCACCGCTAAACATGGGAATGGTTTCAAACTTGATACCTCGCAACAGCAGGCTAACCTGCTGGTACTCTATCCCAGGTTTCAATAGATCTGCGTAATATAACACATAGCGACGCTGGCTTGGGATTGTGACTCCCTGCAAAAAACAAAAACAAAACAACAACAACAATTCACATAGAAAATATGTCAGTGCAAGAAAACAAAATGTTGCAGAATAATAATTCCAAGGAAATAAAAATAAGTTTTTTTATCATCAATAAATTACTGGATGGGGTTCAGTCCTCAAACTAAACAAAAAATTGTGAGCTCCCAGGGCCAGCTCCCCTGGCAGACGGACATGATTTGTCAACTCAAGTAACCAGCAAACACAAAATTACAACATGTGAGATGAGAGGTATAAGAAATGCAGCAGGAAAAACTAGAAGAGAAGAAGTCATCAATAAAGAACTAAGAACAATGGTAAGAACAATACTGGTAAATTATTTCCTAGAACATTAGAGAATCAAATGGTTTGGTCAACTATTCAGAATGGAACAAATCAACCAGTAGCTAGAGCACACTACATGAGAACAGCAGACTTCAAGGCCAGAAGCAGCCCAAGAAAGAGATGGGCGGAGGAAGTAAAAGATTCACTACAGAAAAGTAATATGACATTAACAAAAGGCTAGGCAACTAGCAAATGACAGGAAACTACATCTATCACCTCTCTGCAATGCTTTTTGGCAGGGCTATTCAACTGTTTTGCTCAGGGGCCAAAATTGTGAAAATGGCTATCGTCAAGGACCAGTATGGGCCCCAGCACAGAAAGATAATTAATACAACTTGCAATGATCCGCGGGCCACTTGTTAGGCCTCCACGGGCCAGATTTGACCCACGGGCCACCAGCTGAACAGCCTTGCTTTACAGAATATGCAGTAGGATACAAGAGGAAGAAAGAAAGAAGTAATCACTAGAGTCCCAGATCAGGTATGTGGTTTTATTCGGCTTATGGGATGTAGAGGAGTTGAACCACACATGGTGGTGTACTAGGACATGGGCTCATACTGGTTAACACCTACTTACACCTCTCTGTGGTCATCCTAGAAACAGGTTCACAACCAGGATCCTGGACAAAGCAGATAGGATCCACTTCTGGACGTTGGCCTTGTTCCAGGCCTTGAATTTAGTACATACATCCATTTTACAGATCTGGCGTATTTGTGTGCAGACAGATGCACTCTGACTTTAAAGGAAACACTCCTAAAATTGTACGCTGTGCTTGATGCCTGTGGGGTTGAGGTGTTTGTTCTTTTTCCACCCACAATAGGACCCCAAAACCCATATTAGGAACTAGTAGAACCCAGACGGGAAATACAAGGAAGCAGTATAACAAGATGTAAGTCCATCCATTCAAAAGGAGAAAATAGGGGTGACTGCCGTCAAGCTCATACCAAGAAATTAATCCAGTGAAATGTGACTAAAAAGCTGAATGAAATGGGGAAGCAGAACAACATGCACAACACAAATCCACGTGTCGGCCAGAGCTTTTCTCAACACGATCTGAACTACACAACCATAACAAAGAGGAGGAGGAGCCAAGTAGGTATAGGACATGAATTTTACAGATTAGTCTTTTCAAATGTCAAAACATAAAATTACCAATACCTTTTCATCTCTTGTTCGAGTTGCGCCATAATGCCTCAGTGCTTCCTCAGCATCTTTGAAAACGATTCCTATGCAGCATGTAGGCACAAATCATTACTCCAGTACGGCCCTACAGAAACATTACATTAACAGTCAATTGATTGGAACCTCCAGTACAGTCCTATAGAAACATTACATTAACAGTTAACTGATTGGAAGCTACAGTACAGTCCTATAGAAATATTACATTAAAAGTTAACTGAGTGGAAGCTCCAGTACAGTCCTATAGAAACATTACATTAACAGTTAACTGATTAGAAGCTACAGTACAGTCCTATAGAAACATTACATTAACAGTCAATTGATTGGAACCTCCAGTACAGTCCTATAGAAACATTACATTAACAGTTAACTGATTGGAAGCTACAGTACAGTCCTATAGAAATATTACATTAACAGTTAACTGAGTGGAAGCTCCAGTATAGTCCTATAGAAACATTATACTAACAGCCAACTGATTGTAAGCTCCAGTACAACCCTACAGAAACCTTACATAACAGTAAATTGATCGGCGCCATTCCGTCTTTTCAGACGATACTGTTATAATATTGTGCTATGGTGGGTCATGTGAAACACAGCCCGTAGATGGTGAGTGTTACTAGCAAGACCTGCCTGCATGTTTAACAGACCAAGCCTGGGAAGTTTTATAAGGACCATGTGTTGCCCATGCATCATGATCCCTCCCTCCCCTCTCTCTCTCTCTCTCTATGCCTGATTTTTTTACTCCAAAGGAAAGATAGCACCAATAACTTAGAATAAAGCAGGCCGCAGAAGCTGCCAAACAGTCAACAGCATCTGTACAAATGGTTTCAGAAAGGACCTTTTTCAAGTCAATAGTCTATGGGGCATATGGTGCTATATCCATTTTATAGACCAATCAGTGTTCCAAAGGTGATACTTCTGCTTTTCTATTACCCTTCACTGGCTGTAAACTCTGGCTGAGAGTTTTGGTTGTTCATACACTTCTAGACTTTTGTCTGAACCTGATGCTCTTGTTGACACCTTTCCATATTTTCAGATTGGTGTTTTACTGTGCTATGGGGGAGGAGGAGGGGGGGGGGGGGTTGGCAATCACAGCCCCTTGTGGTTTGCAAGAGTGTCTATCAATACCTGCCAGTGTTAAGAAAAGTCTTCCACAATGGGAATTCTGGACCACTGTTGGCACATAGCAAGATCCTTCTTTCCATAGCAAAAAAAGCTGGGTAGTATTGTAGAGACCATGTGTTTCACATGCACCACGATCCTTCTCTCCGCCTGCCTTGTTTACTTCAAAGGAAAAGTCACACTTACACATAAGGAAGAAATTCGCTAAATAAGCAGCTGGATCAGAAGAGCAGGGCTTCCCTTCTATACCAGCTGCAGGTCAGGGCTAACAGCCTGGTCTGCCTGCCACAATATGAAGTTTTCAGGTTGCACTTCCTCTTGGTTAAGTAAATGCCTTGTTTACTTCAAAGAAAAGGACACACTTACACATATGGAAGAAATCACGCTAAATAAGCTGTGACATCAGAACTTCCCTCCTAGACCAGCTGCAGGCCAAGAGCCTGGTCTACCCTGCCACAATATGAAGTTTTCAGGTTGCACTTTCACTTCCTCTTGGCACATTGTAGGAATGTCAGGTTTGGTATTTGCCACCTAACAGATGGCTTAGAAAACAGGTAGTATCAACTACTTTTATACGGTAGCTGAGTCTTGAACTTGGTCATTACTGAAGAATTCTTATAATACTATGAGACAAGAAAAAGAAAAATACCAGTATTCTACAAAGTTCTTCTTCTTCTGCCTTTTTATCCCCCAATGGAGCATAGGCCCTCAACCAACTCACGCCAAGTCGTTCTATCCTTCGCCATTACATGGAGCTCTCCCCATGTCCTCCCAATCTTTCTAACCTCATTCTCCAGCTCTCTTCTCCATGTGTTTTTGGCCTTCCTTTATTCCTATGCCCCTGTGGGTTCCAATGCAAAGACATTCTAGTTATGCTGTTCTCCTGTTTTCTCAGTGTGTGCCCTATCCAACGCCAGCGTCTTCTCCTCACCTCCTGATCCACTGGAGCCTGTTTAGTTCTCTCCCAAAGTTCTACATTAGTTATTCTATCATACCAATTTATTCCCTCTATTCTGCGCAGGCACCAGTTAATGAATGTCTGTAATTTATTAGTAATTGCCTTAGTTGTTCTCCATGTTTCCGCCCCATACAATAGTACTGATTTGACATTAGAATTAAAAATTTTTAGTTTAGTATTTCTTTTAATTTCTTTGACCTCCACAAATTCCCTAGTGCTATGAAAGGGCCCTCTTGCCTTTTGTATTCTTATTTTAATATCTCTATCAGTTCCTCCATCTTTATCTACATTACTGCCCAAATAGGTGTACGACTCCACGTCTTGGAGTGGGGTGCCATTAAGAGAAACCACATTACTATTTGCCTGATTTATTCTCATTATCTTTGTCTTTCCTTTATGGATTTTCAGACCAAGCTGCTGTGATCTCGCATTAAGTATATTTAATTTATCTTGTATCTGATTCCGTGAATGGGACAGAAGGGCAATATCATCAGCGAAGTCCAGATCATCAAGCTGTTTTGTAGGGGTCCACTGAATTCCATTCTTGGTGTTAGCAGTTACTGTTTTCATAGTCCAGTCTATTCTACAAAGTTAGTGTCGTTATAATTATTTTTTTTTTTTAAATGCAATTACTCTCAATATTTACCACTTTTGCGGTAACGGCAGAGGGATCTTGGAGCTTGAGGATTTAGGGCGGCATGGCTATTTCTGTCGCCATAGACTGTGCGGATTAGGATTGTATTTTTGCCACCAACAGAAAAAAATCAACAACCTTACTGAGGATTTGAACCTGGGTGCCCGCATGAGAGCACACAGCCTTCTTTACCATTGAACCAGTCACTACTCATTGTTATAATACTAGAGTATAAATACACAACTTTTACAAACCTTTCCAGCTTTACAATGGATTGCCGCTACATTGTCTGGATGTTGGAATAGCCATTTGTCCAGATCTTCACAGAATGGCTTGATCAGTTCCAGTCTTGGTGGGTTGTGATCATCAAATGGATAATAAGCCACACGGTTATGAAACTTGCTTGGGTCATAACTGCGTTCTGAACATCTACAAAAAAGAAAATATTGTTTTTGTCCCTTCTGTTTGTAACAGTAACCAATTTAGAAAGTATCTGGAAAGCGGATATGCATTTTACTGTGTCATTTTTAAAAATGCAGTTAACCCCCTTTGCCTCGTGAATGCTTAAAAAATATAGTAATTAGCCGGTGGGAATTCCTGGAAAATCCTTTCTGAAATATAAACATTTTAAATAGATTTTTTTTTTTTTATTAATTTGTATAGTACCTTTTTTTTTAAAGATATAAAAGTATAGAAAACTGGCAATCAATAAGCATGAATAGAAGGTATGCGTGTTGCCAAAAGATATAAAAGTATAGAAAACTGGCAATCAATAAGCATGAATAGAAGGTATGCGTGTTGCCAAAAGATATAAAAGTATAGAAAACTGGCAATCAATAAGCATGAATAGAAGGTATGCGTGTTGCCAAAAGATATAAAAGTATAGAAAACTGGCAATCAATAAGCATGAATAGAAGGTATGCGTGTTGCCAAAAGATATAAAAGTATAGAAAACTGGCAACCAATAAGCATGAATAGAAGGTATGCGTGTTGCCATGTTTGTGGGATAATGTTTGTGTAATGCAAGGCTATTCAACTGGCGGCCGGCGGGCCACATCTGGCCCTTGGAGACCTAGCAAGTGGCCTGCAGATCACTGCCGGTTGTATTATATTATTGATCTATCTATGCTTCGACTCATGGCTCTGGCCTGTGACGATCCCCAGTAAAATAAATTTGGCCTCTGAGTAAAGTAAGACAAATAGCCGTGGTGTAATGCATTAAATGAAATATATTCATGGTGCCTTAAAAAAAAAAAAGAAAAACAATATGTATCAAGTGACTCATGGTGTGACCCTGTGACTTGTACCACTGAGGCTTAAGTGAAAATTTGACATTAATTTGGCTTTTAACAAAGACATAGGTGTCATAAGGAACCACCCTCACCCCACTCCCCCCTCCCCAAAGTTAGTTTTAGTTACAATATTCAAATCTTGGCCTATTAAACACTGCACAGGTGCACACAGAACCAACGAAATTTAACTACACTTTCAGAGAACAGGTCACTGCAGACATGGCGATATATTGGCATTATCTGACTGTGCCACAACCAGAAGTGAATAGATTAGTCTTCTCACGGAGACACGGTTAACAAAACAAGGAATTATTGCAGTCAGACCAATCAAAGGAAACACAAAAGACTAGAAAGTTCAAGAGGGAAAGGAAGAAAAGGAAAAGACTAAATGTTTGATTTGTTTCTGTTTGTTTTGTGTTAATTTTAGATTCTCATGGTGACAGGGTTAAAGGTTATAAGGATCACTTTCATTACATCTATATTAGTCGCTTGTCATTGTGTGACCAGTAAAACAATGAAAGACTCAAAGCACAACAAACTCTGCAGTTCCCGCCATGAACCTCAGTTATCTCTAAAAAAAAAAAAAAAAAAACTGCATCCACGGAGAGAAATCCAGTCTGAAAATAAACCAGTCACCTCCAAAGTATAAGGCAAACACCTTTACCAGTTCACCATAGAGACTTCCTAGTTTGATATTCTTTAACCCCAGTGGAGCATGGGATGGACCAACTCATGCCAAATCATCCTATCCTTTGCTAGCACATGCAGCTCATCCCTTTGTCCTCCCTTCATTTTAACTTCACTCTCTAGTTTCCTTCTCACCGTGATTGCTTAGTCTGCCTTCTTTCTTCTTCTGTCCTCATTTCTAATACATTCTAGTTATACTTTTCCCAGTGAGTCTCTTATCCAATGCCAGCATCTTGTTATTCTCTCCCAAAGCTGCACATCAGTGATTCTAATTGTTCATATGCACCAGTTAATGAATGTTTGTAGTTTATTAATATTTACATTTTGTATCATTCCATTCTAACCCATAAACGAGAACAGTAACATGACTCTAATAAAAATAAATGAACACTGCAGGGTACTCACAAGTTGTAGACTTTGTAATGGTCCCTATGCTTTGACTCTAAGAATCTGCAAAAATAAGAAAACTAATGTCAAACAATTAATTATTGCACACACAATGTTTAGCAAAAAGCAGAGAGATGGATGACTGCCCAAACCATTCATCAGTCCAATTTAAAAATTGTAGTAGTATTTCTGTAACAGATTGTGCAAGTGAAGTACCTTTTTCTTCTTCTTTTGCAATTATTATTTCAGTCCCGGGGGAAATAACTGCTATCAAAGGTAGGCAAATGGGAACATCACTGAACTAACAGGGGTTCCACTTTTACTGGGGTCAGATACATTAACCTTGCAGGGAAAAAATGTCGCTGGAGTTCTTTCTTTCATCTCTGACTCAACTTAAGAAGTAGGAATATTCTCAAGATGTTCATTAGTACACATGGATACCATCCAATAGCAAATGATGCATCGCTCGGGACAAAAAGATTTAACAGGATGGCTGACAGTTTATGTTGTGGTCTGCAGCTGAATGGTGGTATCTATTTGTTAAACCTAATCCGCCCCAATACGGGATGCAATTTTGTTGTTATTTTAAATCCCCACCCCAGCTGTTATCAGGGGCTCTTAATTTAACCTACGGGTTGAAAGGGGTTTCTGAGACTTGTGCCCTGGTGGTACTTTGTGTCTCTGGGTGTTTATCACTCATTGTGAGATCACTGGTGGGGTTGAACATCAATCAATCAGTTTGTATAGTGATATCTGTGCCTTTCATTCCAACACATCCGATTTATTCATCTTTATGACATGATGGTTAGGGGGTGGGGGGGGGGGGGGGGGGCCAGTGGGTCCACAGATCTGATTCACTTGAATGCAGATTGTTGGATCCTTGCCTCTCAGGCAGACGCACTCCGACTTCAAAGGAAGCTCCCCAATTAATCTACTCTTACGACATGCTTTTGGGTTGGCAGTGGGTCTATTCTTGTTTTCCCCACAATGGGCCCCGGAACCCACACGTGGAAGCAAAACACTGATATATAACTTGCTTAAAGATAAGTTCCTAATTTCTTTTTCAAAAAAGAACAGTGCTAATTTCATGTATTCTAGCGACACAGTTAAGGTTAAAATCGAGAGGATCAACTTCAATGCACTGGGTTTTATCCCAAAAAGCACAGTCTCTCTCCACAGAACGGCTAGCCGCCTGCCGAGAGTATCACACACAGCATGAACTCCCCAGGGATCTCCGTAACCATTGCACTCGTGAACTGAAGGGCTATTAGACTACTAGCCTCCTGGTATAAGTTTTCTGACAGAAAGATTGAACAAGAAGATTAGGTGACACATTTCAATGCCATCACAGATTTTCAGTCCAAGGATATGAGACCACATGTTTCAATCATAAAGGAAACTTAGAGGACTTACTGATATTTAAGTGAAATAATACAAAGCAGACAAAAATGAAGAAGAAAATGAGAAAAAAAAAAAGAATGAGGAAGCGTTCAAAGGGCAGTATCATCGGCAGAATATGACAGTGATCCACTGTGTTTTTATCAACCAACATTTTAAAAAAACAGATGTTCTGTATCCACATATGGAGATTGGCTACGGCCGATGAATAAATCCATTGTCTTAGTGTGGCTACAATCTCTTCCCTGGTGTGACTCCTGTACCATTATCTGAAGACTATAAGAATGGCCCTTTTCTAAACCACCCGTTGTGTATGTCAAATCCTGGTTATGTTTCGTCACCACATCAATGTAACTGCACAATGGGCATCCCCATGCGTGCCCAGTCCTCTGATGCAGCCGTCACTCCAAGATACCTCTACTGATTTTCTCCCATGAGGAGCTGGTTATAATGTCTCCTATCTCAGCCTTGAGGCGACATAAACATGCTTCACCACACTTTACGCCAAATGACATGCAATCATGTTAGTGTCAGAGATTTGTCATTACCCACTAACCTAGTCCTTACCTCCGTACAGCGTTTATGATATCTGCTCTGTCCATGCTTCTTCCTCTGGTATTCCAAGGATTGTGAAACACACCTCTTACTTCGATAGGGAGCCACAGTAACTTAGTGGCTACATACTCACCTGCTGGCCTGATTGTCTTGGGTTCAAATCTGCATCAAAGTAGATTTTTTTTCTTTTAAAATTTACTTTGCTTACCAGGTCAACCCAGCCTTAAACGGGGTACCTGGCAATGTCCTTGGAAGCGAGGGAAGTAAAGGCAAAGTTGTTAACTAAGTGTGCTAATTAGTCTAATAATATATGAGTCTAGTGTCATCTCCTCAATGCACCACAGGCCCAAAGTATTGACCTTTTGACCCAAAAGGGGCCATCACTTTTTATTTTTCACACCTCTTACCTACTTGCCTTAGTCCTAGATAAAGAAACACAGTGATGTTTTATAACTGACATCAAACTTACCTGATGACATCTTCCATATGGTTTCTGTAGTATCCTTCCAGTTTCTCCGAGGGAAATCCCATCGCAATAATGTTAGGAGTGATGTCTAAACCAAGTTAAGGAAAAACTACAACTGACATTAAGAACACAGAAATTCTATCACTGGTACTTCTGCTGCTGGTGTGATTTTATTCTTTTTTTCTGCGCTTGGATTTGCAAGTGTGGTTAGCATGTTGTGTTGTATAGCTAGATTGCGATATCTGTGTCTTTTGAGCCAATATGCCTTAACTCCTGTTCTGCTGTATGGCAGTGAATCTTGGAATATCAGTGAACAAATTCGGAAGAATTCAGAAGCAACAGAGATTTGGTTTCTGAGACGAATGTTACGAATACCTCAGACAGTCAGAGTTACTAACAACGACTGTTAGAAAGAAGCAAATGAAAGAAGATTTGTTTACAAAGACAACAAGAAAGACAAACACCGTTCTTTGGCCACGTAATGAGAAGAGAGACATTGGAGAACATCGTGACAACTGGAAAGATCAGTGAAAAAAGGGGGTAGAGGCAGACCAATAGAGATTATGCTGGATGGGCTGAAACGATGGCATGGAAGGACATCATCAAGAGAGCTGTTCCAGGCAATGTGATCTGTGGAGATGCATCATGATGCCTCATCTCAGCAAACCGCTAATTAGTCGCCTCATTACAGAGACAGTAGGTCTATGTTTTTTCCTTCAAAAACTGGGCCATGGAAGCTACACGAACAGCAGGTGTGTGAACTGTTGAAACAGACTAATTTCCCCTTTATATTCATTGATTTGTATCCCAATGCCCAATGAGTTCCTTTCCTCTCTCCTCCTCAGAGCTAGGTCAACCCTAGAGCTGTACTGGTCAGGAAAAAGAAATACTCCTGTCAGTGCTGGGGATTGAACCTATACTCCCCCTGTGGGTTCCGGGGGGCTCCCATTGTGGCTGGGAAACAAGAACAGACCCACTGCCTCCCCAACAAGCATGTCGTAAGAGTCAACTAATTGGGGACATCCTTCAAAGCTGAACTACATCTGCATGAGAGGCATACAAAAAAGCTAGATCTGTAAAATGAATGTGCATGCAACACTCAGGTTTGGAGACAATGTCTAAAATCTGGAGGTGGAGGTATTCACCTCCTTTTTTTTTTAACTTTAGTCTTGTTCCAAAACTTTAGTTATGCATGCACATTAGTTTTACAAATCTGTCTTTTTTTTCTATGCAGTCTGTTAGTTCCCCGCATCTCAAGCAGCTACACTCTAACATTAGAGGAAACACCCTTAATTAGTCAGATTTTAAGGCTTGCTTGCTGTGGGGAAGGGAGTCGCCGTGGCAGAGTGGCTAGATGCTCATCGAGGACCAGAAGGTTGTGGGTTTGCTCCCTGGCAGAGTCAGACTTTTTTCAAAAATGACCTCGGCCCCTAGTTAGACCCAGCCTCGAGTGGGTACTGGGTGCAGTCCCGGGTAGTAAAGGTTGCCGGCGTGATGCTAATTACATCACCTATCTTGTGGTGATTGGTCTATAAAATATAGGTCTAGCCCAATATACCCTATACGCCTAAAGTTGTGAAAAAGGGACCTCTATTTTTTTTATTTTTTGTTCGGGTGGAGGGGGTTGCAGTGGGTCTACTCTTTGTTACCTACAATGGCGCCCAGGACCCACACAGGGTGCATCAACCAACAAATAAAGGATACAGGTCAAATCAAGGTCAAAACCATCCTCCTTAAGACGTCTTTTGTTTCTGCTGACTAAACCTTTAATTCTGTTAGCTGCCATTTCTGCAAACCAATCTATGTCCATAAAATGTCACACAGAACAAACACTGTTGGAAGTGTCGTCCTTGGATACCACATTGTGGATAGTCTCATCACTCCTTGGTCAGCATCTCTACAAGAGGGACAATAAATATGCACTGTTATTAAGATTAAAATACTAGTCATAAAATGTTTCAAAAATTAAAGTTAAATTTCGAGAGGATAAACTTCATTTTGCGTTGTACTTTGTGTCGTGGTGTTCAATATGGCTAGTAGCAGGTTTACATGTGAGCTGGTGTGTATGGCCAACTTGTCGTGCCCAACTACTGGTGGTGACTGTTAGCTTTTGGCGCCTCAGGCAACTAAAATATGCATTTGCTGCTTGCGCATATTTTTGGATTGTTCCAGGGCTAACTGTTTGTTTCCCAGTTTTATCAAACGTGACAGTGAGAGACATTTCCTGGCATAGGAATGGAGCAAGTATGGGGATACCTGACTGCAGTGATGTTGAAATCTCAACTAAGACTAAGTTTGTAATATTGGGACCCTCCGACGGTTACAAAGTAACCTGAAGTCCAGAAAAGGCAGGGATACATTCTACATCCACTTTACTTTATTTGCACTTGGTTTTAATTCACATGGCTTTCTCTGCAGAAGTGCTACAAGCCTGCTGTCAGCGCCACACAAAGCAAAACTCCATAGCTACAACGATGATTCCCTAGGAACCCTGTAACAACTGCAGTCGTGAACTGAATGGCATGTCCATGAAATGGACACTTCTTCTTTGATCCTTCTGTCAGAAAACTTATATCAGGAGGCCGGCAGCTTTTATGAACACTATCGTGCAGTCCATATTTTCTCATGTACCATAGTTTGCTAGGGTTTTCTGACATTAAAGAAGGTATGCGTATTGCCATGTTTGTGGGAAAATGTTCTCTCATACTATTTGTGCCTTTCGACCTGGCGTCTCTGTCTTCAACATGCTTTTCTTTCAGGGTATGCTTTATTAGCCCTTGACCAACCAAGGCCTAACCACCAGGCAGTGGTAGTTTTATTTCAGAGTATGCTTTATTAGCCCTTGACCAACCAAGGCCTAACCACCAGGCAGTGGTAGTTTTATTTCAGAGTATGCTTTATTAGCCCTTGACCAACCAAGGCCTAACCACCAGGCAGTGGTAGTTTTATTTCAGAGTATCCTTCTCATAGGTGGGCTGCTGCCCCAAGCTGATGAGACCCACCTACCCGGAGAAATGCCTATTTTTCAAAATAGACACAATACACTCAGACCAGGAAATATTCAGCTTGATCACTTCGCCAGAAAGACCCCCATGTTGTCATAAAAACTAGAGATACGTACAACAAATTCTTGACACAAAAACAAATAATTTATAGCTTAGCCCTTTTGCCTCGTGTTATCTAAAACAACAATGGGTCATAAAATCATAGGAATTTCCATTAAATAATATGTTAAAACAACCATATTATATTTTAATCTAGATAGTAAAAGTTTTACAAGGGAGGAGAGAAATGAATAAATGAATGAATATTTTTAAAGGATTACAAATTGGGCATGCAGGCCTGTCTCACATTCAGCCCTTTCAGACACTCATTACTCACAGTCCTAGTGTATTTTTATCAACAAAGCATGTTATGTTTGTACAATTAATCAAGTAACAGAAAGTGTGTTACAAACATATATAATGAGTATGTGGTAAAAACACAGATATGGATGGCAAATAAATATACACATTCAAATATACATACATGCACACATACATGCTTAGGTGAACAGAAAAAAGGAAAAAGGCCAGTCCTAATTAAACTAAGTTTGACAAAACTGTAATCGTCTTTTTTTTTTCGAGTTCACTAGCTGTAAACTGTGACGGAAAGTTCTGGTTGTTCATCCATTTCTGGACTGCAGTCCTGTTCCAGAACCTGAGTGTTGCGTGTGCTTACGTTTTACAGATCTGACTCATTTGTATGCATACTGCTGGTTCCTTGCCTCTCAGGCAGATGCACTCTGACTTTGAAGGAAGTTCAAAATTAGTTGACTCTTAGGACATGCTTTTGGGTAGGCAGTGGGTCGATTCTTGTTTTCCCTACAACAGGGCAACAGAACACAATGGGGCACAGTCTTACCTCTAGATATTCTTCTTCAACGATATCAGGACATGCACTATGGGTCATAAACTGGGAGATCAACTTAAGGTCTCTTAGGTTTCCTCAAAGTTCAGTTGTCAAGTCTACCCCAGGAGAGGATAATCTTGCAAGACATGTCCCAGTGTATGCTCAACATGAAGATACTGACAGAGAGCTGTTTGGCTCATACCGAATGTATATGAGTGTACAGTGAGTCGGGAATATCTATGTCAAACCTAAGCAAAATATAGTAACTGTGATGTGCACGGAGTCTGGAATATCTAAGTCAAACCTAAGCAAAATATAGTATTAGTAACTGACACATACTCAGAGATCTCAATAATAAATACTACTCTGGTGTCAAATTTAAATATAATTAATTAAGGATATCCTCCAAATAACAGTCCCAAATTTACCCTAACAGGGCCTCAGTTATATGTAAATTGCAGACTTCCTGCAACTATTGCCACTGCCGAGAGTATCTTCCACGCTGCTACGCACGGCGTGGAGCGGGGCTAAACTAGATGGCTGGGACTCGCGAGCAAATAAAATGAAGGAAGCTGCAGGAGATGCTGTAGCTGCTGCTCGTGAGTCCCAGCTATCTAGTTTAGCCCCGCTCCACGCCGTGCGTAGCGGCGTGGAAGATACTCTCTGGCGGTGGTGGTAGTCATTGGAAGTCGGCAATTTAAGTTGCTGGAAGTCCGCAATTTACATGTGACTGAAGCCCTGTTAGGGTATAATTTTTGGCCTCGATAATTTAGGACCGTTATTCGGAGGATAGGCTTAATGTATAATAATCATGACTAGAATGCATTATACTGCACATTCACAAACTAATAGGAGTGAATCTAAACATCAATTAAAAATCTGTCTCTGACACCAATATTCCAAATTATTGAAATATTTCTGAATAACCTGAATTATCTCTACATTACTTATTTTTAGTGTTACTTTGTTAACATTTGAATTCTTATGCAAACCAACAACAAAATCTAAATTAAGATAAATGTTTTCAAACAGACACTGTCTTATGTGATAAAAGTTAAAGAATTAATAATTTCATCATCAACCTTAGTGGTTAATATATAGTTAGTGCTTTACTACTCACATTCACAAAATATTTTTAATGTAATAAAGAATATAATTTACACGCTACGGTCTTTGAAGAGTATTCATCATACTCATACTTACTATTTGCTAATACCAGAGTCCCATATTATATTTATAGATATCACCTTTTGGGTTACTATTACTATGAAAGACGTGTGGTACCGTAGGAATAAGATCTTAACAAGATCGCTGTGTGTGCTGTTCAAAACTCGGTCAAATATTTACTACCTTACAAATCCGTGAAAAAATAAAAATCCGATCTAACTGAACTGTTGTAATCAACCGGTAATTTTCCAATCAACTATCTAAAAGTCGACCAACTTATTTTTAACGTAAAAAAAACATACAACAAAAAACATTGTCACTAATTAAAATACTAATATAAATAAAATAAGTCCCAAACTGAAACTTACAGAAAGTAACGACTTTTGTTTTAGTAGACGAAAAGTTATTGATTAGTTAACCACACAAACTGTTTTATCGCGAAACAATCACTTACTTCTTGCAGAATTATAAAACCTCACTAATAAAATAAAATGCCGGTATATTTTTATTTAAAAAACAAAATCTTCGTCTCATAAGGGAAAAAAAGGAAGGATCCTAGAACTACTCCGCTACTTCTCACTCAGGAAGGAAATATACCATCCATTTTGAGTGTCATGAATTATCTTCCTTGACCAAGCTACAAATAGTTCCGTTTCTTTTCGTATTTTTATGGCAATTTTATCATTAACAGCCCATAAGGGAAATCACATGTGGCCCCTAATAACACGTGTTCGTTATTATGGCATACTTTTCAACAGTTTCATCTTTCAAACATAAACCACAATATTAATGCGCACTGAAGGTCATTTTTCTTTAAAAAGGAAAAAAAAAGAATACCACTTCCGTAACCCAATATGACAGGCGGTAAAATTGGGTCACGCTCAACCTGACCCAGTGACCGTTGATAACCCCAATACACCTTCTTCCTTCAGCTCTCCCAGAGAGGCGGTTGGAGTTCCACACGTTTTTTGTTGAAACTTCACGGCTGGAAGGCAGGGGGGGTGGGTGGATAATAAACATTATTAAAAGCAGAATTCGACAATTTTATATTCTCGACTGGAATAGAAAGAACGGTTGTTCTCTGTGCCACTGCAGGTGGTAGAAAGTACTCCTCAACAACGCAATACATTCTTATGCAGTTCTGTTTTCTGTGCACAGTCGATGATGAAATCAGCTTTCACCTGCGGACTGCTGTGTGCAGCGTTCAGATGTGCTTCGTGCATTTAACTTAGCAATAAATACTTCCACTGCATGGCAGCCACGTAATATGAATTCTCAGAGGGAGGCTGTTCAGAGCGTGGCCACAATATGGTACCCCCAACACATATTCCTTCCTGGGAGGGGGGGATCACAGTTCGACCCATTAATTAGCGTTGAAACTTGCGATCGGGTGTGTATATGGCACGTGAATTTGCGAATAAGTAAAATTAAGGAATCGTTTATTATCATCCGTAAAGGAAAGAATAGCTCTTTCCGGCGTTGCTGTTTTATGAATGACAGTTGAGGTGGTGATGATGAAATCATGTTCACATAGCGTTCCGGTGTGCTGCAACAGATCATTAGGTCCTTCGCGCCCGAAGGTACGAGCTCAGGTGCTTCCTTAGTGAGGAGTTCAGGCGCCCGCCGCCGCCAGTCATTCATTACTGTTGTCAGCACATAAAAAATGGAATTAAATGATATGATAAAATCCCAAATGTTTAGCTTTGGGGAGAACTAAACAAGTATCAGTGCTCCAACAGGAGAAGAAGCGTTGGCTTTGGATAGGATACACACTAAGAAAACCCCAGAACAAAATAACTAGAAGGTCTTTGTATTGGTATCCACAGGGGCATAGAAATAAATGAAGACCCAAAAAAAACATGGAGAAGGGAGCAGGAGAGTGAAATTACAAAGATAGGGGGGACATAGGGAGAGCTGCATGCAATAGTGAAGGACAGAACGACTTGGCGTGAGTTGGTTGATGGCCTATGCTCCGTTGGGGAATTGAAGACAATAGGTGACTCATCGTAACGTATCTCAAAAAGCCTGCACTCACTGTAAAGAGTTTATTACAGAAGCAACAGTAAAAAAAAAAAAACCTGGACATAACACATTGTCCTACTTCTCCTCCTCTTCTACTTATCATTATTAATATTATTATTGTTATTGACATTCACCGGTTGTGAACTCTGGTAGAATGTTATTCGTCCACTTCTTGACGATTGTCTTGTTCCAGGAGCCACGTCAGTGCAGTCGATAGGAGACTTACAAATCCAGCTGCGACTCGCTGCAGCACAAGACCGGTGTTCGAAACCGGACGGTTTCCGGGGTTCACCAAGCATCTAGGAAATGGGTACCAGAGTTAACACTCTGGGGTAAATGGGGGGGCGTTGCTGTAGCTACGCAGTTTTGTGCGGACGGCGACACAGACGGACAGTTTCTTATCAGCTGTCCGTACTGGTGGCATAGCACTTATGGTTTAATACAGTGTGCAATGATGCAAAGACATTTCTTGACTTTACCTTTACGTTTACCTGTCTTGTTCCAGTACTTGCGTTTTGCGTGCACGTCCGTTTTACAGATCTGGCTTGTGTGGATGCAGACTGATAGTTTCTCTCCTCTCAGGTATCTGCACACACCTTCGAAGGAAACACCTAAGATTAGTCACCTTTGTTGGGGAAGCAGTAGGTCGTAGGTAGGTAGACGCTTTGCCGAGGGAAGCTTTGGGCTATAACTGTGACTAGGTTATGTATAAAATGGCTCAGCGTTGCACGCCACAAAAAAAATCATGAAAAAGCCCCCGGTGCTTTTTTAATATCCTACCCCAAACAGGGAAAATCTAGAGGTCACGGGACAGTCTAATATTTCAGGAGGTGGTAGATAGGCAGTATGCACTCGTGGGACCTTGTTTGTATGCAGTCGTAGGACCTAGGCTGCACTCTCTCGTGGGACGTAGGCGGGTTGAGGTTAGGGCCAGTTATAAATATTTTGGGGTCGTTAAAAACACCAGAAAGCCGGGAAACCCAGTCTTACCACCCTCTAAAATGTTGGATTGTCCTGTGACGTCATCTGGGGTAGGATATTACGAGGATATTCGAGGTAGGATATTCCACAGTGCTGATGCGATCACATTAGACAGATCAAATATTGTCTGTCTGCCGACTGCCAATGAACGGTAGGTTTATGTTTTGGTTTTTTTTTTTTTTTTTCGTTAAATATGTGTCCCAAAACCCACACCATGGACTTGTTCATCTGAAATTTTAAATTTACCCCCGCTGCCTATACTATTATTATTTTTACTGTATTTTGTTTTTTAATATTATTATTACTAACTTCTGGGGACTCAAACACTCTCTACGTTGAAATAGATCCTCTCATTATATATGTATTTTTATATGTGTGTATATGGAATCTACGACCATCGGGTCTACTGGTGGAGTGTCTAGCCACCATGGCTCCCATGGAAAGAGTTAACAATGAAAACTGCACTTCCTGTCCCGGCCGACCCCAACTCACAGAGGATATTTAGACCGTGGGAAAAATCTAGCCCAGGCTGCCACCCCTAACACACCTTCCGTTTTTGTTCAAGAAGTTGCCGCTCGAGTCGACCCGTTTTACCTTGAAACTTCGCGGCTAGCTGCAACGAATAGCACGTGTGAAAGAATCATTTATTTTCATAAAAAGGGGGGGGGGGGGGGGGGGGGGGGTGGGGAGGGGGGGGGGGTCCTTTATTGTCATCTCCCTTTTAAAGAAAGTTTTAAAGAAATAATTCCTTACCTATCCTGCATTTAATATAGAGGTGTTTAGCTGAAGTGTCCTTCTTGCAGGGATGATGATAAATCACATTTCCTATCGTGTGTACTGCCTTTAGAAAGGGGCAGTACGCCTCGAGTGCTGGAGGTCCCGGGTTTAAACCCCAGCGAAGGCTGTGATTTTTTTCACGTGGAATTCCACTGGTCTCTGGGTAGTAAGATCGGACGCCTGTGTGCACGTAAAAATTACCTTGGCAGTTGGAAATCGATTAAGAGTAACCTAACGGCGCTGTCCGGCAAAATTTGGAGTTAAAAATCTACCCAATGTTTCGGGATCCTTGACGGTGCACAGAAATTCGTGCACTGCGCTGGGATTAATTAGACCCAGGCTTGAGTTAGAAGTAGAACGGAGCACTTATAGAATACCCGTGTGTGCTATGATGTTGATCAGTTGAATAAGCATAAACATAAACATTTTTCTTACTTAAATTTGAGAGCCAAAATCTCTTTGTAGAGGATGAGAGGTGTTTAGAGCGAAAAACAATAATGTCCCCTTAAACACTTAAAGGTGATTAGTGTTTAGAAAGGATTATCATCACGGCACTCCGGACAGATCCATAGGTGCTCCGATTTCCTCCTCAAAAGCCCCACAAGTGTAAAACGACTGATGACGCCTGTTCTGTGTTGGTCGATGAAACGTCTTGTCCCTTCAGGGAAATGTTTATTTTTTTCAGCTCTAGGCTGCACCCCCATGTCCATCAGTCTAGACAGGGATATGGAATCATGTCCTTTGGGTGCTTTTCGGTACGGTAAGTGCAGCGCATGGCTTTGATAACATCACTTCTGTCCAGTACTGGGCCAGCACTTCAAGTTGTGCTGTGGGAAGGGCTGCTGATCGGATAACAGTTAGGAGTGAAAATCACACGTGCATATAAAGAAGTAAAATTACCGAACAGTTAATTGACTTCATTCTTAACCGATGCGGCTAGGCTTACAAGGCAAGAGTGGTGGCATTTGGAGGCTTAAGCACTTAAAGCTCATAGGCGCCGCAACCTGGGAGGCTCAGGTCCCTTTAGCGCCACCCCCCCCCCCTCCATGATTTGATTTGATTTGATTCAAGAACCGACATCACAGCACTCGGGGCATTCCCATAAGCACTCCGTCCCCCATCTTCAGCAGCCAGCGAAGAGTTCCGATACTAATGGTGCCAGTAGCATTCTAATTAAACGTCCGTCTTGCCTTTTCTCTGAGCCTCGAGCATCTGCCAGCACCTCTCGTCACTTCCCGCTGCATCAATCTCACCAGACTGCGGTGATCCATCTGCTCCTCCGAACTGTACACGCTCTCCCACAAGGCATTAACCACGTCTGCCTTATCATGTATCAGTATTCCACCAAGTTGTGCAGAACAACAACAACCCCCCCCCCCCCCCACTCCCCCCCCCCCATAATTAGAGTAATCACTTTGTTCAATGCGACTTTAAACACGAGCACACACACATAAAGTTCAGTTGAGGGATGGATTGGCTAACTGGTTTCGTGTTGTGACGATACGTTCATTAGATAGACTGGTTTAGATCTAGATTTCCATTTTGCACCTTCGCTCGGAGATTCTGAAGGTGAGCTTCCATCTTTGTTAGCTGGAGTTATTAACACATGGTCTGTTCGAACACGTTGTTGATTGGTAATGTATTGTTATCTGCGAATTGTTGTATGTTGCTTTCTGTTGAGTCTGATAATGGGGTCTTATGGGTGTTAACTGTTAGTTTTATTCTCTCCACAATTCGTCGTATTTTCAATTGATAAACGTTTTGATTTCTGGTATTGGCAATGAATGGGCGTGTTGTTTCTCCTTTGTTCAATTTTTTTATACATATGTCTGCTAACTCATTTCCTGGTATGCCGCAGTGAGCCAGGATCCACTGGAGAACGAATTTGTTGTTTTCTGCGAGTCAGTTTAGCTGGCGGGTTAGTTCTTTTTCTGTGCTGTTTCGTGGGTCCATCTTAGTCGCCTGGAGGACTGACATGCAGTCACAAAGAAAAACAATTACGCAGTTTTTTAAATTTTCTTTCCTCAAGCACTTTGGCTGAGTCAATAATTTCTTGCTGCTCTGCTCTAAAGTTTGTTGGGAGTCTTCTAGAGTCACTGTTGTTCTTTCCGGTCAAAAGGTTTGCCTAAATGCGTTCCTTCGCGGGCGTAATGTTCGAGAAGGTAGTGTTTTTTTTTTTCTCCACGCAATTAAATAACCCAAAAATTTTTCTAACCTTTCCGGCAAGTAATACAGGCTCACAGGTGATGTTAAGTATAACATAGTACCGTCCCTTACGCCCCCCCCCCCTTTTCCTAATTTATCTCCAACCTCCCAACACGCCTTTAACTGTTGCCACGTGTGTGTGTGAGTGTGTGTGGGGTGGGGTGGGGGGGGGGGGGGCACCAGTTTTAGGTTGAACTCAACAGCCAGGTGTAGACGTGGCGTGTGTGTATAAATGAGTGTGTAATTAAGAAATAGTTTATCCTTATCGGTCGTGGTAGCCCGGCTCTCTAGCGGAATTGGCTAAACCGGATTTCGCGGAGACCGGGTGACGTACTCCTTGTGGTCCGGGTTCAATCCCGGGGGTAGGCAGGAAAGCCACCTTTTCTCCCAGATTTACGGTATTTACAAATATAATCAAGGCCGAAAGGTTGCGATATCCATAATACCGAGCCTAAGGGTTAACAACTCATGGCTTCTGGATACTAAAACAACAACAAACAAACAAAACGGTCGTGGTAAAGTCTATGCAGCTGGCGTGTTCGTGTTCAGTGGCGTCTTCGTTTTGGGAGTTGATGGAAATGATCCCACTATATCACACTTAGTCCTACGCCGGATACAGTACTCCCTGTCAGGGTTCTGAGGTCCCATTGTCATGAAAACAAGAACAGACCCACTGCCTCTCCAACAAGCATGTCGTAGGAGTCGACTAATTTGGGATTTCCTTGGAGGTCGAAGTGCATGTGCCTGAGCTGCAAGAAACAACCAGCTGCACACATACGTCTGTAAAAGTATACATGCACAAATATTCAAGAATTTCCGTCGGAGTTTAAACCAGTGAACAAAGAAGAAGAAGAAGAAGAAGAAGAAGAAGAAGAAGAAAAGAAGAAGTAAGAACAGAAAGAAGAAGAAAATGAAGAGAAAAAAAGAAGAAGTCCAGAAGAAAAAGTAGCAGCAGTAATATTAGTAGCAGTAGTAGTAGTAGCAGCAGCAGCAGCAGAAGAAGAAGAAGAAGAAGAAGTAAGAACAGAAAGAAGAAGAAAATGAAGAGAAAAAAAGAATAAGAAGTCAAGAAAAAGCAGCAGTAGCAGCAGCAGCAGAAGAAGAAGAAGAAGAAGAAGAAGAAGAAGAAGAAGAAGAAGAAGAAGAAGAAGAAGAAAAAGAAGAAGTAAGAACAGAAAGAAGAAGAAAATTAAGAGAAAAAAAAGAAGAAGAAGAAGAAGTCCAGAAGAAAAAGTAGCAGTAGCAGCAGTAGTATAGTAGCAGTAATAGCAGTAGTAGCAGTAGCAGTAGTAGCAACAGCATCAGCAGCAGTAGTAGTAGTAGTAGTAGAAGTCGTAGTAGTAGTAGTAGTAGTAGTAGTAGTAGTAGTAGTAGTAGTAGTAGTAGTAGTAGTAGCGGTTTTTAGTATTTGTCATGCTCTTAGCAGCGAACATGTGCTTTGTTAAGAGAGAGAGAGAGAGAGAGAGAGAGAGAGAGAGAGAGAGAGAGAGAGAGAGAGAGAGAGAGAGACCTAGAGGATGTAGGATAAAACTGGACGCAAGGAATTGCATTCTCTCGCTCTTTAACAGATTTTCGTAATAACAGATTCTTGCAATACCAGATTCTGAAATGCTTATGTGAAGACACGCTATGCGATGACAGTAAAGACGATCACGTCCCACTGGACAAAGTGAAAAAAAAAAAAACTTGCAAGTCATAACTTTTTATTTCTGTTAATCGCTGTTGTTGTAGAGTAAAAAATGGTGAAGTAACATAAAATTTGAAAGTTAAAAAAAAAGTTATGCGTCAGCCGGGAATCGAACCCGGATCGACTGCTTGGAAGGCAACCATGCTAACCTTTACACCACCGACGCTGTTGCGCTGAATTTTGTAAATTAGCTTCATATAGTTTATTTTACACACCTGTGTTTTTTTTTTTAATAGAAAAGCTCTAATTTTAATTAAATAAACTTACTGAGTTGAGTTTTTTTTTTTTTGTCCTTTCATTTTAAAAACTCACCCATCTAAAATTATTATTAAATGTGAAATGACAATAAATATAAAATTTATTTTTTTAAATACTACAATGATAAACAAACACAAACTTCAAAGAGATGGGAAGGAGGGCATACAGCCCTCTAACAAATTTTAAAGAAGGGAGGCCTAGGAATATTAATCCTATCTACTTCACAGCTTGAAAGGATTCAAAATGAAGGATTGAGAATCGTCTTAGGTTGCACACGGACACCCCAGTTAGAACAATACAAGTATTTGCTTGGGCTGACATCGGTACAGTCTAGACTGTCACTGGCTACCAATGACGAAAGACATACGCTGCATGGTAATTTGAACGATTTAAGAAAAGACCGGTTGAAAAGAGGGAAGTCATGGATGGCACTAGCTGAAGATACCATCGAGACGGCCGCCTCAGTCAAGCAAATACACAGGGGACAGGAATGGATGGGCACGAACACCCACAACAGCAGTTTCCATCAGGTCATTATCACGTTAGGAAGAGAATGTAAAGAGTGGTGTAACTGTATGGCAGAATTAGAGGTACAACAACTGATAGATGGAAAGGCTGGACTAGGTACACCGATGGTTCTGTTCAACGGGGTATAAGATCTGGCTGTGGTTTTTTCAGCTAGAATGAAGGGAAAAATTGTGGCAGAACAAACCACAGCTTTTTTTATCAACAACATCAAGCATGAGAATGGAAGTGGAGGCAATCACTGCAGCTCTAAAGTGGATAGCAGAAAACAAAGTTAATAGAGGAATGATTGTGTCTGATTCTCAGTTGGCATTGCGGAAGGTTCAAAATGGACTAATGTGACATGAGTGGTTACCATGCATCAATACGCCAACATTGCAGAAAATTACGTGGGTATACCGTCCGGTGACGGTAGCATGTAGGAGTGTGCGGGAATGAAAAAGCGGATTATCCGGCTACAAAAGGGAAAGCTACAGGAACACTCGTACTGGACAAGGGAGATATTCTGAAGACCATAAATGAACGACTTTTGGCAGAATAAACGAGATTAGATGAAATAACATGGGCAAGTATGTGTAAACGAGGAATTAAGTGTGGATCCAGCAAGGAGGGACGGATAAGAGGTAGGGATCGGCGTGTGTATAATCAGTGTGCTACGGGAACAGTTAGCATCTACACCTTACGCCATTTGCTACGGGAGACAGAACATTTATGTGAATGCCCGGTGTGATATAATGTCGATTCTTAAATCACAAATCAAAGAAGGGAGGGGAGCGCCGCTCAAGTGACCAAAACCCCCAGATTCTCTCATCGCTGATAGTCGGGTACATCAAGACAACTGTATTTTGAGTTTATTGTACGGTTGATGTGAGGTAAAAAAAATAATTACCTAGTTCTGTTTTCTTCAACCCATGGGCAGCGACCGACTGGTTTGGGTGAGAGGTCAATAAAGTCCCGCCTGCCGGGAGAAGGAAAAAGGGGGGGGGGGGGGTCTCTGTGGTGAAGCGGCTAAACGCTTGCCTGTAGATTATAAAATCGTCGGTTCGGGTCTTGACAGAGCCGGGCATATTTTTTTTCTTTAAAAATAAATTTCGCTCCTGGTTGACCGAGCCTTAAGTGAGTATCAGGTTCAGTCCTTGGATGTAAAGGTGGTCGGTGTGTTACTGACCACATCCCCCAGCAAGTGCCGATTCGTCTATAAAAATACAGGTCTAGCCCAATACGCCCAAAGGTGGGAAAAAGGGTCCTTTACTTTTTTATTTACTCAACAGGCGGTAAGTAGTTTTTTTTTTTCTCTTTAGGGTATTTCAGCCTGTAGGAAACAGTCTCTCAGAAACAACGCTCCAGTCACATATATACGAATGTCTAACATCTAAGCAGATTCAAATGTCGGATTAGCTGCAAAATTAATTCTTTTTATTCCCCCCCCCCCCCCCCCCATCCCGGGAACTCCGAGATTTCCTGGAGAGTTCACAGGAAAGTCCAACATAGGGGGTTGGGGGGGGGGGGGGTTAGTGTTATTTTGTTTTCATTTCACATCATAACACCCTTTACAACTGGACTTTCCAAGGTACAACTCAAAGTCATCGAGGTGGGATGAAATAAAATAAAAGAACCGAAAACTGTAATTACTATGACATTGAATCTAACAAATAAACTGCTAGCTGCATTCACATCAGTTTTACAAATGTGGTTTATCTGTATGCAGACTGCTGGTTCTTCATCTCTCTCAGGCAGATGCACCCCTAATTAGTCGACTCTTAGTCGACTTAGGGGTCAGTGTTTTTATTCGACTCCTCACAATGGACTCCCGGGAATCATACGGTTTCAGTCTTTCACCCCGGCACTCACAAGGTTTCAGTCTTTCACCCCGGCACTCACACGGTATCACTGGTGAAAGACTGATACTATCAGTCTTTCACCCCGGCACTCACACGGTATCACTGGTGAAAGACTGATACTATCAGTCTTTCACCCCAGGACTCACAAGGTGTCAATATTTCACCCCGGCACTCACACGGTATCACTGGTGAAAGACTGATACTATCAATCTTTCACCCCGGCACTCACACGGTATCACTGGTGAAGACTGATACTATCAGTCTTTCACCCCGGCACTCACACGGTATCACTGGTGAAAGACTGATACTATCAGTCTTTCACCCCGGCACTCACACGGTATCACTGGTGAAAGACTGATACTATCAGTCTTTCACCCCGGCACTCACACGGTATCACTGGTGAAAGACTGATACTATCAGTCTTTCACCCCAGGACTCACAAGGTGTCAATATTTCACCCCGGCACTCACACGGTATCACTGGTGAAAGACTGATACTATCAGTCTTTCACCCCAGGACTCACAAGGTGTCAATATTTCACCCCGGGACTCACACGGTATCACTGGTGAAAGACTGATACTATACTATCAGTCTTTCACCCCAGGACTCACAAGGTGTCAATATTTCACCCCGGGACTCACTGGTGAAAGACTGATACTATACTATCAGTCTTTCACCCCAGGACTCACAAGGTGTCAATATTTCACCCCGGCACTCACACGGTATCACTGGTGAAAGACTGATACTATCAGTCTTTCACCCCATTTCTCACAAGGTGTCAATATTTCACCCCGGGACTCACAAGGTGTCAATATTTTACCCCGAGACTCACACGGTGTCAATCTTTCACCCCGAGACTCACACGGTGTCAACTTTCACCCCGACACTCACACGGTGTCAATATTTCACATCGGAACTCACACGTTATCGATCTTCTAGGCTACAGTACAGTATGGGAGATATACATCTAATAAATACTGAATAAACAGTAAATAAAAGAACCCCATGTATGCACAGATCAAGTGAGCAATGACCATGTTTGAAAAAAAGCTTCCAGAAGAACAGTTCACCCGTCAATCATTTATGATGCTGTCGTTCTTACATATCCGTGAAGCAAAACTCCCTCCCCTACCCCCGGCTACAAATCCTTTAGCCTCCTTTCATTTCAACTGTCCGGATTTCACTACACGTCCAGTTTTTTCCTTATCACGATGGTCCAAATAATGCGGGCTTTCTATTTTTTTTTTTTTTTTTAATTAGCGTAATTCGTTATCCTGATAAGATACAGTGTAATTTCGGCCTTGTTCACATTTCCTGGCCCATTTACACACTGACCCTTCATTCATACTTTTTCAGACTCGACTACGTCGGAGAGGTGTCACGTTGTCTCGTCTCCAATTACATCAGTACCGATGTCGCGCGTTATATACTAAACGACGACACAGCTTTCAACGACCCCAGAACATCAAGAACTGGCCCTAACATAAACTCCCCTACCCACAGCCTGAGACACGGCCTTCTCTATTTATAGGCCAAATAGGTCAACGAGGATTCCCGTTCTTGTGCAAGAATGGAATCCCTCTGTGTTAACAATTTTTATCGAGGAGACGTATGTACAAATTAAACTACATTTTCATTAATTTTCAAAATATTTTACAGAAGTATAGGTCATTTTTAAGGTAAATAAATGTACTATTAAAATTAGGACTGTACCGAATATTCGCTTCGTATTCGCTTCGGGGCCGAATAGTGGACCAAATAACTATTCGGTATTCGGCCGAATAGTTGCGGTCGGGCCGAATACGAATAGTGGTTACCTTACACTCGTTTGTGCATACATTGCGATGGACTAAAATAACTCTCTCAATAACACAAAAGTTGCTGTTGCCTAAGTCGGTTGCGTGGTACAGCAGCTAGCAAGGTCTTTGCCTGCTGACTCGACCAAGGCTTTACAGCAGAGGTTCTCAAACTGGGCGCGTATGCTAGGGGTGCCGTGGCGAAAATCAAGAAAAGTGGGTTATAAATTGTGACATTAATAAAGAGGCATGAAGATGCTTAAAAGGTAAAATGTAAATTGTCTTTCCTCGCCACTGTCGAAAAAAGGACAGGCGAAGGCAATCACTGCATTTTATAAAATGAAGAACATCTTATGCAATATATCTTTGTCGTTGAAGGTTAGAAAAATAATTCTTGCTTGCTACTTACATCCAGTTTTAACATATGGTTGTGAGTCCTGGACAATCGGTAGACAGGCCAACCATTTCTTGAGGCCTCAGAGATGTAATTTTACAGAACAATATTTAAAATACATTGAACAGCGAGAAAAAAAAAGCAACCAAAAGGTTTTGAAAGAGGCGGGAGCCCGAAGACAACTTATCACAAACATCAGAAGGAGACAGTAATAATTTTTCGGCCATGTTATGAGCAGAGGGAAAATGGAACATGTGGTGGCCACTGAAAAGATCTGTGGAAGGAGGGATAGAGGAAGACAACGAGAGAAGATTCTTGATAGTCTTGTTGCATGGCATGGAGGTGTGTCGGCTCACGAACTAATACATGCTGCAGAAGATCATAGATTGTGGCGAGGGATAATCGCCCACGTCAGTCGGCAAGGCACCTGATGATGATGATACACTATTCGTATTCGTATTCGGCTGAATAGTTGGTACCACTATTCGTATTTGGCCGAATAGTGAAAATCACTATTCGGTACATCCCTAATTTTTTAAAGACACAGCATGATGAGCACCGGCAGGAATAAAAAAGATTGGGTGTTATAAGTTAATAATAGCCTACCCCAAACAGGGGAAATCCACAGGTCACTGGACAGTCTAATATGTCAGAGGGGGGTAGATAGGCTGCATGCAGTCGTGGGACTTCGGCTGCATGCATTCGTGGGACCAAGGCTGCACTCTCTCGTGGGACGTAGGTGGGTTGAGGTTAGGGCCAGTTCTAGATGTTTTGGGGTCATTAAAAGCATCAGAAAGCTAGGAAACTCAGTCTAACCACACTCTAAAATGCTGGACGGTCCTGTGACGTCATCTGGGGGTGGGATATTAATGAACAACCAAAGACAAAGTTTAGTACATATGGCCGATGACATAAAGTCTTAATTTTGTTTGTTTTTGTTAGTTCTTACAAATGAAAAAAATGAAGTCATTTCGTGCGAACTAACACAGGACTTACAGTTTACTTTCTAAGTGCCCCTATATAACTGCTGCGAGCCACCGTGGTGTAGCGGCTAGATGCTCGCTGTGGATTGGAGGGTCATGGCTTCAGGTCGTGATGGAGCTGGAAGCTTTTCAAAAATTACTTTGGCTCCCAGGTTTACCCAGACTCAAATGGGTACCAATTAAAGTCCTTGGATATATCGGCGACTGGCCTAATGTTGACTACATCACCCACCGAATACTGACTGGTCTATAAAATATAAATCTAGACCTATATGCACAATACGCCTGAAAGCATTGAAAGGAGTCCTTATATATATGTGTGTGTGTGTGTGTGTGTGTGTGTGTGTGTACGTATGTATGTATGAGAGAGAGTGTGTGTGCGTGTGTGTGTGTGTCTGCGCATGCGCGCGCGCGCACACACACACACACACACACACATCTGTTACTATATGGGAGGACAGGGTTTCCAGAGATCTGTAGCTGTCTGATTCTCATCCTTGAGATGTCAATCCTAAAATATGCAATTCTGGAGGCTTACAATTTTAAAGACACACATACAGACACAAACACATGCGCTCAAGCACACACACACTCACACATGCATACACACAAATGCAAGGTTAACAATAAAACTTGAAACTTTGAATAAGCAAAGTATGACAACAAGTAGCATTAATTGTTTAAATGTCCTTTTTTTTTTTTTTACTTAAAAAAAAAAAAAATTACAATATCAAATAAATATCAGATAAAGGTCTCACTAATATCTTTCTTCAAGGTAAATATTCAGAGTGGACAAAAAAAATGAGGACATGGGTGGGTTTGTTTAGGGTGCATCTACAAAGTCTACAAAAAATGTATACACATCTGAACATATTTTGTCTGCTTACTTCACATTTTCAGTCGACTGGACTATAAAATATAGGTCCAGCCCTATGCATCTAAAGGAAAAGGGTCTTTAACCTTTTTTTTTTTTCAAATCACCTCACATTTTAAAAACAATTTTGATACTGACACTTTTTAAAAATAACACAGAATACTTCTTCTTCTTCTTCTTCTGCGTTCATCCGAAGATGTTATTGCATTGTGTCTGTTTACAGCATGGCTGCGATATTTGCACCTTTCGGCCAACACGTCTGACTTCTGCGGGCATTTGTTGACTGGGTTAGCCTTCCCGGACACATATTACAGTTCTTTTTCTTTCGGTCACTTAATAGATAATATATATTTGCAATGTTGTCTCTAGTATAAACTTCATGTCTTTTGTAATTCACTCAGTGATCCGTAAAGTTAGGCTTGCGCCGGTGTTTCTTTTGGCCAGTACATAGTACCGTAATTTGAAGTTTCATTCCTTTCCCAATTCCGCAGCAACCCATTCCTCCTTATTGTTTTTTTGGTGCGTAAGATTGGATCACATTTATGTTTACTTTCTTCTTCTTCTGTGATTACCCTTAAAATGGTAGTTGACACATTGTGTGGTGGTATACAGCTAGGCTGTGATATCTGCACCTTTTGACCGAACACATCTGATTTCATGCAAATCCTTAATTAGTCGCCTTTTATGAAATGCTTTTTATGGAGGCAGTGGGTCAACCCCCCCCCCCCCCCCCCCCCACCCTTTTCCTTGACTCCCCACGTGGCCCTGAAAAAAACCACAAGCAGTGTAGTTCTAAACGTTACTTCTCCTGGAACCCACACAAGCAGTGTAGCTCTGAATGTTACTTCTCCTGGAACCCACACAAGCAGTGTAGTTCTAAACATTACTTCTCCTGGAATCCACACAAGTAGTGTAGTTCTAAAAGTTACTTCTTCTCATCTAGTCCTGTTCTGCCTTTCGTGTCAAATTTTGAAGAGGCATCGGGTGCGACCCTTTGTATGTTTTAGTATTTATGACCTCAGATACTCCATCTATCCCTCACTTGTCTGGTCGACCTCTAGTTCTTATGTCTAAGTGACAGGACTCTCTGTAGTACACTATATGGTGGTAGTCTTGATACATGTCCAAACCATTTGATCTGTTGTTTCTTGCTATAGTTTAGTACGGGTTCTGTCCTACCTTCTTTCCTAACATTCTTCTTTTTCTTCTTTGTAAACCCCGGTAGATAGTTCAGGTAGTTTGACCACCTCTGGTCTTTAGTTTTGTTCCAGAAATTGTTGTGTGCAGATTCTTTTTACAGATCTGACTTATGTATATCCAGACTGTTGGTTCCTTGCCTCTCAGGCAGATGCACTCCGACTTCGAAGGATGCTCCCTATTATTAAGACTCTGACAACATGCTTGTTGGGGAGGCAGTGGGTCTATTCTTGTTTTCCTCATAGCGGGACCCGGAACCCACACGGCAACTGACATTATTATTTCTGATCCCGTCACTTCTAGTTACATGTAGGATTCGTCCTAAACATTTAGTTTTCTGTTGCTTTCTTTTGTCTTTGTGTGTGTGTGTTCTGTTGCTTTCTTTTGTCTTTGTGTGTGTGTGTCCACATTTGGCACTGGTAACACAATGTTGGTAAAAACTTAGTTAGTTTGTTAGTTAGTTGGGTTATCATCATTGCACTCCGGACATGTCCATATGTGCTCAGATCCTCCCCTCAGTATGAACCCCAACGTCCAATGGCTAATAGTACCAGTTCTATGTTGATTAACAAGTCTTCTGGCGTGTCTGGTGTGCGTCTCGTTTTTTGCTATGCCGATCTTAATTCCCAAGTCTGCCATTCTGGCGAGTGATATGGATTCACTGCCACCAAAGTCCTCTATCCTTCCCATTTCTCTAAGGGCATTGATAAAATCAGCATAATCCATAGGCTGACCGTCGGTTGTGATAGCGGATCTAGCCAACCCGTCAGCTCTTTCATGGTAAAAAACACTGTACTGAATAGTGCTCTGTTGGTGCTAATTATTATACGTTTGCTGTGCAAAATAAGTGGCATATCTTTAATAATTTGATTTACTTACATCTGTGATCTATCTCTGCTTCCATTTTTCCACTGGCTGATATTATACTTTCCAGATACTTTTTAAAATTCACTACTTCCCACTGTTAGTGCTTTTCCTCAAGCAAAATTTTTTTTAGTTGCCTCTTTTTGCTGTTGTTATTTGTTCATCACAAGAGAAAAAAAAAACACTTTGCATTAAAAAAAAATTTAATTAAAAAAAAAAAAAAAAAAATGGATAAAAAACAAACAAAATTCTAATATTTTATTATATTTACTTGTCATTCAGCATATTTTTCAACTGCTTAGAGTTCACCGGCTGTAACCCCAGTTATGGATTTTCACCCATTTCTGGACTTTAGTCTTGTTCCAGAACTTGAGTTTTGCATGCATATCTGTTTTACAGATCTATTTGTATGCAGACTACTGGTTACTCACCTTTCAGGTAGATACACTTTGACTTCAAAGGAAACTCCCCTTATTAGTCGCCTAGTACAATATTCTTCTTATGAGAGCAGTGGGTCATTTCTCCCCCCCCCCCAGAAAAATGGGCCCCGGAACCCATACAGAGAAGTCAGAATATTATAATAATATGTCAGATTACAGTATTCATTTTCTCTGACTCTGTTACCATTTCCAGACTGCAAAAACAGCAAGTGAAAAAGGGATGAGGTCAGGAAAAAAATATGCAAGAAGCAAAAATAAAAATAAAAAACCAATACAGAACTGTTGTCATGTTGAATGTTTAATTAAAGACTCGACATCACAGCACTTGAAACACTCCCATAAGTGCTCAGTCTCCATCTTCAACAGCAAGCAAAGAGTTCCAATTCCGATGGTACCAGTAACTGTCTGATTGTATATCCGCCTCATCCTTCCCCTGAGTGTTGAGCGTCGGCCAGATCCCCTGGTAACTCCTCGCAATGCCATTCTCCTTAGACCGTAATGATCTATCTGCGCCTCCGCACTGTTCACTCGCTCCTAAAGGCCCTCACAATATCTAACTTGTCATACATCAATTCACCACCAAGTGGTGCAGAGCCAGCCAGCCTATCTGCCTGCTCATTTCCCAACACACCGGCAAAACCTGGAGAAAACTGATGTAGTCAGGGCTTTAGAATGCAGGATTTATTAAAAAGGGGATCTCAGCATTTATGGACTGAATGGTTTCTTGTGCAATGAGGCTGATCTGTCAACTTACATCTGTAACATTCCAGCTCTTTTCTATTTTATGGGTACCAATAAAGCACGGGCAGTTCTCAAAGCTAATCAGTAAACATGTAACGCTGACATTGACAAAAGCAACAAATTAAATATATATCTGAAACGTAAACAAATCAAAATTAAATCAAAACGCTATGCTCGCGTCTGAAATAAAAAAAAAATTTAAGTTCAATATTGTAAAACAAAAACAGAAATGTATATTACAACAGTGTAAAGACAAAAACAAAGAAAATATCACAGCAAAATCAAAATCAGTATACATTCATGAGATCGAAGAAAAGTAATGGGACAAGAATTTATATCATATACTGGGACTTGTGGTCAACCAGCATGAAGATAAGCGTAAGATATCAGAGACACCCAGGGCATGAGTGCATGTGCGGCAGGAGAGCTGGCTAGGGACCCAGCTTTTTTCAAGCTGGTTGTAAGAAGAGGACCTTTCAGTAAAAGACCTGCTACATCATGATGATGATGATGACTAACTTCTTCCTCTTTTCCAAACAATAAAACAAAAAAATCCATCTCACAGTACCTTCTTTTTTAGATAACTAGGACTTGATTACTGGAGACATGATTCTGAGAGAGGATGAGGAGCTCTACAACTGTGGCAATCAGGAAGGTGAGAATAAAAAAAAAAAGATTAAATGTGTCTTCCCTTGTATGGCGAATATGTAGAGAAGGAATACAGTTTACACCGTCACCAGACATCTTGACTCTTTCATACTAAAGTAAAAAAAAAAAAAAAAAAAAGATTAGTGAGGCCTATTATAACAGAACCCTGGAAGGATCCATAGGTACTTTGATCTCCTCCTCAATTGTAGCTTTACAAGCGTAAAACAACCGGTCATGTCAATTCTGTGTTGATTAATTAACTAGGGAGAGATCCATAGATACTTTGATCTCCACTTCAACAGCTTCACAAATGTAAAACAACCAGTCATGCCCATTTTGTGTTTAATTACCTCCAGACAGATCTATAGATACTCTGATCTCTTCAATACTGGCTCCACAAGCATAAACGGTAATCCCCATTTTGTGTTTAATTAACTCCAGACAGATCTATAGATACTCTGATCTCTTCAATACTGGCTCCACAAGCATAAACGGTAATCCCCATTTTGTGTTTAATTAACTCCAGACAGATCTAAAGATACTCTGATCTCTTCAATACTGGCTCCACAAGCATAAACGGTAATCCCCATTTTGTGTTTAATTAACTCCAGACAGATCTATAGATACTCTGATCTCTTCAATACTGGCTCCACAAGCATAAATGGTAATCCCCATTTTGTGTTTAATTAACTCCAGACAGATCTATAGATACTCTGATCTCTTCAATACTGGCTCCACAAGCATAAACGGTAATCCCCATTTTGTGTTTAATTAACTCCAGACAGATCTACAGATACTCTGATCTCTTCAATACCGGCTCCACAAGCATAAACGGTAATCCCCATTTTGTGTTTAATTAACTCCAGACAGATCTACAGATACTCTGATCTCTTCAATACCGGCTCCACAAGCATAAATGGTAATCCCCATTTTGTGTTTAATTAACTCCAGACAGATCTACAGATACTCTGATCTCTTCAATACCGGCTCCACAAGCATAAATAGTAATCCCCATTTTGTGTCGATTATGTATAGTAAAGTTCACATCTGGCAGATCCAGCCTGTAACTTCATATACACCAAACTACACGGGGCTACTGAATCATGCTCGTTGCCTGGGCATCTTCTGAGAGGACAGTTTTTACACCAGTTTATGAAGTTCACATTAATTACCAGATGTCTTGATCATCCTCATACTGAAGTACAAATATTTTTGACTCACTCTCATTTGTGTCACTAAAAATAATAAATATTATGCAGCAGTTACATGTCCTGCAAATTTCATTTATATAACAGTTCATTATATATGTACACAGTCAACAAAATTATATACTATAAATATATAAACACAACAGTCATAAATGTCATAGAAAAGTTTCACAACAAATACAAAAGTATGAAATTAAAGCAAAACTATTAAAGATCCGTCTTATCAACGTTTTTAAACTGAAAATCAACAAAGAGACGACTGATATGCTAGAAAATTATAACTATGTGGCTCAACTAAGTTCCTGAGTGATTAACATTAAAAGGTACTACCTGGCAAATCTTCCAACAGATTAAACAAATATACAACATCCACCAAAAACATATACAACTTTAACATGTGTCATCCGTGGACTTTATTTTCCAAAGTTGGATCAAATGATCTAGTACTGAAAATTTTCATACAGTTCTTTAAAGAGCAACAGTTTAGGTGATTTGGCCATCTGACGAGAATGCCCTGGTACCCACTGCCCCATATAGCAACACTGAAGAAATATAGTGAACACAGAGCAAGAAGAAGACCACACAGAAGAAAGGATGATAACACTCCTCTTGGTGTCTGATATAGAGCTCTGGAGTAATTAGGAATTCCCATATATAAGGCACACATACAGGCATGGTCCCGCAATTTACTGGCACCACAAGAGAATCAATATCAGGATTCCAGGAAGAAATTTGCAGAGATCGACTCACACAAGAATTTATATGGGTTGTAAAAATAATAATAGGAGAATCAACAACAAAAAGATAGAAGTAATGCCAATAGGAAGAAAAAATCAGAAACTAAAAAAAAAGCAGTAGAGTGCAAAGGAATTAAACGGATATATGAGTTTAAAAATCTGGGAACTTGATTCACCGAACATGGGAAACTGGATGAAGAAATTAACATCTGATCCAGAAAAGCAAACAAATAACTGGCACAGCTAGCCTCCATCTTACAGCATAAGAAAATCTCGATCAGCACAAGAAATATCTAAAAACAACAGCACATTCATTCCTACTCTATGCTACTAGTACCAGACATGATCACAACAAACCAAAAAAGAAAATTAGCCTCCGTCTTACAGCATAAGACAATTCCGATCAGCACAAAGAAACATCTCATAAACAGCACATTTATTCTCACTCTATGCTGCAGTGCCAGACATGGTCACTCACAATCAATCATAAAAGAAAAAAAGTAATCACGGAAATGAGATGTTTGAGAAGGGATGTAGGAATGACCAGAAGACAGAAAATCAGAAACGAGGTCATAAGAGGAAAGTCGGCACAAAGGCAATTCTAAATTACATACAAAGACATCAAATCAAATGGTCTGCCCACTTAGAGAGAATGCCTTGTGACGCTGTACCATAAAAGGCATACACTAAAATAGAAGGACACCGAGCACAAGAACCAAGAACAAGAACAGACCAAGAACAAGATGGGAAGATAACATCAGAGAAACTCTACAACAGCACAATGTACCTATGGTCGAGGCGGCCAGAAGAGAAGCAGCAGAACCATATCTCTCCTCGATACCTAAAAGGTAAAAGAGAACTTGAAGAAGAAGAATAAGACTCATAAAAGCAAATGGAACAGTGTGTGATATAAACAAGAGAAGACCCCAGAGGCTTTGCAAAAGCAACAAGTCCTTGTTCCTTGGACACAGTGTTGGAACAGTTTATCCTCGTGTGGGTTCTGGGGCCATATTGTGGGGAAAACTAGAATACACCCACTGCTTCAACAAGCATGTTGTAGGAGTTGACTAACTGGGAGCATCCTTCAAAGTCAGAATGCATCTGCCTGAGAGGCAAGGAACCAACAGTATGCATACAAATAAGACAGATCTGCAAAACCTTATTGCATCCTTATCTGATATAACCTCGGTTAAATGAGGAAGTAACTGTAAACAATTAAGAAAAAACTAATTTTGAATTATTTACTGAACTGGTATCACTTAAAGGGCATTCCTTACTGTAGAATCCAGCATTTTAATTATCTTATTGTAATTAGTCTTTTAGGTTTAAATTTTTCAAGTTGATAGAGGTCAGGTTTTTTAAAGTCTTGTTCCAGCACTTAATAATCTTCTTGGCGGCCCTGCTTCTGTCTCTCATGCAAAATGTGTAGCATACTTCTCTAACCAGTGTGTAAACTGTTCTTTATACTTCTCCTTTGCATTCAAGAGCTGTAAACTCCGGCAGAAAGTTCTGGTTGTTCATTCACCTCTGGACTTTGATCTTGTTACAGAACCTGAGTGCTACATGCATGTCCATGCAGACTGTTGGTTCCTTGCCTCTCAGGCAGATGCACTTCGACTTCGAAGGCAACTCCCAATTCATCGACTCATACGACATGCTTGTTGTGGAGGCAGTGGGTCTATTCTTGTTTTCTTTACAACAGGGCCCCAGAAACAACACGGGGATTGTTGATTTATGATACACTGTTGACAACTGTCTGTAAAATTCAACCAACCATGAACAACTAACTGTGAATAAGATTAAAGGGAAGGAAGGAGATTACAGAAAAATAAAAAAAAGCTTATCAAAATGAAATAATTTCTTCTGCTAACACGGAGGAAGCCATAATTTAATGTAAGGTCAACAAAATGGACTACGTATATTAGATTTCTGAGCTAGCTTAATTATTTGATTGTGCAGAAATCATCGTCACTACATATTTTACATTTCAGAGTTAGCTTAATTATTTGATCATTCAGAAAGTGATCTTCAAAATTCAGATAAATGAAACCTCCAAAATTTCAGTAAAAAAAATGGCAGGACAAACAAAATAATGTTGCTATGCATCAAGCTGCATAATTCTCCATTTACAAAAATTCTTCTTCTGACAGTTCATGCTGTAAAGCACTGGCAGTCAGGTCTTTCCTCAGCCTTCTGTCTCTTGTACTTTAAACAAAATTTCTGACTCATGCCATAATGCAGAACTACAGCATCTTCTGTCTCGATTCCCCTTCTGCTTCTTTTCCCTTTGAACTTGGTCACTGTCACAATGTACTCTAGTTTTCTCTCTTCTCACAATGTGACTACAGAATGTTAAGTGTCACCTACTGATGCGGTTGATCAGTTCTCTTCAAGTGTTAATGTCTTTCAAGATTAGATCATCATATTTTTTTAATCTGTCAATGACATTCTCATCACTCAACTGTGAAACCACATCTCTGCATCTTCGGCGTAATTAAAAAAAAACAAAAATACTGAAGGAAATAGTAAAATCGTAAAACTACTATATATAATTATTACAATGGCAAGAAACTATACAAGCAAATATAAACCGCACATAAAAATAGATCAATAGCATTTCAAAACTGGTTATCATTCTGAAAACTGAATTGCAGAGAAGACCATTATGCAATTCATGCTTGCAATGATGTTAAGAAATCTTTTTAAAAAAAAAAAAAAATCTAAACACAAAAATGTCATATACATGCAAAGGATTATTTAAAAAAAAAAAGGATCATTTAAGAAAAACTACAAAACAAACATTTATTAGTAGTTTTTGCGTCATGTTTGTGGTAGGAGATGGGGCAGTAGGTCTCTATTCTTTTGCCCCCTACATTAGGGCCCCAGATCTCCGAGTGGGTTCCATGCCCTATTTGGGGGTGGGGGGGGGGGGGGGGGGGGGACTAGAACAGACCCACCTCCTCCATATCAAGTATGATGTAAAAAACGCCTAAAATGAGAGGAACCAACAGTCTGCAAACAATTAAGCAGATTATAAAAGGTAAAAAGGTAAAGTCTGGAGATGTGAACCAGCGTCATTGCACACAGTTGTAAACCATAAGTGCTCTGCCACCAGTACGGGCAGCTGATAAGAAACAGTCCGCCTGTGTCGCGGTCTGCTACAGTGATGTTCTTCCATTTACCCCAGAGTGTTAACTCTGGTACCCATTTCCTAGAGGCTGGGTGAACCCGGGGAACTGCCTGGTTTCGAACACTGGCCGTGGGCTTCAGCGATTTGCAGCTGGATTTGAAAGCGAGTCACCTATCGACTGTGCTAACGCGGCCAGAGATCAGTAAAACAGATGTGCATGCAAAAATGCAAGTTCTGAAACTAGACTTGAGTCAAGAAGTGGACTAACAACCAGAACATTCCATCACAGTTTACAGCCAGGGAACTCTAAGAGGAAGAAGAGAGCCCTAGAACCCATGCAGGGACACATTTGTTTCACTGTGATATGGTGATGACTTTAATTAATTAATCCATCAAATTTAAGTGTTAAAGAACAGAAGGGCTAGTATTTAGGCCAAATTTGTTTGTCTGAATATGCCTGATGGGAAGCCAGTATTCGAGGCTAGTAGTTGTTAGTATTATTTTACACAAATAAAATGTTTTCAGACATTTTTTCAAGTCTAAATCTAGTAAAACATTGAAAATAGTGAAATCCAAATCATTAATAGTGTATGAAATTTTAAAGATAAAAATCATGCTCTAAGCATGAGAAAACAGTTACATCTTTTTGTGCATTAATAAATAAATAGTGAATGATCTGCCCTCACAGTACAGAAGGTTAATTAAACAGGATCAGAGGCCAGACTAAAGAATCCTCACTACTTTGTTGTGCTGAAAATGTGAGTGGGTTAGATTAGATTATAAGTCACATTACATAAACAGTGTAGAGTAATTCTGTAGCAGATCTCAATGGAAAATTGTCAGAATATACAAGAAATTGTAAAAACATGAAGTATATGGCAGCTTACAAAACACAATTACAATAAACGTCTTCTTCTTTTGTGTTTGCCCTTGAAAGGGCAGTTGCAACACTGTGTTGTGGTTTACACCTAATTTGTAACATCTGCATCTTTCATCCCAACTTCAGCAAACATTTAACTAGTCAAATTTTAGGAAATGCTTTTCAAAGTGCAGTGGGTATATTCTTTTCCCCATTAAATGGGGGCGGGACCCACACAGGGTCAATTACAACAAATAAATAACGTATGATATACTACTACTGTCAGTCACAATAAAAAAATAAAGGATGATATACTACTACTGTCAGGCACAATAAAAAAATAAAGGATAATATACTACTACTGTCAGTCACAATAAATAAATAAAGGATAATATACTACTACCGTCAGTCACAATAAATAAATAAAGGATGACATACTACTACTATCAATCACAATAAATAAATAAAGGATAATATACTACTACTGTCAGTCACAATAAATAAATAAAGGATAATATACTACTACTGTCAGTCACAATAAATAAATAAAGGATGATATACTACTACTGTCAGTCACAATAAAAAAATAAAGGATAATATACTACTACTGTCAGTCACAATAAATAAATAAAGGATGATATACTACTACTATCAATCACAATAAATAAATAAAGGATGATATACTACTACTATCAATCACAATAAATAAAGGATGATATTCTACTACTGTCTTTCATACACTTTTGTACGCTGGCTCTATATAACTCTCCAAAACCCTCTTTCTTACAAAATTATGAAATACTTTACTGGAAATTTATGAACTAATATCTTCTTGAAGTTGGGTCACATGACAGAATGTGTGTGCATAGAATATAATAATTGAAAACATATCATTTATTGTCAATTACAACAGTAAGACATCGATGATAAAACCTTGTTTAAGGCAAATTTATATATATATAGTAACAGTTTACTTGGCAACAGCTAGTCTTAGATATCATGTGTAATAAATATATTTAAAAAACTACTGACTATAAATGATAAAAGTAAATGTCTGTAATAAAATCTAAAAAAAAAAAAATTGTTTAAAGTTAAAATTCATAAAGAGTATTGTGTAAAGAGTGATAAAATCAAGTCTAAAATCTATGATATATTTTTACAATTTCACGCAAAAGCCTGGCACAATGTAATGATAAATGTTACCTTTCCAAACTGAAAAACATTGAATGGTAATTACAAACATTCTATAAAACAAAAACATCACATAAAACGAATCAGAACTTTATTTAAAATTAAGTCACTTGCTAAAATAGTCTATAAAAAAAAATTACAAACCATTTTTGTTTTGGCTAGTCGCACATAGAGCATAGGAAGCTAAATTCATTATTTTTATAGCATGGCAAACAAAATAACATGTACTGCTTGGTAATTCTGGCCATATTAAATGTCCAGCAGAGAACGGCGATGGAGAATATAGTTTCCGGAAAATGTGGCAGAGGTCAACTGCCGCAAATGTTGATACAAGACTGTGAGGATGCACTGGCTATAGGCCTGGAGAATAGGCTAGAGAAAGAGATTTTCAGGCATGTCGTGAAGATAGCGACATTCTGTAAAGCAGTGTTCTTCAATCTGTAGGTTGCAGCCCACTGGTGGGTTGCAGAAAAGTCCTGGTGAACCGCCAACAATTTCTGCCCAGTCGTCTAATGGGGTAAGGTATGTAGTTTTCCTATTTCAGGATTGCGGTCTGTAGGTTGACACATCAAGGATAAAAATAAAACAGGTAAAAATCCTGAAAACCTCGCTCAACTGCATATATATATCCTAGGAGCAGCAGTAGTTGCTGCATTAGCTGAAAATTGTAATTTTGTGACACTGACTTTAACAACAACAAAACTGCTTTCAACATTCGTTTTTGTTTCTGTGTTTGATTAGCTGTCAGGTGGGCTGCAAAATGAGTTCTTGTTTTCCTGGGCCGCAGGTGTAAAAAAGGTTGAAGAACACTGCAGTAAAGGACCTGCTGACTGATGATGATGATTGGTACTCATAGAAAGAAGTAGAAATAGAATAGATTTGTATGCTATCTAGTGTGTCCAATCAATACATGCTAACTTGTTTGTCACACTGTTTTGACAGCCTCAGTGGTTCCCCAGCTATTTATTTCAGTGGGTTTCATATCTTTGTGGACCAGTCAGCAGTCAACATTATGCTGGCTGCTTATAGTTCTCATGACATCTTTTAGTACCCATATTATGTGAGTTGACCTGTGAGTCAAGGTCAATTATTTTAAATTACCTGCCAGGACACAGATTCAAACGCAACAGCTTTGCCATGACAGGCAAGTATCTAGTCACTGTACAATATGGGGTTGTCCTGGAAAAGATTCAATATCACGCTATTCAGGGCAAGCCCATATTCGCTCTGTCTCCCTACTAAGCAGTCTTCTTACTGATGGTACAGTTATCATCTGGTTAACTACTCGTCTTGCCTTTCCCCTAAGTCACTGTGTAATCGTATCTCACAAAATGGTCCGGAGCAACTGATAAATGTAAGAGAAATTTGCCAAATCAGGACACTGTACGTAAGTAAAGGCTCTATTTCCACACAATGAGGTTAATAGGCACTGGGTACTAGCCCCATATTTTTTATTGACTAGTTAGCACAGTACCAGGAAAGAGGGGCAGAGGCGGACCAGCACAAAGTATAAGTGACATCTTGGATAGGAAAGTGCATGAAGTGGCAGAGCGGAGGAGAGACTAAGTTTTTTTTTCCCAGGCAGATCGTGATAAGCGTGACATTCTGCAAAAGACTTGCTACATGATGATGATGATGATGAGCTAGTCCTCAGTGACTAATATGGGTACCAGGTAATGTCCGGAGAAATCAATGTAGCTAGCATTGTACTGACCACACCATCATCGAGCGCTGATTTAGCTATAAACATATGTGACAGTATCCTATTTGCTACTGGCGTAGGACTCTTTGTTTCTGGATTAGCCTGCTATTTTGGTAAAACATTTCATTAACTCACCACAGCAGTTGTATTGTTGAAGCCAAACCAAATGTTTTGTCTGTCTGTCCCTTCTGGGATGCTACCTAAAGGTTTGATTAACCCTGAGACTTTAAGGATTTTATCCTGGGTGTCAGACCAGCAGGAAGAATCCCAGATGCCCCCTTCAATCTCGAAAGACTATTATTAGGTGACCCATAATGGCTATGCCAGCTGGTGTCTCCTGCAGTGTCATGTGGGTAAGGATATCCAGACCAAATTTTCGCTCTGGCTTTTTAAAACCTACACTACGGAGGTTCCCCACCTCTATCACAGATGCTCCGTCTCCTGATGCAAATGTCTTAAGGAAAGGGTAGACAAACTATGGTTCCCAGGCCAAAACAATTCAGCCAAGCAACTTTTACTGGCCCATGAGTATGGCGCAAATTACCTATATAATCTAGCCTTTTAGCTCACAAAATTGAAGAAAAAAAAACCACCTTCAAAAGATACTTTATGAATATATAGAAGCGCTTCAGTGGGTGAGTGTGTCTGGCCAGAGACGCAATGAAAAATTATTATCTTTAATTGTGTCCGTGTGATTTCCGGGGCCCCATTGTGAAGATAATAATAATAGACCCATTGCCTACTCAAAATCCTGTCATAACAGTCGACTAATTAGGAGCTTCCTTTGAAGTCTGAGTGCATGTGCCTGAGAGGCAAGGAACCTACAATCTGTTTACAAATGAGTCAAAACTGTAAAACAGATGTGCAGACAACACTCAGGTTCTGGAACACGACTAGAGTCTAGAAGTGGATGAACAACCAAAACTTTCCAACAGAGTTTACAGCCGGTAAACATGAAGAAGAAGATAGTCTTAGAATATTTTGCAAAATATAATCTTACCAGAAAATCTGGGTGTGATGTTTATAATTGATTTTTTTTTTTAATGTGTCCTGTTATCAGGTTGGTAATAAAAACTTAGCCCATGGACCAAAAAAAGGTTGCCCATCCCTGTTTTAATGTGTAGAAGTCAGAAACCCCATGGTTACTCTAGTATCACACTGGCTATAGTGTGTTAGGATATATGAAGAGAGCCGTGATTGGTTATCATAAAGACAGCCAGTGATTGGTTATAACAAAGACAGCTAGTGATTCGTCATCATAAACAGAGCTAGTGATTGGTTTTCATAAACAGAGTTAGTGATTGGTTATCACAAGGAGAGCTTGTTTAAAGGTATGATTGTTGTCAAGCTGATTCAATGAATGACTTAACAATATTATGCAAATGCATCTATGAAGCTCAGGGACAGAAATCACACACACACACACACAAGTGAGTGTTTTGACCAGTCTTTATCAAAGAATAAAACAACAGAAATGTAATAAAACGACCCCACAATAAAGTAAACCTTGACCAATGCCTTTATCAAAGAACAAAACAATGCTACTGAAATGAAATAAAATGACCGCACAGTAAAGTAAACATTGAAAATCACTTTAAACCTTGATCAAAGAAAAAATATCAGGAATACATAACTACAGAAATTAAATAAAATTACCCACTCAGTAAAGTAAACCTCTCTGAAGAAAAATTAAAAAAAAAAAAATAATTTGATTTGGGGGAACAAATGTGGAAAATTGAATACACCAGTTTTTCGTTTTAATTTCATTTTTCTTTTCCTTTTAACTTTCCATGGATATTTATGAAAAGCAAATCCCTGGCTTGAAGAGGAATCGACAAGGTGACCACTGATCTGACAGGCAAACATATATGTCACTATCCATTTTACAAGGTGTTTTATGTTGCTGTGTGAGAGAGCTGTCACTATTAGTTTTTCAAGGTGTTTTATGTTGCACGTGTGTGTGTGTTTTTGTGTGAAGTGACACCACTAGTTTTAGGATGTGTTTTGTTTGTGATGTGCCATAGTCAGTTGTAAAAAAAAAGTATTTAAGTTTTATGTTTAAGGTGGTCATCACCAGTTAAATGAGGTGTTTGGTGGTTTATATCTTTAGGGTGTCAACGTTTGTTTCATAAGGTGTTTTGTGACCTATGTCTTTAGGGTGTCAACATTTGTTTCATAAGGTGTTTTGTGACCTATGTCTTTAGGGTGTCAACGTTTGTTTCATAAGGTGTTTTGTGACCTATGTCTTTAGGGTGTCAACATTTGTTTCATAAGGTGTTTTGTGACCTATGTCTTTAGGGTGTCAACATTTGTTTCATAAGGTGTTTTGTGACCTATGTCTTTAGGGTGTCAACATTTGTGTCAACATGTTTCATAAGGTGTTTTGTGACCTATGTCTTTAGGGTGTCAACATTTGTTTCATAAGGTGTTTTGTGACCTATGTCTTTAGGGTGTCAACATTTGTTTCATAAGGTGTTTTGTGACCTATGTCTTTAGGGTGTCAACATTTGTTTCATAAGGAGTGTTCTGGTCTATGTCTAGGGCACCACCATTTGTTGTATAAGACATTTTATGGTTTAAGTTTTAGGGTGTCATTTGGTTTATTAGATGTTTTCTGCTCTATGTCTTAAGGGTGTCAAAATTTTTTTAACAAAGTGTTTCATGGCCTATGTTTTTAGGGTCTCTATATGCTGAAAATAACAATTCTCTCTTTGATAAGTTTTGTGTATCTTTCTGATAAAACTATCAAGCCTCTCTCTTTGGGAATTTTATTTTTGTCTGTCTAATGAAACTGTCCATTTTTTCTTTAATTTTTTTTTTCAATTTAATTTTTTTTAATGAAGCTTTTTATCTTCGGCCTTGTTTTTTTTTTTTTTTTTAAATGAAGCTGTCTATTCTTGCTCTGACCTTTTCTCTATCTCTGATCAATATATCTATTCTTTCATTGGCATTTTGAAAAAAATGAAACTCTCTATTCCTTCTCTCACCCTTTCTCTATATTTTTGATCAAACTATCTACTCTCTCTTTGACAATTTTTCTTTCTTTCTTTAACAATATTTCTCTCTTTTTGATAAAACAATATATCCTTTGATATTCTCCTATTTCTCTAAGGCAACTATATACACTTTCTTTGACACTTTTTCTTTTTCTCTGACATTGCTTCTATCTCTCTGATGAAACTACTTATTCTTTCTTTGACACTTTTTCTATCTCTCTGACACTGCTTCTATCTCTTTGAAACTATTTATTCTTTCTTTGACACTTTTTCTCTTTCTCTGATGAAACTATTTATTCTTTCTTTGACACTTTTTCTATTTCTCTGATTGGCAGGTGGAGTTTCAATGGATGTCGGAGTCTCTGAAGATCACTCTCAATTTCGGCAATATCTTCCAGCAGCTGATTGTACCTGTCCACATCAAACTTCTCCTTCTGGGCCAGCTTATAGAAGTGCATCAGAAACTGCCGGTCTCTCACATTTGGGTAGACATATTCCTGAGGAAACAACATCAACCTTTAACTCTTTTACAACGAGACAGAGCTTCTCTTGGACTATACAGCTAGTAACCAGTTATTAGTCTCATGAATCAAACTTTGAGGAGCAACTGTCCGAACAGTTAAAAATACTAGGCTCTCATGTGGGAGACCCTGGTTTGAATCCTCGGTAAAGTTATGGGATTTTTAAAAATTAAAACCCTAACCTGTATAACCCACAGTGACTGCACTAGCCCTGCAGCCCTAATTCCTCAGGCTCACCTATGCACTTCCATTCTGACTCAATCTGAAATAGGTCTCAGAAAATGTCCTGGGAAGTAGGGACAACTGGTTTGCATCTCCCATCAAGTGCCGACTGGTCAATATAAATACTGGCCCAGCACTCAGCCAGATAAGAATTAAAGCAAGAGAGCAGTTAAATTATTTAGATAATAATCTTGACAGTCAAGGAAACACAAACAAAGAAATTATAACATTCACTGGCAAGGCATCAGCAGCTTATAAAATGCTTGAACAAAATATGGAACTTATAATAGCTTTAGAACCAAGTTATGTATTTTAATTCTCCAGTTATTTCAGTTTTAACATATGCCAGTGACAGTTGGAGTACCACTAAGGATATGGTATACAAGTTAAGTGCAATTAAAAAAAAAAAAGCCTGAGGAAAATGGTTTAAAAAAATGGAAGGATGCATTCAAGAGCTGTGACTGTTGTTGTTATCGATCCAGCGGCGCATGAGCTTTCGCCCTTTGGCCCAGTGGATTGTGATAGCTGGGGTGTTTGTGGATTATGTACCTCCCCGGGCAGCAGCTAGAAATGACCTGTATCAGTTCTAAAGGAAATATGGGTTGTGTTTCTGCCTTCCCCTTTAACACATAGCTAAGGTGGGGCTCACAGTGTGCTCATTCCCCGCCACCAGATTGCCTGCAGGTTTGGCTGAGCTCTTCATGGCTCTAAACATTGCCTGAGCACGAGTAGTTGGGGCAACTGGATCGTCACGTCCTGAGTCCCTGTGCCTTCACGATAGTTTCCGGTATTCAGAGGGGTTAGCATACTTGTTTCCATTCCTAAGACTATTCAGCACACCTCCGGCTCCTTCCCTTCCACAGGGGGCAGTACGGTGTGGTGCACCAGGTTTATTATCGAGGTTTGCTCCTCTAGATCCATTGTGTTTTGCCTAGGGATTTGCACCCGCAGTTACCAGGACTACCTCGGGGAGGATGTGACTCTTCGCCACGCACAATAGTCTTGAGGTAAGAGAGGTTTTGCTAGGTCAAGAGGCTGACACCGCAATGGACGCTCCTTTCGTGAACAGATATTCACTAGACCTAGGGTGAAGTAAGGGGGGGGGGGGAAACCCACTACCCACAACACCAACACTTCTTACCCCCTGCCTCTCAAGGCTCAGTCCCCAAGAGCAGTGAAGAAACATAAGAAATGTCTGGGCAACCACTAGTATCAACAGTTAAAGAGAGAAGATGGCGCTACACTGGACACCTTCAGAGAAGAGATGAACAGAAAATCACCAAACAAGCACTGAAATGGGAAATAAAGGGACTGAGGAAGTGAGGACGTCCAAGAGAAACCCTACGGTGAACGTTGATGAGAGAAGCCAAAGGTGCTGGAATGTATTCCATCCATGATAATGAATTGACTGCACAGGGTAGAGCAGAATGGAGAGACAGACTGTAAGCCAGATGTGATATATAACGGCATAACAGGATAATGTATGAATGAACTCAACCAGATGTACAAATGGCATGAAAAGAGTTCTTAACTTCCAGTTTCCTATGCTTATGTAAACATGGTAAATGACATGTGGCTTAGGGGTTACACATGCGGTTTGTTCCAAAGTACCCCGCTCAATTCTTCTTCTTCTTCACATTCACCAGCTATAAACTCTAGGGGAAAGTTCTCGTTGTTTGCCCACTTCTTGATTGCAGTCCTGTTCCAGAACCTGGGTGTTGTGTGCAAATCCATTTTAAAGACCTGATTCATTTGTATGCAGACTGTTGGTTCCTTGCCTTTCCGACAGATGCACTCCAACTTAAAGGACAGCTACCAAGTGGTCGACTCTCACAACATGCTTTTGGGCAGGCAGTGGGTCTATTTTTGTTTCCCTACAATAGGGCCAAGGAACCCACACAGGTTGGATTGCAGGAACCTGTAAAGCATATGAAACTACCAGATACAGGGTCATTATCATGTAGGAGGTCCCTTGCAGAACATCGCTTTCATCATGGTCTGCCTGAAAGAAAGTCGGTCTCTTGCCAGCTCTCCCGCCTCATGAACTTTCATATTCAAGGAGTCACGTATATCCTCTGTCCATATTTGTGTAGGTTGGCCCCCCATCCCTACCTTCTGCTATTATTTTTTCAAATCCGCCACAGCGCTTGATATGACCAAAACATTTCAGCTTCAGGGACAAGATGCTGTTTATTAGCCAATCTTCCTTGATGTACAGATCTGTTAAAATGTCAGTATTTCTTCTCTTCTTTGTCCATGGTATTCTGAGAATCTGTCTACAGCATTTCAGCTCAAAAGCCCTTATCCGTATGTGGCAACAGGGAAGAAGCATACTCTCACAATTTTAATTTTGACTTCCTTGCTGGTGCTTAACCAGATCTTTAATGCAAAATGCAGGGTAGCTTTTAATTATTCTCTAAATGACAAACCTGTTTTGTGAGCAGGAAGTAAGCAAACATGGCCAAGCTTGTGCCGTACGTTACGAAGTACGTGATGGGTTCCATGACGTCCCATGAGTAATCCCACCAGGTCAGCCTTGCCAGGATGCCAAACTGGAAGCCCATGGCACCCATACCCAGCCACAACAAACGGTTGGTGGTCACGTCTGCTTTGCCAGACAGCTGTTGAGTTTTCTGTGAAACGTACATAAATACATCAACATATAAAACAAACACAAACATTTACAAACAAATATTTAATTACACAAACATATATTTCCTTTTATAAGACAACCCTATTTTTTTAGCTCCAAATTAAGAAAGATATTTTAAACACATCTATATATGAGACAAGGGCCCAGTTTTTAAACTTGAAAGATCTGGGAAAACATATAGTCTTATACACAGAAAAATACAGCAAATAAACACAAAAATACTATAAATATATCAAAATATAAACAATAAAATATGTAAACAGGTCACACCTCTATTTTTTTTTGGTTACGTTTTAAAGATATGCTTTTTCAGTTTGCATGATAGTTCGTGGCAAAGGGGATCAGCTGTTTGCCTCATGCTCTGAAGGTCCTGGGTTCGTCTGGCAACGCCGTTCAGTTCACGAGTGACGTTTTTACGGAGATCCCATCGTCTACCCCACCTATGGAGGTTGTGCTCTGTGTGGCACTTTGGGCAGGCAGCTAGCTGTTCTGTGGAGAGAGACTGAGCCAAATGGGATTAAGCTCAGTGCAATGAAGTCGATCCTCTCATCTTTATTTTTACCTCTGAAGAGATTAGAGCCTGATCACAAAATATTTTCAAAGACAGCGGTGAATGCAAATAGCCAAAGCAACCAAACCTCCAACACAGATAAGATATTTTTTTTTAAATTGTTTTACGTTCTACGTTTTATGTGCACATATCATCAAATGGCTCAAGGAAATGATCGTACTCAAAGGTGCCAGGTGCAAGTATAGTTTTTAGGATAAACTGTTGAGAAATAGGTGCCTATCTTTCTTAGACAATGATAAGAAATAGGGGGCATTATGTGCTCTTTGCGTTTTGAATATTTCAGCAATTCGAAAAATAGAGTACAACTCCCATTTCCCTAGCAAAATCTCCAAATGACTTCAGTTGCCCAGTAAATCTCCAAATGACTTCAGTTGCCCAGTAAATCTCCAAATGACTTTAGTTGCCCAGTAAATCTCCAAATGACTTCAGATGTCCAGTAAATCTCCAAATGACTTCAGTTGCCCAGTAAATCTCTAAATGACTTCAGTTGCCCAGTAAATCTCCAAATGACTTCAGTTGCCCAGTGAATCTCCAAATAACTTCAGGTGCCCAGGTAAAATCTCCAAATAACTCTGGCTGTCCAGGTAAAATCTCTAAATGACTCCGGCTGTCCAAGTAAAATCTCCTAATGGCTCCATCCATCCAGGTAAATCTAAAAGCGATTTCAGTTGTCCAGTTTTTCAGATAAACTCTCCAAATGACTCCACTTGTCCAGGAAAAATGTCAAAATAACTCCAACTGTTCTGGTAAAATGTCAAAAGAATCCAGCTGTCCATGAAAAATATCAAAATGACCCCAGCTGTCCATGTAAAATATCAAAATGACTCCAGTTATGCAGGTAAAATCTCAAAAATACTTCAGCTGTCTAATCAAAATATCAAAACTCCAGCTGTCCTGACAAAGCCTCAAATTAAGGCAATCTACTTAAAACAGTCTTTATAACATGTTTAGATTATGTTATACATATTTGGAATTTTGCAGGTGTTCAGGAATTCAGGCAAGAAGCAGAGAAACCCCTGTTTCAAGGACAGTGAGCACTGATGGACTGTTTCACAGTCTAATGAGGATGGTAAATCAATCCAATCAGAATAAAACAGTTCAAAACCAAGAAATACTGATATTTCCAATTCATTGTAATTCTACCAGGAGCAATGGCAGTAGGGTGACTTGACAAGTGCTGGGCCAAAGATCTGGAGTCTTAATCCAGATTGTACCCATGTGGGTTCCAGGGAAAAGGGGGGTATCCGTATCCACTGCCCACCAAAATATGTCATAAGAGCCGACTAATTAGGAGGTCGTTCCTTTGAAGTTGCAGTGCATCTGCCTGAGAGGCAAGGAACCACCAGTTTGCAGGCAAAAATGCCAGATGTGCACAATGGATCATTATCAATCATCATCAATTATCTTTATGCCTAGTGGCACATGTGGCTTCAGAGAGGACTTTCCATGCTTTCCTGTCCAGTGCAATCTTCACTGCGGTTTTTCAGGTCAGAAATGCAGCACTCAGTTCACTTTCCATCGTTTGTCTCCATGTTGTTTTTAGGCACCGCTTCTCTTTCCCTCTGGTGTCCGAATGAGAACTGTTTTGACAGGTATATCAGGATTCATTCTCATAACGTGGCCAAGCCATTTCCATCTTCTCTTGGTTATCATACTTTCTAGATTTGTGACTTGAAGTATTTTAATGTTTGAGATTGTATCTGGCTAGAAAATTTTAATAATTCTTCTTTGTCACAATATGCTTGATGGTTCAATAAAGAGAAAGTCGAGGCTCAGAGGAAAGGCAAGGCAGACGTTTAATCAGAATGCTACTGGCACCATTAGTATCGGAACTCTTCACTGGCCAAGCACTATGGGAATGCCCTGAGTGCTGTGATGTCGGTTCTTAAATCAAATCATAACGAGAAACTTGTCCTTTATTTGCTGACAAATGGGAGAGTGATAAGCATTTTGTGCAGTTTAAATGGCAAAGAACTGAAGCAATTATTGGGTCACCCGTTGTAAGGGTTTTCTTTTTCTAGTATTAAAAAAAAGGTAGCGATATTACTATAAAGTGTCTAATAAAAGGTGGAACACTCACCATAAAGCCTCTAATTAAATGGGGCGGTACTCACTTAAGGCGTTTAATAGAAGGTGATCGTATATTGTAGCCCCTGGTCATTGGTCTACCGTCTTACAACAAAGACACCAACCATGCTATCTTTGTCTTTCGATCAATCCGGTTCACCTCTTTTTCCAGGTACCACATCTTCACCCTAGATCTTATCTCTCTCTAAACGTCTATTCCACATTCTGATGGCCTCCAGGCTTTGCAGTTCTTTCTAGATCGTAGAGTCAGTGCTGCTATAGCCACTGACACTTTGATACGTCTGACTGAGTTAGTGCTCACTCTAAACTCTTTCGAGGTTAAGCGCCACTATTTCAACCAGATCAGCGGCGTCACTATTTGCACCAAGATGAGACCTAACTATGCCTGCCTCTATATGTGCTACCTCAAGCACCAGATACGTCATGGCATTTCAACGTGTCTCATCATTCTACTGGCAAGACATCAATGTGGCTGCTTCTGGATATTCAGTTAAGTGATTTTGTTTATTCGTGTGGTTTTGTTTAATTTATGTATGTGCTGATTGAGGCTCTATTGCAGCAACGTTCACATTTTGTTATAAAGTGAAGCTCGCTTATCTACTTTTTGTTCAGTTTTATTTCTTTCCTTAATAGAAGAAGGCGGTACTCACCACAAAGTTGTCTATCACAGTAACGCGTAAAACAGGAATGACATTTTTTTTTAAACGTGCCGGTACCGCATGCCCTTGCGTACTGAAAAAAAATCCCTGCTGATTGCAATGAAGTTGGAATGGCCATTAACAACTAACCTACTTTACAAACTCTACCACTTACTTCCTCTAGTGGGGCAATCTGTGTTTTCAAGTCCTCCAGCATTTTCTGCAGCTCCTTCTCCTTCTCTAGCTGGTAGTTCTCCAGGTGAATAGTGGAGTACAACTGGCTAACCAACAATTTGACATCAGTCATGTTCAAGGCATCCTCACTTGATACTGGGGCTGCACATCAACATAAAATACAGAAAACAGAATAAAGTTTCAAATGTTTCACTATAAAATGATAAATTAGTCTACTGAAATCCATGACACATGGACAATTTTAGGCAAGAGAGACAGAGATTGCCAAAGACATAAATAGACAGACACCGAGATGTAAGAATGGAGGGCTCATTTCAGAAACTGCAGAAGATCCTACACTGCCAAAATAAGGTAATGGCAAGGGATGATAACGAAACTTTGATTTTGCAGACTATTAATCCACAATATATACAATGAGAAGATGTGCAGATAAGAAAAATATCCCAGTTATTATAACTGAAAGCGAACAGAGAAAAAGAAAGAGTTAAAGCAACACAAACACTTAAAGTAATAGCGGGCACGGAGTGGGTCAAAGTAACAATCATCTGAGACTGAGCCAGCTAAGATAATAAACAGTCTGAGATTGTAGGAGTTAAAGTAACACACATTTAAAGTAACTGTTGGGATGGAGAAGGCAAAAGTAATAACTGAGACTGATGGAGCATGAGCTAAAATAACAGGGACGAAGTGTTTCAAGATGACAACAGTCTGGAACTTAAGGAGTCAAGAAAGCTGAAAGTGACTTGATGATGATGATGAAGGAAACAGATCAACAAATAATGAGTTTACTGATACAGATTAAATTAATTCTCTCTCTTTTTCCCTGTCATACACTGTAATAGACTATCTATAACATACTTTAATCAATATTCTCTCTTTCTCACTCTCTCTCTCTTTTTCTGTCTCTGTTTGTTCATTTGTTTATTCTGTCTGTCTGTCTGCATGCATGTATGTATGTATGTATGTATGTATGTATGTATGTATGTATGTATGTATGTATGTATGTATGTATGTATGTATGTATGTATGTATGTATGTATGTATGTGATGTATGTATGTATGTATGTATGTATGTATGTATGTATGTATGTATGTATGTATGTATGTATGTATGTATGTATGTATGTATGTATGTATGTATGTATGTATGTATGTATGTATGTATGTATGTATGTATGTATGTATGTATGTATGTATGTATGTATGTATGTATGTATGTATGTATGTATGTATGTATGTATGTATGTATTTATGTATGTATGTATGTATGTATGTATGTATGTATGTATGTATGTAGTGTATGTATGTATGTATGTATGTATGTATGTATGTATGTATGTATGTATGTATGTATGTATGTATGTATGTATGTATGTATGTAGGTAGGTAGGTAGGTATGTATGTATCTGAATGATGCATTTACCATCAATGCTTTGGTGTTTTTAACTTGATATTCAGAGTATGTTATTTGAACATAACATGCTTTACTGATAAAACACAACTGTGGTCTGAAAGATTATTGTGTAGAAAGGTTCAATTTCATTTGTTTGTTCCTTCCGTACACTATAACAGATTTTAACAGACTATTTTCATCATCATCATCATTATGTGCCGTGCTGACTGGCGTGGGGGATCATGCTCTCCACAATCAGTGATCTCCTGCAGCATGTATCAGTTTGTGTGCCGACATACCTCCATGCCTTGCAGCAAGACTGTCAATAATTTTCTCTTGTTGTCTTCCTCTATCCCTCCTTCCACAGATCTTTCCAGTGGTCACAACATGTTCCATTCTCCCTCTTCTCATAACCCACTATCATAAATATCATTTAAAGTTTAATTATTATTTTAATTCCAAAATCTCCCAGTGCTTCGATTTCTTCCAGTTGTCTGGCCCGGGAGCTTTTCTTTCTTCATATGATGTATTGCATCCTCAACTTCTGCAGTCATTATTGGTGGACCATTATTGTTGGCTTGCAATTCTACATCTGGTCTATAATCATCATACAATTCCCCTGTATACTCTATTCATCTGTTAATTATATTACTATGTCCCATTAATAAGTCGCCATCTTTTGATTTTAAACATCTAGTGCTGTTACGTGCTGTTAACATATTTATCTGTTGGTACATGGAATGTGAGTCTTTCATGTTAACATATTTATCTGTTGGTACATGGAATGTGAGTCTTTCCTATGATTTTTCTTTACCTCTGTACATATTTGATTCAGTCAGGCTTCTTTAGCCACTTTGTGTTTGTTCACTATTTCTAACAGACTATAACAGAATTGGGATTCCTCGTGGTGGAGCGGCTAGATGCCCGCCGCGGATCAGAGGTCGTGGGTTCGCTCCGTGGTGGAGTCGGACTTTTTTCAAAAATGACCTTGGCTCTCAGGTCGACCCAGCCTTGAGTGGGTACCGGTGTAGTCCCAGGAAGTAAAGGCGGCCGGCGTGATGCTGATCACATCACCCGTCTTGTGCTGATTGGTCTATAAAAATATAGGTCTAGCCCTATATGCCCTATACGCATAAAGGCATAGAAAAGGGTCCTTTACTTTACTTTATAACAGAATTAAATTATTACACTCTCTGTCCGAAGAAGATTAATAAAACATCTATTAGTCCCTTATAAGCACAAGTTTTTTAAACACAGACTATGAGAGATTTAATACTCTCTCTCTCTCTCTCTCATATCCTCCCCCAACTCTCTTCCCCATAAACTATAACAGACTTAACAGACAATCTTTCTTTCTTTCTGCCAATTACTGCCTTTATATACCACTTCTGCGGTTTAGGCAGGGGGGTCTTTTGAGACAGAGGATTTAAAGTTGCATGGCTAGTGCTGTCGCCACGACTGTGCAGGTGAGGATTTTATTTTGCGACCGACAGAAAAAATCTCCAGCCTTACCAAGGATTTGAAGCCGGGACTCCCGCATGACAGCCCAGCTTTCTAACCATTCAACCTAACAGACAATAATAGACTTAAATTCCCCCCCCCCCTTTCCCCTCCTCTCTCATATACTATAACATACAGGATACAAGTAAATGTAATGTGTAGAAATCATAGACCCGGCTGCTTTGAGATACCAGCTAAGTGATTTTGTGTATTAGTGGTATTGTTTGATTTGTGTGTGCTGATGAAGGCTCCATAGCCGCAAAGTTCACGTTTTGTTTGTTTTGTTATATTGTGAAGCTTGCTATTACACTTTTCGTTCGGTTTTATATCTTTTCTTGAAATAATGTAAGAGAACAACAAACAGTGATGCATACTTAACGCTGGAGGGCTGACATGATAGTTGTGGCCGTTAATGTCAATATCAAATTCAGATCTCAGCAGAACATCAATGGAGGTGGATTTTGCAATTCTGCTACCATCTGATTACAGAAAATAATAACTGATACAGTGTTGGAAGCAAAGATAATATAAATCAGAATTTGTAAACAAAATATGTTGCTGTTGTCAAAAAATGTCTTATTTTTTGTTTAAGAACAAAAAATTACATAGTTTTTTGTAAAGATATATGCTGCCATTGTAAAATAATATACTTGACTCTTTTCTCTCTTTAAACAAAGTTAGAAAAAATGTATCTGTACCGAGAAGGCAACATCCTTCCAACAGAAGACAATCCTACATATTTGGAAGTCAAATTCGACAAAAGATTAACCTGGGGCCCCCACACTGAAGACACGCAAAGGAAAGCTACCCTGCGGCTTATGCTTATGAAGAAACTTACTGGAACAAGCTGGGGTGCAGATGCCAACACTGTACAACAAGTATACACAGGATACATACGACAAAACTGGAGCACAGCGTGGAAGCATACTCCACTACAGTCAAATCAAACCTAAACAAAATGGACAAAATACTTCTGGCCACCAGAGTTTGAGCCTTCGAAAGGAAGAAAAAGTGCTTACCCTAACAGAAAAATTTAAACGCAAGAACAACAACCAAATGCACAGAATAGCAAACAACTTAACCAAGAACCAATTGAAAAGACAAAGCTTCCAATATCTGTCAAAATTGTTCTGCGCCAAAAAGAGTGACATCCTATCCAAAGATCCTCTAAAGTGGGAAATGATCCAGACAAACAACATAGAACTATAGCAGTCACAACAACAATCTCAGCCACAGTCAGAAAGACAGAAGAATGTGAACTAGTACTGCAAGCAAAGATTCTTGACCATGTTCCAGCATGTGATCCGTCGGTGATAGATTATGGACTTGGAATGCTTACCATATCAAAGAGTCAGCTTATAAAACTCGAATGCATACAGATTGAAGCCATGTGGGTAATTCTGGGATGTACAAGAGATACGCCAGTAGTATGTATGCAATATATTCTTGCACTGCCTACTACCACAGACAGGCACTGCAAGGAGTTACAAGGGGATCTGGCCGATGCTCCACACTCAGAGGAAAGGCAAGACAGATATACAACCAGACAGTTACTGGTACCATTGGAATTGGAACTCTTTTCTTGCTGCTGAAGATGGGCACTGAGCACTTATGGAAGTGTCCTGAATGCTGTATTGTGATGTGGATTCTTAATTCAACATTCAGTTTCTTGACCATGTCTTGACTCTTATCCAAAACCCCAGCGGACACATGCATACACCGTTGAATCACTGGAGGGAGCAGCAAAAAATGGAGGAGCTGGTTCGGTCATCATGTTGCAAGAAGGAACCACAGTGGAAAAATCATCTGCCTCCGGGAAACTCTCAACAAACTTCAGAGCAGAGCAGCAAGCAATTACTGATGCAACCAAAGTGCTTGAGAACAGAAATGTTCAAAACAGGAAAAAATGTTTTCTATGTGACTGCAAGTCCTCGAGGCGACTCAAAGGGATCCACAAGACAACACGGACAGAGAACTGACCTGCCAGCTAAACAAACTCGCAGAAAACAATCAAATTGTTCTCCAGTGGATTCTGGCTCACTGTAGCATTCCAGGAAATGAATTAGCAGACAGACTTGCAAAAAAAAAAATTGAACAAAGGAGAAACACCATACCCATTTATTTATATAAAAGGAATTGTGGAGAGAACAAACCAACATTAAACTTCGGCAAGACCTAATCAGCAGACTCAACAGAAAGCACCATGCATAAAAACAGGGCATTGCAGGTTTCAACTACCACATGCATAACATAAAGATTATACAGTACCCCACAGTGTGCATGTCAAACAGGACCACAAACAACTGAGCACAATCTGCAGACCAGCCCACTCTACTTACAACTTCAAAAAGAAACCTGGCCTCAAAAGCAAAGTGTGCAGAGCAGACTATGGGGAACCATGCAGGACCTGCAGCTGACATGCTAGTTCATAGAGACAATCCCCCTGACAGTTTGACCTCAGCACACGAAACCGAACACAAAGAAGAAGAGGAAAAAACAATATGCTGTCACTGTACAAAAAATATGCTACCACTGTAAAACAATATGCTGCCACTGTAAAACAATATGTCGCCACTGTAAAACAATATGCTGCCACTGTAAAACAATATGCTGCCACTGTAAAATAATATGATGCAATTGTAAAACAATATGCTGCCACTGTAAATCAAAATGCTGCCACTGTAAATCAATATGCTGCCACTGTAAAACAATATGCTGCCACTGTAAAACAATATGCTGCCACTGTAAAACAATATGTCGCCACTGTAAAACAATATGCTGCCATTGTAAATCAATATGTTGCCATTGTAAAGAAATGTGCTGTCACTGCAAAGAAATATATGCCATGTAAAGAAATGCATTCTTCTTATTCTTCCTTCCTCCTCTACCCCTTCAGGTGTCGAGGCAGTCATGAGGTTATAATTCTTGCTCTTCTGGCTGTCTAAACCATAGACATCATAGTGTTGTAGAATTTCTCTGATGTTATTTTTCCATGTGGTTCTTGGTCTACCTTGTACTCTATGTCCCTTTCCTCTTTTGAAAACCAGTATGCCTTGTGTGGTATATGGTATCGCAAGGCTTTCTCTTTAAAAATACAAGCAATTTTATTTGCTCTCTTTTTACAAGAAATGCTTTACCTTTTGTAAAGAAATATGTCTTTCTTACTTAGTCGCTCCTCTTCTACTTTAGGGTGTAGAGGTTTGCCAGAGAGATTTCCATTCCAGACTTCTTTATCAGCAGTTTTCTTTTAGCTTTGTTCCATTCCAGTCCTCTGCCAGTCAGGGACTGTTGGAGGTTGTCTTCCCAGCGCACCCTGGGTCACCTAGGAGGTCTGGTTCACTGGTTCTTAGCCTCCCATGCCTGCCATGGTGGCAGATTTTCTCCCATTCTGTATACATGTCTAAACCATCATAAATGTGACCGATCCACTGAGTTTGCAAGGCCTGGATTTCAAGATCTTGACGCATTGTCTGATTGCAAACTTTGTCTCTTCTTGTCACTTGGACCACCTTTCTCAGATATCTTATTTCTGAGGCCTGAAGCTGGCTTCTGTGAGCTGTTGTCACTTCCCATGACTCACATCCGTAAGTCAGGACTGGCACATAGGTAGAGCGGTAAATAAGAATGGCCTGGAAAAGTCTCCCAGCAGCTGCTTTTCAAGTAGCCAGCTCTGTCTTAATGCCTCTATTTCAGTCTATTACAACTTCTAGGTATTTGAATTGATTGACCTGCTCAAGTGCATACTATCCCCTCATGATATGGTATTTCTTCTCCTTTCTTGATTTCACATAAGTGTTAAATATTTTAAGTCTGATTCCAGTTTTCATTTTCTCTGATTCCCACAGATTTGTTTGTGCTATGAGAATTCCTCTTGTCTTTTGTATTTGTAAACTGTATATGTCCATCAATTCCCTTATTTTTATGTACATTACAAAGGAACTGAGCTGTGGTACTGTGTGGCAGAAGCTTGCCTACTGACCCAAAGGTTCAAATCTGACAGCCAAAAATAGGCACCAGAAAATGTCCTAGGAAGTAAAAATAGCTAGCAAGATGCTAACCAGATCACCCATTGAGCTCTATTTGGTGTATAAAAATATGCATTTAGCATCAAATTCATGAAAAGGGTCCTTTACTTCTCATCTTCTTCTTTCAAAAACTACCTTAGAAACTTAAATAACAGACAAAAACTATACACTGTACAATTTATTGCCTGATATATTTTAATGTAATTTACCAGATTCATTACTAGTTACATTAACATTTAAAAAAAGGCACACACAAAGAAAAATGTGTCCTTTTCACTAAAATACGCAAATCACAATGCCAAGCTTTAGTGTAATCTAACCATTGGAAGTTCAAGATAGTCATGTCTTTGTCATGGAAGTTTGACATTTAGGACATGCTCTTTTTGTTTGCACAATGCAGGATTGTTTATTTTTAATGCCAGTGCTTAAATTCCCTATGTGAAAAAATGTGCTTTGAATACATAAGAAAATGTTTACCTTTTGTAAAGAAACTAACTGTGTCAATCCCACCATCCTCCTCTTTGATAAACCTTGCAAGATCACCCACATTCTGAGTCAGAGGCTTCAGCAGGAACTCACAAGTGGCTTGTTTCGAAGGCAGGGTTAAGGCAATGACTGGAAGTCCTTCTCTATGAAAAACTGTTACATCTGAAATCACATTAAATGGAGATGTCAACAAGTTTGATTGACCGACTGCTCACCCCTTTCTTCACCACTGTGGCAAAGTGGTCAAGCCGTCTGCCTCATGCTCTGAAGGTCGTGGGTTGTGCCCTTCACGAGTGCAGTTTTTACGGAGATACTTGGGGATCATCACCGGAGCTACGAAGTTAATGCTCTGTGTGGCGCTCTGGGCAGGCGGCCAACCATTCTGCGGAAAGAGACCGAGCCATATGGGATAAAACACAGGTGCAATGAAGTTGATTTTCTCGACTTTAATCTTATAATTTCCACTGCTGTTAAGTTTACCCTGACCATTTGCTCTTTACTACTGTTAAAGTCAAGCAGTCTTCTACTAAATCACGTGCAGCTGACTGTGAATCCTGGTTTATCAAGATTGTGAAACTGTATTCACAATCTGCAAGCCCCATATATGAGCTTGAAATAAAAAATGTTACAAACTTCACACATTGGAAGATAAAATTAAGAGATCAAAACAAATTTATGCAAGAACTCTTACTGTTTTTAATATACACATTACCTGTTTTAGAAAAAGGCTGGGAGCTGAAGAGGCGAGTGTAACTTTGCTTAGGACAAACATTTATGATGATAACCTGCAAAAGAAAAACCTCTCATTACATTTTATGTGTGTGTACGCTCACACACGTGTGTGTGTGTATGTTTGTGAGACATGGGGGGGAGGGGGGGGGCAAGAAGGCAGTGTTTGGGGGGAAAATACAGATTGTAATAAAAACTGGTACAATGCTTGAACTCCTTTGCCCCATACAAATTGTTTATAAAACAATATTTTAAATTTTTTATTAAAAACAAAAGCATTATTATAAAGCTCTGAAAGTCTACCCTAAGAAATTAGAGTTATTACTTTCTGCAAAAGTGATTTTTTTTTAATTTTTCTTTATGCGAAGGCAAATATGTTGAATGCTGAATTAAGAATCCACATAACAGCACTCAGGACACCCTCATAAGCGCTCCAACCCCATCTTCAGCAGCAAGCGAAGAGTTCCAATTACGATGGCACCAGTAACTGTCTGATCAAACATATGAAGGCAAGTAATCACTAAATACAAACGGAACAAAGAATTAGCCGCTTTCCTTCTTAAGAGAGTTAACAAAAAGAATTGAGCAAAAGTAATAACCGGGAATGTTATAGGGGGAAAAAAAACATTCACAGCGATTCAGTCCACTAAAACAATGTGAAGGAAATAAAAGCAAAATCTTTTCTTAAACCCTCTGAGAATGCCATTTGTGTGTGTGTGTGTGTGTGGTTTTTAGGGGTTTGAGTTATGAGTAATGAGTTAGATTATCTTCACAGCATTCCGAGGGCACATCCACAGGCGCTCAGATTAATCTCTCAACATATTCATCAGCGTCGCGCGGTTAATAGTGCCAGTCATATGTTGGTTAACAAGACTTCCTGTGCGTCCGGTGTGCTTTTCATGCTTGGCTGTGCCGATATTTACTCCCAATTCTCGTATTCTTAGCAGTAATGTGGACACATTGCTTCCAAAATCCTCAGAATGTCCTATCTCTCTAAGGGCAATAACAATATCTGCATGATCTATGAGCAGGCCATCTTCAATGCAGCACCTACCAGTCTATCATCTCTTTCATTACCAACAACGCCTGCATTCCCTGGGAATATGAAGGTAACTGCACACACAGGAGAGTTTTGCAATGACTCAAACCACTGTCTGCATAACCAGCCTGCCTCGTCCAGCCAGATTTTAGAGGTTTTTGATGACATGATGACTTTAAACAGTGCCCAGCACATCTGCACGGCAGCTTTGGTACTGGTGGCAAGCTGCAGAGTGTGTAGACATGGTGGATAATTTATTCTATTTATCCCCAGACAAAAAAGCAGCATCCGTGGCTTAGGCGTTGCGAGTCCGAATCGCAATTTCAATGTACCGTGATCAAAACCCACTGCTGGCTGCGTGGATTTAAATGGTTTAAAAAAGAAATATTAAAGTAGAACCACCTTCAGGAACCATAAAATCAAACCTATTAAATTATGAGTGATTTTAACCACATAGATGGACGTTAGGGCGTTGCAAATTATGTTTCATGATGAAATCTGAAAATTATATGCAAATTAGATTCCATTATGGCCACATCATATTTCAAACTTCTTTGGTTTTTTTTTTTTTTTTAATAAAAATGATATCTCATCAACCAAGCCACTCTTAACCATCACATTTGGCCCATATGTTCACAAAAGGATGTTCTAGGGCTCTAGTAGAATTGTTTAATTCTGCTGAAATGTTTTTCGTGTGAATTTATTTTTAATATTGAGTATTCCAAAATGCACTATTTTTGCTAACTAAATAATCCAGTAAGTAACAAATAAACAGGTGGAGATTTGCAGATACTGTTCCGGCAAACCCTTTTACGGAGTGCACTCTAGCCAAGAAAGACAAGAATTACCGAAAGTCAAAAATGAAAAGGAAATGCGCAAACTGCTTCGGAAATCACCAGGTGCAGTCCTGGGAAGCAAAGGTGGCCGGCATGATACTGACCACATCACCGGTTGGTCTATAAAATATAGGTCTAGCACTATATGCCCTATACCCCTAAAGGTGTGGAAAAGGGTCCTTCACTTTTTTACTTAACACCGCAAGTCGCCGAATATATAAACAGTGAAACAAGTAGAGAAAACAACCAGGACGCAGCAACAGAAGAAGCAGCACAAGTCCCAGGCTACAGAGATGGCGAAAGCAGTGTGAAATGCCGCCACCACTGGCAACGAAGACAAGAGGCTAGCTGAACTGAAAGAACCGCAGATCTCGATTAAAATAAAAACACAGAAAAGCTCAACAGAATCAGAAAAGAGTGTAATGCCAAGATGAAAAAAAAAAAAAAACATAAGTCAAGCAGCAAAACCTGGACGAACAATGGGAGAAAATCCAGCAAGCAATGGGAAAAGCCGGCCTTTCAGAAGATAAGATCGAAGCCACAGACCTAGCCTGTAGGGTAGTGGTTAGATTTGATGGTCATGTAACCTCCCTGTCGAGGACACCTTGGTGATTCTGAGAACTGGCCATTTCGCACAGATTAGAGGTCAAAGCCGTTATCTCTAAGAAACTATATGAATGCTAAGAAAAGTGTAAAATATTTTTACAGTGACAAAAATGTGTAAAATGTTTACAGTAACAATAAGGTGAATACATTTTTACTTCATTACCTTTCGTTGATGTCTCTGTAGGCTGAAAGAGCAGGAAGAAAACAATTCTGACTTCCGTATACAAAATCTCCCACACAGAAGTTTTCTCAGTGGAAATGCTGAGGCTGTCATTTTTGCCTGTTTGTATCAAATTAGAATTTGCGTTAAATTTCTAAAAGGAAAGATAACCACATTCTTCACAGAATATTAATGTATTAACCCTTTCAGTATCATGCAGCTTCACCAGCTACTTGGTAGTGAGCAATGTTAAGCCATTTTACATGGCACATATAATTCTAGTCACAATTATAACCAAAAGCATCCCCCTTTGGGGATGCTGGTTGAACATGACAATTTTGTTTTTTTCCGTCAAAAATGGAACCAACACAAATTTTTGTTTCCACCAGGTTATGTAAGATTACTTTTCAACATTAATATCTTTTTCATATTCTAATCTTAATAGAACTGAGGTTGTCGGGAACAGATAGCTAGCTGGTGAAACAGAGGCATCAGTGCAACAGCGGATCAATGACAATTCAAACCAGGTGACATCGCTATACACAGATACATTTCTAGTGGAAGGTAAAACGAGTGGGTGCAGTATCAGTGCAAACGAGAATGGACATTGTTTAAAGAAGGACAATCTCACAAGAGAATGGAGGTAGAGGCAGTAACGACAGCTTTTCAATGGCTTTAGAGTACTACAGCCTATGCTGAAAAAGCAGCAGCTCTGCAGTAATGGAGATCAATTATGAATGCCTTATGCGTAAACAACGACAGGAAGAGGATATTGAGACAGAAAGAGTGAGTGGGCCCAAAAAAATTTACAAAAGTTTGCCAACAGGCATATCTTCTTCTTCTTCTTTCATTCGCCTAAAATAAGATGTCTATTTCAGCAATTTTCTCGCTTGTATAAATTTCACTGTCGTTGTTAGTTCATTCAGTGGTCCATAGAGTTTACGTTCCACTGTTGTTCTTTCTGGCCAAAATGTTTGCCTTAATGTGTCAAATTTGGTGCAGTCCTGGAGTACATGCTCTGATTGCTGTCTGGGGCACCTTTCCACAGTGCACATGGCTGATACACCTATCTCGAATTTTGTGTACATGTGGTTTTGTAATCGGTTGTGCCCTGTTCTGAGACGGAAGATAATGACTTGTTCTGGTCTGTCCATCCATAATAAAATAGTCGTCTTGTGCTGGGGCTGTTGTTTTCCTGATCGATTTGTGGATTCTTTTTTTGTGTGTGGCATGTGACTGGTACATCTGGCTGCACTTGTGTCGCACCTTTCCCTGCCAGTTAATCAGCTTTCTCATTTCCAGGCACTCCAAAATGAGACGGTATCCACTGCATTACGACTCTTCGCTGAAGGCTGAGTTGTGTCAGCAGTGTTTGCAATTCTGGTAGTTTCCTATACTGGAGTGCTTCAAGTACGGATTTAGCATCTATCAGCATTACCACATATTGTGAGCCAAGATTAGTATTTAGCAATTTCTCTGTTGCTATCTTGATAGCCTGAGTTTCTGCATCATAGTTATGGCAGTACTTCCCGGTTGGTATGCTGGACTTCTCCCTAGTACGATCTGGGAATTCTATTTACACTCCAGCAGCACCATTTCTAACTGCACTTTGTGAGGATCCATCTGTATAAACTCTGACCCATTGTTATTGTGGGTATTCTTCATCAATATAACTGAGGGTGGCCATTCTGCGTTGTACACTATCTTGCTCTTTCTTGTCAAATATCCCTTTCACTTTTGTTTGGATTTGTACTGCAAACAGGCATATGAGTTTAAAAACAAAAATAGATTTCCCTTTCAGTATGGTTCATGTAGCATAATGACGTCTTTAAAAATGCATATCTTCATTTACAGTGGACACAGATGAATGAATTATATACGGTTGAATGAGGCCTTTCAAATCTATTCAACCATGCAGCTGTCATATGGGTTTTTAAAAATAAAATATGGAAGAGTTTTACAATACCTAGAAATACAGGTAATGTCTGCTGATGGCCACACACTAATCAGCTGGCTATACAGTAAGATTTTTCTTATATAATATAAACATAAAATTTTAAATAATTCTACATGTAGTTATAACTTGGAATATATACTAGATTCAACTGCATTTTCAGTTTATACTTTTGCAATTTTATACAAAAAATAATCAATAATATCGATAGACAAAAGATCAAATGGTTTGGCCATGTAACAAAATTTGCATCAACAGAGCCCCACAGCAATATTATACAGATACAGGGGTAAGAGAGCTGGAGGTCAACCACACAGAAAATGGACAATGGAAATATCAGAGACACTGAAAAGTACTTTATGAAGCGAACAGAAGGGCTTGTTTCAGAGATCTTTTCTCATCTCTTCCTGTCCTGAAGCTGAGAGGCATTCTATGAATAGTAGTAGTGGTAATTTTTCAAAAATATCCTGTTCAACCCTCAGGGTTATAATTGGGATATACAGTGTTAATTGAGATCTTCTTCTTCTTCTTCACTTTCTCTTTTACCGCCACGGGTGTCGAGGGAGATATAAGGTTCTGTTTCTAGCTCTTCTGGCCGCCTCGACCATAGGCACATCGTGCTGTTGTAGAGTTTCTCTGATGTTATCCTTCCATATTGTTCTTGGTCTGCCTCATGCTCTATGTCCTTCTTCTCTTTCCATGTATGCTTTGTATGGTATGGTGTCACAAGGCATTATTAATTGAGATCACAGAGCATATATTTGTTATATATAAACTTTTATCATGTAACTATTTATAAGACCAAAATGTAATGTGTGTTGTTACACATATTGCTTTGATTTCAGTTGAGATTATGATAGAAACTGTATTAAGAATAATTAAATAGTCCGGCTATCCTCCGAATAACGGCCACATATTATGGCTGCCAAAAACATACTCTGACAGGGCCTCAGTCACATGTAAATTGCGGACTTCCTGCGACTATACCGCCACCGCCGAGAGTATCTCCCATGCCGCTACGCACAGAGTGGGGCTAAAATAGATGGCTGGAACTCATGAGCAGCAGGTTCTGCATCTCCTGCAGCTTTGCTCGTGAGTCACAGCAATCTAGTTTAGACCCGCTCCGCGCGTAGCAGTGCGGGAGATACTCTCGGCGGTGGCAGTATAGTCGCCAGAAGTCCACAATTTACATGTGGCAGAGGAACTGTTTTTGGCCGCCATAATATGTGGTCGTTATTCGGAGGATAGCCCACAGTCCTACTAATACTGTCATTAACATGGTGGATATATTGTTTCCTTAATGTGCAATTATTGATTATACTCCTCGATTTTATCTTTAGGGGAAACTTCTTCAAAGATGCGGTTCTTCTTGCAATAACGGTCGCTACTTGGACGGCAACGGCCGCTTAGTCGGAGTTCAGTCCCCTGGCTGCAGTGCAATTACGGAGTGGACAAGGCACGAATCACAAAACAGAGTGAGTTCAACATGGCGTCTAGACCACGCGCTGCAACTCAAATTAGCCTAACCCTAACCCAAACCCTACCCCTAATTAAGCTATGTCACTTGTGTTGTTCCCTTTTTTCCACTCCGTAATTGCACTGCAGCCAGGGGACTGAACTTCGACTAAGCGGCCGTCGCCGTCCAACTAGCGACCGTTATTGCAAGGAGAGCCAAAGATGCCATGGGCTTTCTTTACCCTTCTATATATGGATTTTAGCCCTAGTAATAAACTGCTTGACCTTGCCATGCAACTCTCTGGGGCTGTTTATGTGTAGCAAATTTTCCATTGTCATACGTAATTTACATAGATTCATATTATGCAGTCAGTTAATTATTTCCTTTGGTTTTGATATTTCATATATCCTGGAGTGACTCCAGCACATAGGGCTCTATAGTATTGTATTTCTGACATACATTTCATTACATGTTTCTTCCTGTATGGTAAAGCATGACCACCTAAGCTGTAGTCTACTAAACAATTTACAATTGTATGATATTTTAAGTTCACCTGTTATCTGACCTTGTCCTTCTGGAACATTTAACTTATATGAATGTCTACCCTTTAGGCTGTGGTCGCAACTCAAGAGCCAATCCTCTAATATACATTTTTTGGCTATTAGTATCAGTGATTTAATGTTTCCTGTGGTTACACATGGGTAGAGAAGTCTGAAAAGAAGAAGACGCACCCGCACTGCTAACAACAGCTAAACTAAATCGAATGTTGCATACAAACATGAAATATGTACCTCTAACACAACCGCAAATAAATACGAATACATTTACATTATAAGTATATTCACACTTTCGATGAATGTTCATTGAAATTTCCCTGAATGATAAATGATCATTTTCATGAACTTAAACGACCGCACTTAAATAATAAAAAGTGCTAGGCAGTGGTGTTATATACAGACATCTCACAAACACATTGTTATGGACAAGCATGCATATGTAATTCGCTTACAAGCTTTCCAGAGCGTTTAATAATAGATGATGAACATTTTCAGCATCAGATTACTCTATTCATGAAGTGCTCCATTTTTTTAGGGTCAGTGTAAATAACAAAATATACACGCAAGCTCCGGGTAATTTCATGGTTGTGATTCTGCTGAAAGCCTGATAACTAGATTTATCATTCAGGTGGAAAAAACTTGCGATTTACGTCTAAAACATAATAAATACTAGAGTACATAACTTACTGGAGTGTGGAAAGTACAACCCAAACAATTCTTATTCAATAAGCGATTTAATCCGTTGCAGTCAGCTTACGACAACAAAAACGACCCTCTATTCCTAGGAATTTGTAATCGTCCCTTTCTCTAGACATGTTTATAAGTTTTCTTTTTTAAGTTTTTTTTTTAACTCTTGTTTGGCCTGTTGTGCTATTATATGTCAAACAGCTTTTGCAGTATATTACTCCAGTCCGTTCTATCATGTGCATTTACTTAGATATCATAGATGGAATCCAGTCCAGTAGTTGGCATCTCCTTTTTTTTGGGGGGGGGGGGGGGTGAAAATTGTAGCACGTAAACTCACTGATGACATGGAAAAGCATGACAGGCTACTTTCCACAGTTGGAGGCTACAGGTGAAACAAAGAGACATAGCTCAATGCAGCAGTCTTCGCCTGTGAAGTCTATGGAGGTTTTCAGGTGAGAGAAGAGACATGTTCAGCTGCACTAGACTTAGAGGATGCGTACAACAGAGTACCATTTGAATACTTGGTGCAGATACTTCTCTAACTGCAAGTATCTTCCTTCATCACCCGCTGAGTAGCCGCAGCACTTTTACAGAGACGGGTGATACTCAGGTGTGGTTCTTGGCCCTCAGAACCGATAACCGTCAGTCCAGGATTACCTCAAGGTTTTCCGCTGTCTCCAGTTCTATTCAACGTGAACACAGTGCTGATAACTGAGCAGCAGGACCTTGTCATTTACTGATGACATCTTGGTATATCGACATGGAAGAAATCGTTAAGATATTGCCAAGTCAATTCAGGGTGAACTTGATCGCATCTCCTCCTCGTGTGCAGATTCTAATGCTCAGTCAACCCTGCGAAGGGGGTCGGTAACATGGTTCTCATTGAACACGCATATAGTGAAGGCAGACTTACCAGCAGTGGAAAGCAGCGAGGACATTTTGACGAGAACAAATAAGATCACATACCTAGGAGTGAGGTTTGATCACAGCCTGTCATTCAAAGAACATGTTGACCGTGTTATAACAAAAGCACGCAGAGGCCTGTCAGCAATTAGGGCCCTGGTCGCGGCTAACACTGAGCAGAGACTGCTGCTGCTTCTGTTCCAGGGACGTACTCTCTCCCATCGAATATGCCCTAGCTATCCTCACTGTCAGCCATACTCAGACTGAAAGACTTGAGAAGGTGCAAAACGAAGCAATGAAGTAACAGAAAGTGTATTGATCGGCACTCATAGAAAGAAGTAGACAGATAAAAGAACACACTAGACAACATAAAAATCGACAGCTATAGTTACCGTGCCGGGAATTGAACCTGTTACCTCCAGGCGGCGTCTGCGCCTCGCCATGAATACAAGTGCACTAAGAACATGGTCAACTAGGCAACCCAAAAAAAGGTGTCTTATTGGTCATGTCTATCGTAAAAGGAAGCAGTGCGCATTATTCTGGGGTGCACTGGAGACACTTCTTGTGTAGCAATGAGGTACCTTCTTGACTTCCCTACCATGAACACAAGTATCAAGATCTGGAGGGCTCGTGCATACCTCAAGATAAGCTCAGATCTGAAGCACCCTTTGCACAACATGCTCTTCAAGAAAAGTGCTTAAAAGGGGCAAATCGTGGCTGGATAGGGCAGAGGATGACATCGTGCAGGTCTGCAGCCTTTCAGATATCCATCTAGGTGAGGAATGGATACAAGTGTCTAAAGCACCCAATCTCACATTCTCCTGTGTCGTGACGCATGATAGGAGTGGTCGGGAGCAGAATCCAGCTGCTGTCAATGCTGAGGTATGCACGCTTATCAGTGACAAGTTAGATAAGACAGACATGGTGATCTTCACAGACGGGTCCGTTATTTGGGGACATAAGAGTGCATGGGCATTTACAGCTCGCTCTTTAGACAGAACAGCTAAAAAAAGCCAGCGGTGCCTTCTCCATGACTACCAGCAACATGACGATGGAGGTGATGTCGGTGACCCAGGCTTTCATGTGGCTAGAATCACAGGACAATTCCCGCGTGTGTGTGCTGAGTGATTCTTTGAGCATGATCCGCCGGGTCGAGGCAGGCTGTTTACGCAGACAGTGGTTTGAGTCATTGCAAAACTCTCCTGTGTGTGCAGTTACCTTCATATTCGTCCCAGATATGCAGGCGTTGTTGGTAATGAAAGAGCTGATAGACTGGCAGGTGCTGCATTATTGAAGATGGCCGGCCCATAGACTACGCTTACATTGTCAATGTCCTTAGAGAGATAGGATGTTCTAAGGATTTTAGAAGCAACGTAACCACATCACTGCCAAGAATACGAGAACTGGGAGTAAAGATCGGCACAGCCAAGTGTGAGAGGCAGACCGGACGCACACAAAGTCTTGTTACCAATCTAACACTGGCACTATTAACCGCGCGACGCTGATAATTATATTGAAATATGGATGTGTCCAGAGTGCTGTGAAGATAATCCAACTCATAACTCATAACTCTTATACCCCCCCCCCCCCCCCCTATCTAGGAAATAATGGGCCGAAACAATCGTCGACGAAGGATATTTCTACTGATGATCAAAGGATCCCTGCTGTACATGCTTCCCTGTGGAGTTCTTCTTTTTGTACGTGGCTAGTCCACAGACAACATGGATAGACTGTTGACTATCGGAATAGACCTTTTGACGCCCTGGGAATACTGGCGCCCCAGCAACGCCTGGCTGTAATCTGGCCCTCTGGCAACAGAGGGTCGACTGACGACCGGGTTGGCTGATCACCGCTAACTCAGTATAATCATGTGATTGCGAAAGCTACAACTATAAATGAAATGTGCCCTCATGGTCCTTAGAAAGAGAGGGCGAATAAAGCACCCACCTCTTTTGATGCCAACGGTAACAACCCAACAGTCCCCGGACTGAGATTGGCCGGGCTGGATATGTACATGTGGAAGAAGCATCATGGGGGAGCATGGTCTTGGAGCGCATGCCTGAAGGATGCAATGCGAGGGTGCGCCATGCAGTAAGCGTCGGCGCATAGCTACTCCTATAGTTAATGAGTCGTCAGGGAACGACGGGCAAGGTGAACCCCACTCGCCCGAAGAGGCTCAATACGTCGACCACAATTTTCAAATATCCGACAAAGTGCGGACGAAGATCAAGTTTCCACCCGCAAGCGATAGGGTAATGTGGTGCACGCTGGAGGGTATACTTTGTGAGAAAATTAGTGGTGAACTTTAAAGAAGTTCGCTAGGTGACCAGCTAACACGGTTTGGTAACATAATATACAATCACTGTGCCCGAGAGTTCGGGACAGTCGAGAAGACACAGCCAGGCGTCACGCACGAAAAAAAAAAAAAAAAACAACAGGAGGTAGAGAGACATCGAGAAGTGCCGAGCAGACAAAAACGTAATCAGAAAACGGTTTAAAGCCGCTACAGGCAGCGAACGAGAGGGTTTGTACGCGGTCTGACTGCATCTAAAGAGCAGACACAGTGCCTTCTGTCGCTCTAAGCGTTTCTGTAAGAATAGTCAGAGAATGAAAAAAAAGCGAGAGAAGTTCTTTAGGGACCTGTTCTAGTTTGCCCGATACCTGTTCAACCAACCAAAGTCTTCGATTCTGGTGGTCGGTAAAGAGGAGCTGCAGTCACATCTACTTAAGATGTACTCTGATCTGACAAGGAATGAACCTTTCGATGACAACCCATTTATCACCAGAGGGTTAAAGCGGCCGGAATTGCTAAAGGCACCGTTCAAAACGATGCCTCCCTCTTGGTCTGAGGTCGAAGACGTTGTGAAGAGAGCCAGCGACAAATCTGCACAAGGATAAAACGGTATGCAGAGCTTGGTGTATAAACGCTTTTGGAAAGTCCTTCAAATGCTTCACCGAGTCCTAAGATTAGCGTGGAGCCGAAAGCACGCATGTACCCAGTGGCAGAGAGCCAACAGAGTCTACATTCCTCCAGTCTATCCTAATCCAAACCTATCTCGCTGTTAAACGTTAAGGGCAATGATATTCTTCTCGGTTATGGCACGCAGGCTCACATAGTATTTGATGGCGAACAAATGCATTGACATGTGTGCAGAATGGGAGAAAATCGGCCACCATGGCAAGCATGGGAGGCTAAGAACCAGGGAACCAGACCTCCGGGAGGACCCAGGGTGCGCTGGGAAGACAACATCCGACAGTCCCTAACTGACAGAGGACTGGAATGGAACAAAGCCAGAAAGAAAACTGCTGATAGAGACGTCTGGCGATCTCTCTGGCAAACCTCTACACCCCAAGGTAGAAGAGGAGCGACTAAGTAAGTAAGTAAGTAAAGTAACAAATGCATTGATACAATGATTCAGAAACCCGCCGTTGACAATTATTTGTTTTGTATTACGATTGTTTTCGTCTCTGAAGACAGACAACTTTTATAGGAACCGGTGACTGGGAATTTATGACAGTGTTGTTTGTTGACGAAAGGGAAGATGTCTGCAACGACGACGCTCAATGCTGAGGTGAGACAGAGGCAGGTTAATTCATCTGGTCTTGAACAGATTAATCAAAATGGTGTTGATAATAACGAAACATCGGCAAGGAAGGAGGAGGTAATGTTTAGTTAGTGCGTTTTGTTATTTATGTTAATTTAGTCTCTCAAAGGGGCATTTAATTTTAATTAATAATTAATTAAAATCAATTAATTAATTAAATGCTCGCTGTGATTTTGATTTATGATTACATTATGATTATTTTATGTGCCTTTGTTGTTTCTTACTGTGTTGTATTGTGATGCAGTTGAGACGAAATAAACCAAATATTGAGCTATCCTCCGAATAACGGTCCCAAATTATCGTAGCGGCTCGGGGGATACAGTCGGCGGTGTGGTATAATCGTCAGAAAGAGGTCCGTAATTAACATATCACTGGGTATTTGTTCGGCCTCAATAATATTGGCTTGTTATTCGGAAACAATCCTAGTTTTGCTGCTATTTGTTCCTCGGCAGGCACTCTGCATTTTACACACGACTGAGGCCCTGTTAGGGTATTTGTTTGGACGCCATAATGCCGGGGTAGAAGTTCGGAGGAGAGCCGGGATGTGTCTTATCCCCAGACCTTTTCTCTCTATATAGCTAAATAATTTTGAGACAAATTAAAGAGAATGCAGGAGTAAGAGTTAGAGGATACAATAACAATTTGCGTTATGCACACGATACAGTTTTGATAGCTGAAAATAAAACTGATTTACAACTGCTGGATATTGTGGGGATGGAGAGTGCTAAGAAAGGACTTTCTTTAAATGTTAAGAAAACGGAAGTAATGCTTATATCAAAGAAGAAGATAACTCCACGTTGTGATATCTCAATTAAAGGAAAAAGACTTAACCAAGTCAATAAAGTCACATATCTGGGAACAGTCATATCATCAGATGGAAAATGTGTGATAGAGATTAAAACGCAGAATAGTCAAGCAAAAGCTGCATTTCAGAAAATAAAAAAAAATATGTAATAAATCGTTCTTCATTTAATGTCAGAAAAAGGGTGCTAAAATGTTACATAGAACCTGTTCTGCTGTATGGCAGCGAATCTTGGAATGTCAGTGAACAAATTAGGAAGATTTTGTAAGCAACAGAGATGTGGTTTCTAAGTCGAATGTTACGAATACCTTGGATGGGCAAGGTAACTAACAAAGATTGCTTGAAAGAAGCTAATGAAAGTAGATCTCTATATACAACAATATGAAAGAGACAAACACTGTTTTTTGGCCACAAATCGAGAAGAGAGACATTGGAGAACATTGTGACAACTGGAAAGATCAGTGGAAAAGGGGTAGAGGCAGACCAAGAGAGATGATGCTGAATGGGTTGAAACAATGGCGTGGAGGGATATCATAAGAAGACCTGTTCCAGGCAACCAGGGATCGTGATCTGTGGAGACGCATGAGCGCCTATGCCAGTTGGCTGGGCACATGATGATGATGATGTTTGTGTTCATGTTAAAATGTATTCATGTGTGTGTATATGTACGACTACAAGTGTGTGTATATATGTGTATGCAGAGTTTCTTCTAGAAGAAAAGGTGCCTTTTTTCACCACAAAGTATCTGTTACGTAGCGCTGAAAAACTCAACAAAATCAACAACAGTGGAGACTGTTCAACAGAAGTTAAAAGGAGGTGGGCCATAGCAATGCAAAGACCAAATAGCATTACACATCTTTGGCTAAGCATCAGCAAACAAATCAAAGTCAAAGTTTTGAGAGAATGTATCTTTCCCGTAGCAACATATGGATGTGAGCTTGTGACTACCTCACAGTCATTAAGAAAGAAAAAAAAGGCTTTTGAGTTGAAATGCTATTGAAAATTCTTAAAATTCATCGACCAAGAAGAAAGAAATATTGACATTCCAAAAGGTTTGAAACATCAAGAAAATAGACTTGTAAACAGCATCTTGTCTTGGAAACTGATATACTTTTGCCATTTTAAGTGCCCTGCTGGATTGGAAAGAACAGTATTGGAGGGCATGGTAACAGACGAGAGAGGCAGGGTCTAAACAGCATGAACATAGGTACAGGATATGTTATAGTCAAAGTTAAAGTCTAGAGTATCGATTTCATTGCACTGGATTTTATCCCATATGACTCGGTCTCCCTCCTCAGAATGACTATAATGCCTGTTTGGTGATTCTCTGCCAGTTTCTTCTCATAAAGTATCCAATGTAGTGCCATCTTCTCTGTCTTATAACTGTTAATACTAGTGGTTGCCCAGAAATTTCTCTTATTTCTTCACTCCTTTTGAATTCATCCCATTTTATTTTCATAATTCTCCTCATACATTTGTTTTTGACTGCATTTAAAGAGGAATATAGACAAACTAATTTCCCTCTGTCTTGTCTTTGAAGGCAGCGGCTACGTCACAAGCCTCAGACACAGATGAAGATGATCTGCCGGTGAAACCTTCAAAACCAAGCTCTCAGACACTGCAGGCCACTGATAAAACAACGGTGGGACTGGATCATTGCCTGAAAGATTTTTCTCCCAGGTAAAAGTAAATCTTTAGATAATTTTTCTTAGGTCCACAAGTTAGATCTTCTTCTTTACGTTCACCGGCTGTAATCTTCAAATGAAAAGTTCTGGTTGTTCATCTGCTTCTTGATTAGTCTTTTTCCAGAACCTGAGTTTTGTGTGCACATTCATTTGACAGATATGACTTATTTGTGTGCAGACTATTGGTTCCTTGCCTCTAAGGCAGTTGCAGCCCAACTTTGAAGGAAACGTCCCTGATTAGTCGATGGATCATTGGAGGGAGCAGAAAAAAACGGAGGAGCTGGATCAGTCATCATGCTGCAAGATGGGACCATAGTAGAAACCTCATGCACCTCCAGAAAACAACCTTCAGAGCAGAGCAGCAAGCAATTGTTTTTTCAGCCAAAGTTTTTGAGAAAAGAAAAATTAAAAACAGCAAAATTGTTTTTCTTTGCGACTGCTTATCCGTCCTCCAGGCGACTCAGAGCGATCCACGAGACAACATGAAGAGAGAACTGATCCGTCAGCTAAACAGACTCGCATAAAATAATCAAATCCTTCTCCAGTGGATCCTGGCTTACTGCGGCATACCATAAAATGAGTTGGCAGACAGACTTGCAAAAAATGGAACAAAGGAGAAACAACACGTCCATTCATAGTCATTAATACACCTGGCCTCAAGAGCAAAGTGTGCAGAGCAGGCTATTGGGAACCTTAAAGGACCTGCTACTGACATGCGAGTTCATAGAGGCAACCCACCTGATGGTCTGATCTGAGCAAACGAAACCAAATGCAAAGAAGAAGAAGAAGACAGTCAAGTGGACACAGGCATATGTAAAGAAGTCATTTTCTCTCCTCTCATAAAGATGTTTCTGTAAAGAAGTGTCTCCTTTATCCTGGGCCTCTCTCTCTCCTGCTTGCTTCCACTCCTACTTATTCGACCCAGATCGTTGTCTAGGGGTCACTAATGTAAAATAGATGAGGCAGACTATCTTCCTTCAACGATCACACTAGACTATCTTCCATCAACGATCACACTAGACTATCTTCCATCAACGATCACACTATTCCAAAAGATAGTCGACGATGATGTTGACCAGTTCCAGCTTTATTCCATCTCTAACATACAACAAGAATCAGTATGACACTTGAATTCACCTATCCCGTGTTTTCCACGTGAAACTCAGACTCTCACTTTTAGGATTACCCAAGTTATGTGAATCAGTCATACTCTGACGTTATCCCTATTTATAACCTCATACATCATATATTTGGAGAGACATGCCGAGACTGTCAGATGGACTCAGAAACATGTAGACAGACATGGGGAGACATACAGACAGACATGCATAATCAGAGAAACAGACACATGTGGAAACAGATAGACAGACAGATATATGGAAACAGACATAAGGAGACATATATGTTGAGACAGACAGAGTTATGTACAAACAGACACGTGGAAGCAGAAAGATAGACATATGGAAACATAGACAGACATGTAGAAACAGACAGACATGTGGAGACATGCATTCTGACACATGGAGGCAGACAGAAGGACAGAGATATGTCAAGACAGACACCACATAGACATGTGGACAGAGAGACAGACATAGGGATACATAGATACATCTAGACACAGACATCTATATAGAGGTACAAGCATTGGAGATAGAATGTTGAGAGACATACAGACATGTGGAAACAGGCAGACATGTGGAGATAGACAGATGTGTAGAGAAAGATAGACACGTGTTGACAGATAGACATATTTATGAACATCTTTGTCCATTTTATGTAAAAGCTTCCTTCAAATATATGTTCTTATCCAGATGGAGAAACTGGGTAATTCGAGGAATCTTTTCATGCCTGATGATATCTTCATTCACATTCCTGATATACCTTGGGCCACTAGCTCTTGTGCTTCTGGTAAGTTTTGGACTGTTTTATTTTATTTGCTAATGTTGTCAGATATAAAACAACTTGCTGTTTTTCCAAAGGGATCACCTTGCTGTAGTGGCTGGATGCTCATCTGCAGATCGGAAGGTGGTGGGTTCAAATCGAAACGGAGCTGGACTTTTTTTCCAGGTAAAGTCCCGGGAAGTAAAGGCGGCTGTGTGATGTTGATGACATCACCCACACAGTGCCGATTGGTCTATAAAATATAGGTCTAGCCCAGTAAGCATAATGGCAAGGAAAACGGTCCTTTACTTCACTTACTATTTTTCAAAACAGAAGAGGTGAACAGAGGATTAAGTACAAGGAAAGGAAATTAAACTTGTTCAGTGCTTGAAGTGTGAGGTGCCAGCTTTGTATTTTCAAAGACCAGTCAGTGTTTGATAATGATATAGTCAGTATAGCATTGCCTGCCTTTACTTGCCGAAACATTTCCTGGGATCTTATTTAGGCTGGTTCACCCTAGGCACATCACCCACCGAATGCCATCTGGTCTATAAAATTAAGGTCTAATAGAGTGGTTTCCAAGCTTTTTTCAGGTGGTGCTCCCTTGAAAATATTGCAGCCACCCCCCCCCCCCACACACACACACACACACACACACACCCCCCTCCCCGTACACCAAGCTTTAAAACAAAAAGGCATGTCATTAAAAAGAGGAAGATAAAATGAAAAAAGCTCAATCAATATTAAAAAGAATTTAGGTGTAAGCATCGGCATAAATCTAAATGTCAGAAAACATCAAAGAAATGATCACCAGCAACTGGTAGTTTAGTGTCCAAATATCAGTGTAATGGTGAACACTGTTTTGCCTTGATGGTAGGCACAAAGGAGATCACTCTCTGCATCAAGCTCAAAAAACAAAAATGCTCTTGGTATTTTTTAAAATTTCTTTTGTTATAAATAGTTTAAAAAAATATTTATGATGAAACTGAAAAACATGTTAAAATACTAGAATATTACAAGTGCAGATGCACTAAGTTTCAAAGTTGCTTAAATACCCCCTCCCTTTCCACCCCACCCCAACACTTCCTTTTGTAATTCTGAGTTACCTGGTTCTAATCCAGCTGTGAATGGTTTGGCAGTAGACTCCTTTATGTTCTTCTTCTTCTTTCGTTCGCCTGAAATAAGTTGTCTATATCAGCAGTTTTGTCTCTTGTATAAATTTCACTGTCGTTGTTAGTTCATTCAGTGGTCCATAGAGTTTATGTTCCACTGTTGTTCTTTTTGGCCAAAAGGTTTGCCTCAATGGGTCAAATTCGGTGCAGTCCTTGAGTACATGCTCTTGATTCAAGCAATGATATTGATAGCTGACTATTCAGAGGCAGTGACAAACTACTGAGCCTAAAATTGCCTGGTAAATCCAAACAACCACAAAATGCTGGGGTTGAATCTGTATAAGCACCCTGTCCCCATCTTCAGAGCCATTAAAAAGTTCAGATACTTGTGGTACCAGCAGCAGTTGGGGTTCTTAATTTTTAACGTCCCCCAAACACGAAATTCCCGTGGGAATTCCACAGCTGACTTGACAGTCCATTATTTCAAGGGGTGCAAGTGTGCTGCTGTCTGCTGCTGTTTTTGAGTGTTCATCTAGTGTCTTATGGTGCGACATATTTCGGTCTGTTGATGCGCATTTGGCTGCTTGTTGATGCGCAATTGGCCTGTCTGCAATATTAGTCATGTTTTTATAACATGTCAACATGTGAGTGTATAGCGTAGTTGGTATCACATCTGCCTCATAAATGAAAGATACCGCGTTCAATACCGACGTGATGCTTTTCATCCATTGTAAATTTCTTTATTTTTTTTTTAAAATGAAATGTAAATTGTGTGTGTGTGTGTTTTTGTTGTCACAGTGTTTTTTTTTAAATAAAATGTAAATTGTGTGTTTTAAATGAAATGTAAATTGTGTGTGTGTGTTTTTGTTGCCACAACGTTTTTTTTTTAAATAAAATGTAAATTGTGTGTATGTGTGTTTGTTGTCACAACGGTTTTTTTTTTCACTACATTAAAATGTGCACTTTGGCTATGTGAACTCTATGTGCAATAACAGGAAATGCCAATTGGGGTACTGTAAAAAAGGGCCAATCATTCTACATGAAAACTGCTGGGTTCACGCACAAATTGACAATCACAGAGATTTTACACGTTAGTAGATCTGGACTGAGGTCAAACTGCGGTGGCAGAAGAGACGACGGACTAGTAGTCTTGCGGCGGCCAGAATCTAGCTGTCTGCTAGTATGGTTTCAAACATGTCGCCACCCGCACGTTGAGCGCACCTGCGCCACAGAAACTCACACATGTAAGATTCTAATAAATGTCTGTGGGTGCCATTCTGGCGCTTGTTTCTCTCCTTTGCCGACCTCCACAAACGTTCGATGCATTGCGTATGAGCACCTGTGGTGGGGTCGACAAAATTAATGGAGTGATTGATGGTAAGATGCGTCAATCCAGGAATATTCTCAATTCCATTGTATGCACGCCACATGTCAGAAACTACTGTCGTTCCGGGTCTGATGTTTGCGCTAATGACCGGCAGAAGCGTCTCTGCTTTTCTGTCTGGGACGCAGACCAGAAAGCATTCGCCCGTCTCGCAACAGACTCCACTGTTGTGGAAACACACGTCCAACATTTTTACGTCTTGCAAAGAGACTTTCATCGATTTCAACAGTGGTGTTCTCTCCACCGATCACTGCAGGATTCAATAAAAATGTATTGGCACAAACCTCCCTTAAGAAATTGCTCCATTCCACCGTCGCAGTCGGCAACATGCTCAGCTCTACTTGGCAAAATCAAATGCTTATCATCTCGTGAGACCAGCAGTAAATAAACAGAATGATCTGTCTATATGGGAGTCGTGATCCTTCCAGCCATGTTCCTTGCCACAGAGGTAAGTCTACATGACAAGTGGACTTTCTACAGCGCCAACGATCGTGTCTTTCAGACAGCGATAGCAGCATCTGATGGTTGTTTCTGCAACTTCTGGTTCTGTGCAGAATGCCATACTGTTGCAGGAAGGCAATGCTGCTTTCTTTGTCTTGTACAGATGCAACTAGCTGTAGAAAATTCAAAGTGACTGCTGCTGGAAACAATGGCAACTGACTGACGCGGCAAAGAGCAGTAAACATACGTCATCAGTGTTGCCACTTTTCTTTGACAAAAACATCCAAAACGGAGTCAAAAAAGATCTTAAAATATCCAAATTTGCGTGGAAAACATCTAGGAAAAAAATCCAAGCGGAAAGAGTCACAAATTACATAGCTATTAATATGACTAAAATGGGTAGCATTAATCTGTACTGAAAAGTAAATGTGGCCAGTGTAACAGCTACCACATCACCCTTAGAGTGCCAGTACTGCTGCTACCACTACCACAAGCAGCAAGGCTATCACCAGAACCAGACCCGGACAAACTTGAAAGTGGAGATACTATGTTAACCTAGGACATTGGACTCTGTGTAAAATCTACTACGAAGATTCGATCTTAAGCTCAAGTATCGTTTGCTAACTGATCCATACAAGCCTCATCCGTCATATGATTTTGAAGGCAACATGTCAGGAAGTGGAAAACATTGTTTCAGGAAATCTTGGCTAACCCAGTATTCTCTATGGTTATCATATTCACCTAGGTTAAAAAAGTGCTTTTTGCATTTTCTGTGTTTTATTTCCGCAACCAGTTCAAAGAGGAATTCAAGGTGCCTTCATTACTACTCCTTGTACAAAGTACAAAGATTTTAATGAATGTGCCAGAAACCATACCAGCTCAGCATCGTGGGTCTTAACAAGATGCTGAACACTTCGCATCAACCATGAGAGATCCAAAAAAGGATATTATTTGTCAGATAGATAATTCCGTAAAACGAACTGCTGAAGAAAACAGAAAGAAACTGTAACCTTTTATTTCAACAATCTTATTTTGCGAAACAAATGATTTGGCAATTCGTGGGAAAGATAGCACCAAAGGAAATGTCGAACAGTATTTTAAAAAAAAAACATTTTGATACAGCTGCTGGAAATGCACGTTACACATCACACCGAACGCAGAATGGTTTGATTAATTTGTCTTAACAAGCTCTGCGAGAAGACATTGTAAAAGCTGCTAACAATGCTGCTGGATTCTCGATCATAGCCGATGAAACAGTAGATATCTTAGGAACAGAACAGTTATCACTGGGAGCCCGGTTTGTAGATACGTCTAGTGAGAAGGCTATGATTCGTGAGGAATTCTTTGGATTTTCTCAGCTGAAAGGTGTGGACGCCGCCACGATATCTGATTGTATTATTCAACATTGCAAAACATTTGGCCTTCTCCTTAATAATCTGTTGGGTCAAGGTTATGATGGGTGCTCGATAATGGCCGGAAAAGAAAATGGTGTTCATGCAAAATATTCAAAGTATTTACCCCAAGGCTGCCTTTGTTCACGGTGCCTCGAATATACTGAATCTCGTTGTAAATTATCTTAATAATGTTGCAGTGATACAAAATACTATTAGTACTATCAAAGCAATTATTACATTTTTTTCGTGAAAGCCCAAAAAAGAGGTCCTCTGTCCTAAATATTCCTCTTCTGTGTGAGACAAGATGGACAAGCAAGTATAAAAGTATTCAGATTTTTTCTAGTAAATTTGCAGACATTTATTGTCAACTGGAAACATTTTCATTGCATGCAAGTGGAAATACACGACAGGCTGCACATCAGTTACATTGTTCATCAAAGTCCAGCACGTTTTTATTTTGTCTCAATATTATTTCTCAAGACACTGCCATACTGGAACCAGTTACTCAGGCTCTTCTAGCTGTTCAAGTTGATCTTCCAGAAGTCCAACTGCAAGTTCAAAACCTGCTCAGTGTAGTAAAACTTCACCGAGGTGATTCCGATAACTATTTCAGGGACATTTTTGAGAAAACACTACAGTTCGCACAGAAAGTGGATATTGAACTGATTATCCCAAGACAGCGTGGAAGACAAAAGTATCGAAATAATCCGGGAACCATAAGTGTTGAAGAGTACTTCAGACAAACAGTTTACATTTCATACTTAGATTCTCTAATTAACTCAATTGAGAGTCGATTTTGTGAAGCCAACAGTGCACAAATTAACTTAGTGTTGCTACATCCTTCGAAATTGTGCAAACTGAATCGTAAACAGTTTAAGGATATAATGTCTACTATTAATCAGATATACCACATTGATAATTTTGAAACTGAAGCCTTGAGTTGGTTTGATTTTTTGGAAAACGCGAGAATACAGAAGTAGACAAGATTTTATCAACTTGTACCTTTTACAAAGTTTTATCTGAGTGTCAGGTATGCCTTACTAGTTTTGCTAACATTACCAGCAATAACATGTACTGTGGAGCGATCGTTCAGCACATTACGTCGTGTAAAAACATGGCTTAGATCTGCAATGTCAGATAAACGTCTGTATGGATTGTTTATGTTAAGCAAATCCAGGCCGGCAACGAAACAAATAATGATTTGACCGTTGCTGGCGCTACGTCGTTCGTGGTTTGTGCGATTTATGACAGTACTTACAACGAGCCTTGGTGATATCCCCGGGAACTGCCAATATTTTTGCTCATACTTTACTTTTAGCATGTTGAAATGTTTTTTCAAAGTGAAAGCCACATATAAGGGGAGCAATTATTTTTTTTAAATCACATGAAAAAGAAACACAAAGTTAGCACAGTGAGGATACGGATGAAACAAAGTAAGTGTGATTTGCGCGCCCTTTTAATTAATCAGTACCGGGGCTGCCAGATATTTGAGCTTTGACCCCAGTGAGAGTTCAAAGTTTGAGTAACTGAAAGAAAAAACAATAATAACTGAAAGAAAAAAAATATTTAACTCAAATCAAAAGCATCTAGAAAAACATCTACCATAAGAAAAAAAAATTGACTCCAAATGAAAAGCATCTAGAAAAGCATCTACCATTTAAAAGTCAAAAAGACATCTAAATGGAAGAAAAAACATCTAAATGTGGATGTAAAACATCCGAAGTGGCAACACTGCATGTCATAGTAAAGCGCACGCTTTGTTTTGTGATGTGAACAACTTTGATGTAGAGAAACCGCGAGAAACTACAACCTGAACACCCTAGAATTTATTGGGAATGTCTCCTGTGATGTCATTGTGACATCAGGGGTACATAAAAAATATTGTACACAGTTGGATTATATGGCCATCTTGCTTTCCCTCTGAGTGTAGAGGTTTAACCAGATTCCCTGGTCATCTCCCCCTTTCCCACCAAGGCTGCCTTTACAGACACTGTTGATCTGTTTGCTCTTCTGCATTATTCTCTTGCTCCTAAAGAGCTTTGCCCACATCTTGTTTGTCATGTCTCAGTTCTGCACCAGTTGCTGCAGCATCAGCTAATCTGTCTGCCTGTTCCTTCTCTGATACACCTGCCTACTCAGGGGAGGGGGGGAGGGGAAGATCCAAAGGTTGCTAACTACCAGGAATTTCTGAAAGGGATGCTTGCAAAAAATGTGTATGGTTTGTAGTGTGATACAGGAGATGTATCACATTCCTACCGAGTATCTAGGGGATGGTTCACAAATTTCAGTCCTCCCACCCACACACACAAACACCCACCCACTCACCCCCCACCCCCCACAACCAGCCAACCCATCATGAACAACAATATGCACCCATGCTTCACCAACCCCTTTGGCATAAAACATGATTCCACCCTTTAAAACATCCTTAATGCTTGCTTGCTGTACCCCACCAGGACATCACACAAGCGATAAACACCCGGTGACACAAAGTGCCACCATGCGGATGAGGATCACCCGTGGAGAGGTCCCAGAAACTCCTTTCAGCCGTTATGGCCACATTTGTGGCCCAGATGTATTCAGGGCCCCGGCAAAAGCCAGGGTGGGGCTTCAAATAACGAAAAATTGCATCCCGCAAGGTGACGACTTGGATAATATCCTTAATGGTGCATTCATTAAAACTATCTAAGAGTAATGGTAAAAACAAATGTCCTAACTTTTTCATATTTTTTTAATTTTCAGATAATTGCCATACAAATCATGTGCTTTCATGAAATTATTACAATTGGTTATGTTGTATACCGCACATACGAGCTTCCCTGGTTCCGAACCCTCAGTTGGTATTTTCTGTTTGCCTCCAATTTCTTCTTCTTTGGAGAGAGTCTGATAGGCTATTTCGGAGTTCTTTTGGCTCGAACAGTAAGTAAATTCTTGTAATTTAAATAATTGTTAATCTTGAGCCTTAAGTTTTCAAGATATGTTTAATGCAGACATAGAAGACAAAGGAATAACTGCAAATAATTACAGCTGTAATACAGTAAAGACAAATGAAATAAAAACATTCAGAAAATCACCTATTCAACCACAGGATGGCTATTGTCTGTTGGACGGGAACTGAGCAAACTGCTGTCTATACTTAGAGCTCCTGATGTTGGTTCCTGAGCTGTTTTGGAGATAAACTAGATTAGACCTCTACCTCCATAACTAGTTTATCATAAAAGGGGACTAAGGTTTTGCTGAAATCAGATGGGTTGTAACAACAGAGAAAATATCACAGCCTTGCTGTAAACCACAACATAACAACCACCCTTTAAAGGATGAACAAAGAAAAGGCCAAAGAAGAAGAAAGATGTTGACAGTTGCTGCACGGACACAAAGCTCAAGGTTGGTTCTGTAGCAGTGTGTACATGCATGCAAGCACTTCAAACTGGAGAGCATATCAAGTAAGCAGAAATAAAGGACCCTACAATATCAAATGAAATCATACATAAACACTATATCAAATCATCATCGTCAATTTCCACTTCTGCCATTAGGCAGTGTGTGGAGGAACGGTTTGCGATCCGTTGCTTGATGGGTTGTCATTTTGTGTCGATGTAGTTCTTTAATACCATCAATCCATATTCTTCTAGAGCGGCCTCTTGATTTCACTTCAGATCTTTTCATGTGTAGCACCTGCGCTTTGGTAGTTGCTCTGGCTGCATGCTTACTAAATTACCACCCCATTTAATCTTCTGTTTCTCAATGAGTTTTACTGCATGGTGTTGTTCCTTAGGCTGGGCCTGGTAGTAAATTTTTTAATGTTTTGATGGTGCCTTGGTCATGTGGTTACGAACAAATGAACTTTATTTTCAAAGGGTCACAAATTAGGCACACAGGCTAAATATCTTTTAGACAGCAGTTATACTTTATCAATAAAGTATGTTATGTTCATATAACAATTGACATTATACAGATATTAAGTAAAAAACGCAAAAGCATGGATGGGCTTTTTTGGATTAACCCAAATGTCTATAGAATTAACACTATGAGGATGAGAATTAAACAGAAGCAAGTCACAGAAACTCAATTCAACCACATAACAGTTGCATTTGGGCACCCCGACCAAGCAACCTGCAGTCCAGTGTGGGCACAGGATTATTAATCATATCATGCTTACACACATATAGGGTTATCAGTCATGTCCTGCTTACACACATATGGGATTATCATTCATGTCCGGCTTACACACGTATAGGATTATCATTCATGTCCTGCTTATACACATATAGGATTATAAATGATTTCCTGCTTAGATACATATGGGATTATCAGTCATGTCCTGCTTACACACATTTGGGATTATCAATCATGTCCTGCTTACACACATTGGATTATCAGTTGTGTCCTGTTTACAAACATATAGGAATATCAATAATGTCCTGCTTACACACATATATGATTATCAGTTGTGTCCTGTTTACACACACATATAGGAATATCAATAATGTCCTGCTTACACACATATATGATTATCAGTTGTGTCCTGTTTACACACATATATGATTATCAGTTGTGTCCTGTTTACACACATATAGGAATATCAATAATGTCCTGCTTACACACATATACGATTATCAGTTGTGTCCTGTTTACACACATATAGGAATATCAGTCATGTCCTGCTTACATACATATAGTATTATCAGTCATGTCCTGCTTACACACATTTGGCATTATCAATCATGTCCTGCTTACACACATTTAGGATTATCAGTCATGTCCTGCTTACACACATATAGGATTATCAATTATGTCCTGCTTACATACATATAGGATTATCAGTTGTGTCCTGTTTACACACATATAGGATTATCAATTTTATCCTGCTTACACACATAAAGGATTATCAGTTGTGTCCTGTTTACACACATATAGGAATATTCATCGTATCCTGCTTACATACATAAATGATTATCAATCATGTCCTGATTACACACATATGGGGTTGTCAATCATGTCCTGCTTACATACACTGTATATCATACTGTGGCCAGTCTCAAGATTTTCTGCCTATCCAAAGAGGATGTCCTTAGCGACTCAACCATTCTCCATGTGTGTCCCAGCCATGTGAGCCTTCGAAGACTAAGCATTGATAAAACCGTCAGGGCAAGTTCATTGACTCTTAATTCATTGTGTTAATTTTTTTCAGGATTTTCTCAGGCCGTTTGTGACCTACCACAGATTCATCTCCTTCTCATTATACACAGCAGGCCTGGTTGGGTTTGTTTGTAGCCTTGTGAAGAGGCATTATCTGAAACAGTTTACTTTGGTAAGATCTCAGTGTCAGTGTTTGCCTTAGCAATAGACTTTAACTCTTTCAGTACCAGACAAGTCAAGTGTAACTGTGCCTGACTTTAACCTATTTGTTTTCTAAAGCAGTCTTTCTCATTTGGTGGTCTGCAGATTCACAGGGAGCCAGAGAATAAATAAACAATCTACTGCTTCTTTGCTTTCACTGGTAGTAAACTCTGGCGAAAAGTTCTGGTTGTTCAACCACCTCTGAACTTGGGCTTATTCCAGTTCTTAAGTTTTGCGTGCACATCGGTTTTACAGATCTGGCTTATAAGTATACAGACTGTTGGTTCTTTGCCTCTCAGGTGGATGCACTTCGACTTCAAAAGAAAATAAACATACTTAATTTTCAAAGGTTAAGAACAAACTTAAGGAGTCTGTGAAATCACTTAAAATCACACCTTTCAACGTCAGAATGCAGAGATTTTTGTGATTCTAATATTTATTTATTTTTTTTTTTTTAAATATTATTAAAAATCATTTAGGCTGTGGCAGATCTTTGAAAAAAAGGAAACTGGAGGTTTTAACCGATTAGAAACCATTGATCTAAAGCAAGCCTGTTTAGCCAGTAACCCACATAGGCTTAGAAATTGGCCTGTGGATCATTGCTGATTGTTTTGTATGAGTAATCTTTCTATGCTGGGGCTCACGGCTCTGGTCCATGATGATCCCTATTTTCAACATTTTGGCCCCTGTATAAACTTGGTAGAATAACCCTATTCTAAAGTATAGGTTGTTTGGAGCTGAAAATTTTTCAGATTATGCTAAAAGACAGTGAGACAGAATGGGTTAATATAACAGCACATAAGAGCATATAATTTGGCAGTAAAAAGTAAACACGGGGCTTGTTATTTAATGTTTTGAAGATGGCTGACGATTAACAGAATTCAGAAAATTAGTAGCTCGTTGCCACAGAACTGGCATTGTGCCATCTGCAGTAATGCTTGTCATGTTCTTCTCATGCTCCGCTTTTTTTTTCTCATCAGCTATGAACTGCAGTTATAGTGATAGACTGTTGGTATTGGCACTTCTTGCAGCTTCCTTTTGCATTTAATGTTTGCGAGCTTACTGGATTTTTCAGACAGAACAACGATAGGCATTATGTGTTGTTCTCCTTGGCACAGGAACGAAGCAGTTATGGAGTGACTCATTTGCTGTGAAGTTGGAACTGCGACTGATAACATCATAAATACATGGTCTTTGGACTATACACCTAGTACTGAATTAGAGCATGTATTCTTCTTTCTTGTCATTACCTCCCCTAACGGTCTCGATATTGGCCATACTTAACATCCTATCTTGGTTAGATTAAAAATACAGGGCAAACATAATATACCTATAAGTCTAAAAAGCATGGGACAGGAATTGTTTACTTTCAACTATAGTCACTATAGTTGCCTTGCGCTTGTTTTGACAGCAGTATCTAGAGCCACCGTTCATAAAGCAGTGGCAAACTACTGAACATAAAATTTGCCAAGAAAAACCAAAACTGCCAAAAATTTTGTGGGGGTTGGTTCTGCAGCGTCCCTCAAAGGATACACACGTAACTTTATAGTCATTAACTGAATATTCAGGCAGATAATTTCTTTTTGATTCTAGTTCAGATTTTGTTATTAAATGCATATAATCATTTCCTAGTATAACAGTATAGATAATTACGTTCATAATCACAAACAGTAATATTATTTCTTTCTTTTCAGTTTGGATGGACTCATGTTACACTTCTGCTTGTTGTTGTGCAGTCACATTTCATTATCCAGAATGTCTTTGAAGGTCTGATTTGGTAAGTATCCATTTCTGTTGTGTCATTGATTCTGCAAGAACTGGTGTGTGCTGACCTTGTATATTGCCTTATTAAAAAATATAAAAAAGCAGTTTATCAGATCACACTGATCCAGGGAAGTTAACACAGTTAATAAATGCTTGAAGAAGTTGGATGTGTCGGCCAGAAGGTGCAAATATCTCAGCTGTGCTGTAAACAGGCACAACGCATTTACGTCACTCGCACGAACAAAAAGAAGAATGAAAAGATCACAGTGAAAAGTAAATACCTCTGTTTTTGTGTGCAAAAAGTTCAGCACAATATTCGGCTCTCCTTTCAACTTCGGCCGGTAGACAAATATCGACAGCCGGTTAGTCTGAGTTATGTCCCCTTGCTACAGTGCAATTACGGACTGGAGACGGCATGAATCAAAAAAACACAGTGAGGTCGACATGCAGACCCCGCGCTGCCACTCAAATTAGCAACCGCATTCAATTACCGCTTCTTCCGACGCATTACGGAGTGGACTAGAGGGAACGACACAAGTGACATAGTTACGGTGTCGGCGATAGTCAGCGTGCAGTGCCCTAGGGTTAGGGGTAGGGGTAGGTTTAGGGTTTGGGTTAGGGTTAGGGTTTAGGTTAGGGTTAGGGTTTGGGTTGCTACTCTGAGTTTGCGCGAAGACGAGATGCAGCGACACTAACCTTAACCCTAACCCACACCCTAAACCTAACCCTACCGCTAAACCGAACCCTAAACCAAACCCTAACCCAAACCGTAACCGTATGCTGTCTATCGGCAACACACAGTAATTATGTCATTTGTTTCGTTCCCTCCTGTCCAGTCCGTAATTGCACTGTAGCAAGGGGACATAAGTCTGACTAACTGGTCGTCGATGTTTGTCTACTGGCCGAAGTTGAAAGGAGAGCCCAGTATTCTTTTGCTGTCATCAGTCACCCAAAGAAGTTTTTTTTTTTTTTCAAAATGGATTTATTCTTCTGCTGCTACTTATTGTTGTTATCATTGGGTGATATGGTCAACAGCATGCCGGGCACCTATACTTCCCAGGACATTACCTGGTTCCCATATTAAGCTGGATCAACCTAGAAGCCGAGGTCATTTTAAAAAAAAAAATCTTGTTGTGGATTCGAACCACCAAATATTTTGACCAGTTGTCTATAACATTTCAGTAGACTTCTCCTGACATTCAGTGAAAGTGACTTATTACATATGCTGTTTGGTCTCTGCTGATATGCAGGTTTTGCTTGGTGCATCCTATTCTTCATCTTCTATTTGAATTGCTCCCAGTATTTTAATTCATTTTTTTTTCAATGCTTGAAATCCCCCCAATAGCGCCTGAGGTGACTCCTACTCAGCTACCCCCCCCCCCCCCCCCCACCCTCCAACTGAAAACACCTTTTTTGACTGTCACAGTGCCTCCTTGCAAGAGAATCACTGATCTAGGTGCTACGCCTACGCTACTGTGTCTACTCTACAGACCTTAATAAACCACTTGGTTGCCAATACCTTTGACAGTAACTAACAATCATTGTCTAAAAATTGTAATGAAACTGGAACTGTATAAACAACCATAAGGAAGGGACAGTGTTCTTTGGTCATGTGAAGAGGGCAGAGGCCTTACGGGGCATTGTGACGACTGGACATATCAAATGTTTGAAGAGGCAGAGGCAGACCAGAGAAATTATTTTTGAACGTCATAGGTGGTGGCATAAAAGGAAATTATAAATAGAGCATGAAAAGACAGAGCTGTATGGAGAGATATGAACACATGTAACCTGGCAAAGTACATTATTTTTATGAATATTATTAATGGTAGCAACTAAAGCATAGCAGCTACATGCTCACCTGCTGGCCTGAAGGTCTAGGGTTCTGGAATTTGTTTTGAAAATACCTATGATCTTGGCTTCCAGTGGGACCCAGCCTAAACTGAGTATCAAGTAAAGTAGGTCTATACAAAATATGAGCCTAGCAATTCATCTCTGATGTGCCAACGGCAAGGAATTATCAGTGTATCTGGCTGCCGCTCAGCACTCAAGGGAAAGGTGAGACAAATATAAAATCAGACAGTTACTGGTGCCATGGGCATTGGAACTCTTTGCTTGCTGCTGAAGATGGAACAAATCGCTTATGGAAGTGTCCTGAGTGCTGTGATGTTGATTCTTAATTCAACATTCAACACTTTTTGGTGTAAAAAGGGTCCTTTACTCAACTCTTTCAGTCCCACGGAATACATCATACATTCATAGGTTCTTACCTGGAAACATAATGAATGCAAGATAAGAAGATTGTCTCTCTTTACTACCCTTGGGCCTCTGATGCTAAACCCCTGGGACTGAAAGAGTGAACCTTATTATTAGCATTATTATCTTTATCTTTTTTTGTTCTTTCATTTGTTTCATATTTGCAGGGTGCTTGTTCCCGCATCAATGATCATCTGTAATGACATGATGGCCTACCTTTTTGGCTTCTTTTTTGGCCGTACTCCTCTCATTAAATTATCACCGAAGAAGACATGGGAAGGATTTATTGGTGGCGCATTTTCAACCATAATATTTGGCATAGTTGTAAGTGATGTGTTTGACAGTTAAGAAATATTTTGTAGACCACATTTGTTATATTTTCTCACAGCCATAAAGTTTTGGTTATGTGTTTACCTAAATATTCTTCTTCTTTGCATTCACCATAAATTGGTGAATGACTCCTTGTTTAAGAACATTAAAAGGAAGAAACAAAATAAACTAAAACAAAATAAACTATCATTTAAAGATGTTGAAGAGAGACAGGTAATGAAACAAAAGCTGATGAAAGAAATAAGAGACATTATATTTTTTGGCTTCATTTAGGACAATCATGCTTTAAAAAACCAAACTAGAGGGAAAAATTATGCAGAATGGAGGATAACATCAAGAGATAGATATTTCCCGTATTGGTTACGGTTTGGGACAAGTACATAATAAAAAGTGACTTATGAAGGAACTACTGAAATCAGATGTGTCGGGCCAAAAGGTACAGATATCACAGCTTAGCTGTAAACTACAACACAATCCAAGGCCGTTTTAAGTGTCCGCGAAGTAGAAGAAGCAGAGAAGTGATAATAAATATCAGTCTGTCACAGTACAATCAGAGAAAAGAGAGAACGTATTGTAGTTAATTAATAGAGAATTGACATCACAGCACTCAGGAAATTCACCCACCTGCTCTGTCTCCTTCCTCAAAGCCAACAAAGAGTCGGCATGCTACTGGTACCAGCTGCAACCTGATTAATAGTCCACCTCTGTTTCCTCTCTGAGTTGAATATCTTCCAGCAGCAGAGCATATTGGTGATCCATCACCAACCAGCCTTCATTGTGGACTGATTGATGTCAGTTAAACCTGTCATCACAAGAAACAAAATGGCATTTCCGTTGATGCCTCACTTATGTAAATGCTGGTATCCAGCATTCGTGATCACAGGAAGTCTAGTTAATGGTGTTGGTTCTGTTTGTGCCTGTGCAGTTTTTAGGAGTCTCGAATATGAATATATTTACTAAAAATAGTATTTAGTTTTTTTTTTTTTTTTAGAATGAAGAAAATGGCTTTTTGTAAACTCATAATTTGCCCATAGCCTTAGTAAAAGAATTTTGACGGGGTCAAACATTTTTTTTTTTTAAAGTTAGACCCCCAGGAATGTGTTCTATTTAATGCTTTTCTTCTTTCATATTTATTAATGACTCGCTTTATATAATTTATGAAGGTAATTTTTTTTTATATGTAGATAAATAGATGTTACAGATATTTTTTACTGACCTGTGTAAAATAAATTTTTTTCTAAAGGTTTTTTTTTCCTGGGAATTCCTAGGTTCTGGTCCCACCTCATCCCCTTTTATTTTTCAGTGTTTCTGGGCTGAAAAGGTTAAACAGTTGTTTTGAACTTCATCAGTCAGTGATAAATAGTACTTTTTTCAGTGTTTTTTTTTTTACTTGATCTCTTTCAATTCCACATTATCATTCCAGTTACTCTTTCTGTGTGGGTTCTTAGGTCCTATTTTTTTCGTGGGGGGGGGGGGGGGGGGGGGGGGGGGGTAAACCTATGCCCACTAACAAGCATGTCTTAAAAGGCGATTTAATATGTATTTGGCCAAACAGCGCAGATATCGCAGCCTAGCTGTAAAGCTCTACACCGCATGCCTACTGCTCTTCTAAGAGTGAACTAAGAAGAAGTAGAAGATACCGGTTTCTAAATGGGTGAAATAAAAATCACAAAATCAAACTCTATTGCTTTCACAGGGTCCACAAATTCTGATTGTGGAGGAAATAATTTGTTGCCAGGTTTCTTTAGTGTGGTTTGACTAAATTTAAAAGGTACAGCTGCACATGACATTTTGATTGCTTGATATGAATTGCCAATTACACAATCGCAATATATAAAACACTGATTAGACCGGTTGTCACACATGGCTCTGAAACCTGGAGTACAGCTAAGGGAGACAAAGCCTCATTACAAACTTTTGAGAACAGTCTTATAATTAATCTTTGGACTCATAAATGATGCAAACAGTGAAGAATGGTGATTGAGAAGCAACTAAAATCATAATACGTTTAAATCACCACTACTTACTGGCATCATGAGGGTTAATAGACTGTGACAGTTGCGGCATACAGAGAAAATGACAGATAACAGAGAGACTGAAACTGCAAACATACAAGAGTTGAATGGGAGTAGAGTATGAACAGACCAAGAAGTTGGTGGAGAGATAACAAACACTTGGCGTCACCAACTGGAAAGAGAAAGTCAGTCACAGAAATGAATGGAGGCGGGTGATATCTGTGGCAATGATCCTGAAGGCCTTGGAATGCTGAAGAAGACGATATGGTGCTTGGGCAGTGTAATGGGGGATATTTTCACCCTGATTAGGAAGGTTGGGGGAAAAGCCCAAGGTTAACAAGAATACCGAGAGAAGCCAGATACTCAGATTAACCGAGGTTTTCAAGATAGGTGATGACCACGAGTTATCACGTGGAACCCGATGATAGTGACCAAAGGTCGCCACGTGGAACTGAAGAACAACCCCGTGTTGCCACGTGGAACGATCACTGGGTATAAGCTCAGACCCCATTCTGGTCAGTTGATATGTGTTGACTGTCGGAGTGAAAGGACAGGAGAGTGATCGAGAGAATGACAACGTGAGACTGATTGCTGCGAGAGGAAGATCAGACGACGACATCCATTGAAGCCAAGACCAGCCAGGCAATTCTATGTGAAGTCGATGAAAATACCCAGATCCATCTGTGCGAACTCTGGTCAATGATTGTGTGAGAAACCAGCATGTTGAAGTCTGATTGATGTGGTGCATGCAAGCTGTAAACTAGTGCATGGAGAGGACTCTTGTGTAAGAGATGAGATGTCAATAAAATGTTTCGTACTTCGAAGTCGGTGTCGGCTTGTCCCAGTTATGTCTTCGTAAAGAATGTGTGCTAAGAGCATTCACTAGACACATCATCGCCTAGACAATGAGTCATTGCAAGCAGACAACAGCTCATTGCAGGCAGAAATAGGAAAATATTTGCCTGTTTTTACAAAAGTACACTTTCAGTATTGAGATCTGTCTGAAAAATCAAATTAAACTTTTTTTTTTCATGTAAAGTAATATTCATTTTGACCTGTTTGCATTAAGAATTCACATGTTAGTCTTTGGCATTTTGTAAAATAAACAAATAACAGGCCCTGAAAATGCAGGTTTGGTGACTTTGGCCTAGTGTCAATGATATATTGGCATGTCTGATCATCAGTAAAGTTCATGTTTCTTTAATAAAGAAAAAAATTCTAGTTTGTACACTACGTGTCATTGACTTGGGAAGCAGCTTTTATTACTTAGCTCCAAAAAAAATTGTTTCAGTGCTATAATGATATCAAGCTATGGCTCAAAGGTCGACCCGGCCTTGAGTGGGAACCAGGTGCAATCCTGGGAAATAAAGGCGGCTGGCGTGATGTTGACCACATCACCCCCCAAGTTCCGAGTGATCTATAAAATATAGGTCTAGCCCTGTATCTCCAATATGTCTGAAGGCGTGGGAAAGTCCTTTAATTTACTTTATAATTAAATCAAGGAAACATGGATCTAATTTGTTTTTTCTTTCTGTATTTGTTCTACAGCTGTCCTACTTCCTGTTGCAATCTGATGATTTTGTCTGTCCTGTGACATATGATGAATCCAGAAATGCAATTTCCATGGAGTGTGAACGGTCAAGTGTTTTCCTCATCGCACAGTACAATTTGCCAGAAACAGTGAGAGCATTTTTCAAACTGGTGTGTGGGTTTTTTCCAGTTTGTTCAGTACTCATTTAAACTTTATTTGTTATGCACAGTTCCAATTTCAGGGCAGACTGGTTGCCTGATAATTGTTCTGCGTCTGTTTCAGTGAAATCCACACAAAAGACCTATCCCTGTCCTGTTTGAAAACTAGTTAAACAGATCAGTCCTAGCAAAATACAGCAGCTTGCTCACAGTAAATACATGAGGCAGCTGTTAGAGGTGACATCATCAGTAGAAGTAGTAAAGTAAGTAAAGTTCCCTTTTCACGTCTTTCGGCGCATCGGGCATATGGGCAGAGCGTCCCATATTTTTACAGACCATCAGCACTTTGTGGGTAATGTGGTCAGCATTACGCTGGCTGTCTTTACTTTCCCAGGACAGCCCATCCTGGTACCCATTTTCGGCTGGGTCGACCTGCGACGTCCCATACCACGATAAAAATCCACGCAGCCTGCAGTGGGTTTCGATCGCGGTATGCTGGCTTACGAGTCGGACTCGCAACGCCTTAGCCACGGACGCCGCAGTAGAAGTAGTAGTAATGCTAAATTGGCAGTTGCATATATAATATTCCATAAGGCATACTGCCAGTTCTGAAGCAAACCGATCCCCTGCCTTTTTCTGAAAATAATGTTGTCATGCTTATGGAGTATGATTTTTTTTTTTAAGTATAAGTACTTGTAGTCACTGAAATAAATCAAAGGTGTTACTTGACACTTATAGAAGTATACTAGGTCCAACAATTAAGTAATGAGACTAATTCCATAAAAATTAAAATAATCAATAGTTTAAGATTTAACCTGGTTTTTTTTTTTTTTCAAAGTAAGCACCTTGTGCATTGAGACAGCAAGTGGCACGATCTAACAAACACTGGAACGACCTCTGTAGTTCTTCTGTTATTATGACCCTTAAAGTCAATGTTATGACCCTTTGGATGTCATCATTATCGTCAAAGAAGTGTCCTTTCAATGGCATCTATAATTTTTAGTCACAGGGAGACAAATCCGGGTGAATAGGGTGGATGATTGAGAACACGGACTTGTTTTGGGGCCAACAATTTCTCTACAACTACAGCCCTTTGAGCCGGTACATTGTCATGAAGAAGAAACAAATTACCAGGTGTAACCAGCAAGCAACTTTTTTCTTGCCTAAATTTTTTACTAAAATTTTACAATTAGTCTCTGTATTAACATCAAATTCATCTACCATCATCCTCACAGTCGAAATATGATCGTCTTTATCTGTTCTCGGAATTTTGCAATGAGTTCCTCATTACCAAAAGAAATTGGGCGTCCAGGTCTAGTGACATTAGTAATCATTTACACACCACTTTTGAATCGTGAATACCAGCTGAAAATCTGTGCACGAGATAAACAACTATCCCCATAAACTTGTCGCATCAATTCAACTGTTGCAGTGGCGCTTTTTCTGAGTTTTGAACAGAATTTAATGTCAGCTTTTCTGCTCCATATTGATTACGTAACAATGCACCTCTGACTAGGTTAACAAAATGACAGCTTATTTGTTGTCTGCTTATCGGGCGGCAGTAAAAAGTTGCCTGATCATAGATAAAGGTTGCCTCTTTGGATTCCATGCTGTGAATCATAGATGGCATTTATGTCTTAGCCATAATAAAATCAGTGTCATTTCTTAATTGTTGGACCTTGTAGGACTGAAATAGCGATTAGAGGATAAAAAAAAAGTGAAGGTCCCTTTTCCACGCCTTTAGGTGTATAGGGCATATAGGCTTCCATAAATGCAGTTGATAGTTATGGCATCTGTTTGTGAGTTTCCTGGGACGAAGGAGCTAATGAACCTCTGTGACCGAAAGAGTTAATGAACCTCTGGGGCCGAAAGATTTAATGAACCAACAATTGTTTTATAATTGTTGACTTCTTTAGCTGGTCTGCTACAGTTGATTAATTAGAAATGATATCCAACCATTCTAAATACACCCAATCATGTTACATGTGCTGTCTCCTCCGATTTTGGATTGTTACAGTTATGGCATCTGTTGGTATATTCTTGAGTGTATGGGTAATTTCTGTTAATAACCATTGTTTCCTTTTTTACTTATTTTGCAGCTGGGAATTCAGAGAAGCACAGTTAATGTGTATCCATTCATTCTGCACTCCATTGCCATGTCACTGTTTGCATCAGTCATAGGACCATTTGGTGGATTCTTTGCTAGTGGATTCAAAAGAGCATTCAAAATAAAGGTGAGACTAGTGAGAGACTACTTTATTTTGTTTAATTTATACGAGATGCATTATAAATGATCTAACAGATTTATATAGTAGTGTAATGACACAAAAAAGAAGATTAAAGTAAGGGTTTTGATTGATTGTTAGAATCAAGGAAACCAGAGGTTGCAAAACATGAAATCAGCATGAGAGAGTGAAAACCTATGGATGTGTGAGCGAACTTTGGGAGCACTGGAGAAACAGGGGGATTGCCAAAGAGAGATTGATTCACGACAGGACCCCAGAGCAGCAAGGTATGAAAACTGATTGTCTGTAAATAAATCTGTGTCGCATGAAGACTGAGAGAAAGATGATACTGATGTGTTCCTAATGAAGGGAATATTCTAGAGATCTCTTCCTGTCCTGACGCCGCGATGTATTCTAGGAGTAGAGAAGAGAAGAAAAAGAATCTTCCATTATAAAGAGGTAGACTGAGAAAGACCTTGATACAGAATTAGGCTGAATGGATGGATCTGAAAATATACATGCATCTGATCCGCAGAATTAGATCGGTACTGTTCGGGCTGTCAATAGTAGCTGTTGGCCTAGTGGCACAAGGTGTTATAGGATTGTGAGGATGATGAATTTGCCATTCATGTTGTAAGTGGTAGTAAGGAGCGTTGGTGCAGGACTTTCTCAATGGTTAAATAACTTCGGTTGCCAAATCCTACAGATAATTAACAAGTATACTCAGGCTTGGCAGGAGTTGGTTGAGGATCTTATCTCCCTTCAGAGTTTGAAATCAAAAGAAGAAGCAGTCTTCCGTTTTCAAAATGGCGGACAGCAGCTGTATTTATTGTCGCTGGCTGTCAATTCTCTCGGATTATTCTGTTCTATAATCATGGACTGCTATTTTATGCGCATTTCCAACGCAGGATATTATGTGTTTTTCGTGGGAACAGCGTGTATTGTGGTTGTGCTGTGTCTAGGCGGGATAATGACCGATAGTTTTGGCAGCCTCGACCACGCTGCCTTCGCAATGTTTTGATCGCGGCGGTCCACTCGGGAAGACAGAATCTCGTCAGCAGGGGACTGCAACTGTCTAGAGAGCAAACTCGATAAAAGCTGTCCCCAGAAACGGAATGTGTCAACCATATATTTGGTGGGGAGGAATCGACACATATGGTTAACTCAATGGCCATGCGCAAATATTTATCCAATAGTGGTACCACCACGTTGGGTAACAATCAAGTGAAAGCTGGACTCGCTCTCACATCTCAAACAGGTTTACCGTTAGCCACCAACAGCCCCGCGGCTTCCTGCATTGCTAGGGGAGGACAGGGTGTCACTTCTAACTGCGAGGACACACTTCCACCACTTGTAATCATGCAGTGGAACGCCGAAGGCGTATTTAACAAAAAGAGAGAACTAGAGGAACAACACTGGTTATGACTACGGAAAAGATTTTCTGAGGCACTTGAACAGAACAGACCAAGTCACAGTTTTTCGCTTACGCACTGGACACTGCAGACTCAATAAACACTCATATAAATTAGGTATGAGCCAAACAGCTCTCTGCCAGTGTCTTCGTGCTGAACAGACTCCAGAACATGTCCTGCAAGACTGTCCTCTCCTGGCGGAGCTGCGGAGCGACATATGGCAACACCCAGTAGAACTGACAACTAAGCTTTGGGGAAACCTAAGAGACCTTGAAAAGACATCCCAGTTTATGACCCACAGTGGATTATGCGCATGACCAGAGATCGCTGAAAAGAAGAAGCATCCCAGTGCAAGTTCCTCGGCCCCATATGCGGAAAGGGGGGGGGGGGGGAGGGACAAGAATCTTCTTGACAAGAATCTTGTAAAAGGTGACTAATAAATTGGATATGTTGTCCAAAAGGCACAGATCTTGTTGCCTAGCTTTAAACCTCAGTACAGTATGCCAACCGCCCTATTATGGTGAACACAGGTTATGAAAAAGAAAAGTGGATTCACCACGGTTAGTAATTGTGAAACATTTCTCTATTTACCTTTCAGGACTTTGGTGATACCATTCCTGGACATGGTGGATTCATGGACCGCTTTGACTGCCAGTTTCTGATGGGCACTTTTATACATGTGTACTATTCAAGTTTTATCAAGTAAGTTCTTTCCTGTCATAAACAGAATGAGATATCTCTCTTGCACAGTCTCTCTAAAAACACATATGTGGAGTTGGGCCAAAATGGATTGATGTTGCAGCCTAGCTTTCACCCACAACACAGTATGCCAGCCAACCTTTTAAGTGCGAACACAGGAACCAGTTTTCCAAAGGATTCACCAGCTAGCCAATCAGCAAGTCCCTTAGGCATTTTTGTTACATTTTTAACGGCATAAAATAAATAATTGACCTATTTTTTTGTGGAGGCACAATTTTTAAGTTAGAGCGCATCTTCCTAATACGCGAGGAGCCAATACACGCTACTTCTTCTTCTTATTCTTCTTCAACATTCCAAGCCCTTGAGGTTCACTGCTGCAGATATCACCCGCCTCCATTCATCTCTTTAGTTGGCCTTCTCTTTCCAATTGGTGACACCAAGTGTTTGCAGGTCTGTCTAGATATTATCTCTCCATCGCCTTCTTGGTCTGCCTCGTGGTTTACTACCATTCATCTCCCTTATGTATACAGTTTTAACTTCTCTGTCATCTGACATTCTTTCAAAATGCATACAAGTAAGCTAAATCAGTCAGATGGATTTGCCTGCAGATTTAAAGTTCTGGAACAAGACTAAAGTCCAGAAGTGGATGAACAACCAGAACTTTAAGAGTTTACTGCAGGTTAGCACTTAGCAAAAGAAGATGAAATGTGTACTGATTAGTGTACATCATTGTCCCCAATGAATGTGTATCCAAAAGTAGGTATGCCAACTGTGTACTTTCTGTTCAAGCAAAGACACCTGCTCTGGTTTGGACATGTCTTCTGCATGGAGGACATTGCCTTCCAAAAGATCTGTAGGGTGTGAACTAGAAACAGGGAAAATATCTGTAGGAAGGCCAAGGCTGCATTATGAGGACAGACGTGACATAACAAAATACCAACATTGACACAGGTACTTTGTAGAGATCAGCTGTAGACTGACTTCTGTAGAGGCAGACAGTGAAATATGGACTGTCGCATTTTGCAAGAGGCCAAACAAAACTATAGGTAGGAGACTGACTACAGAGAAATCTAGCCTCGGTATAAAATGTTTTTTGTGTGAATTACATGACAGAGACTGCCACTTTTGCAATTGACTTTTCAATCATAGCAAACTCTGTTCCCAAAACCATCTGCACGGCTCCATATACATGTGCATCATCATCGTGTGCAGATACGTGTAGATGGTTGTCGTTCTTCTATGATTACCATAATGTCACTGTTATTATCAAGTCCAAACCATTCAGGTCATCTGCCATCCAGACAAGTCAATTTCAGAAAGAGACAATCCTCATTTTTTGGCCACATTATAAGAAGAAAGGAACTGGAACTTGTTGTGATGACTGGAAAGATTTTAGAAAGAGAGAAGGAAGATAATGAATGAAGATCTGTGTACAGTGCTAATAAGTGTAAATGGTCACAGTTCTCCAGCAGTCACCATGGCGAGAGATGATTATGGTTCTTCCAAATGTTCTGGAGAGATAATCGCAGTTCTCCCACACACCATGGTGAGAGATGGTCACGATTCTCCTACAATCACTATAGTGAGAATGGTCATGGTTCTCCTGCAGTCACCATAGGGAGAGATGGTCAAGGTTCTCCTGCAGTCATCATGGTGAGAGATGGTTATGGTTCTTCCAGATGTTCTGGAGAGATGATCACAGTTCTCCCACACACCATAGTAAGAGATGGTCAACGATTCTCCTACAATCCCTATAGTGAGAATGGTCATGGTTCTCCCTCAGTCACCATAGTGAGAGATGGTCATATTTCTACCAGTGACCATGATGAGAGATGGTCATGTTTCTCCTACAGTCACCATGCTGAAAGATGGTCATGGTTCTCCCATACACCACGGGGAGAGATGGTCACGGTTCTCCTGCAGTCACCATGGTGAAAGATGGTTATAGTTCTCCTATACACCATGGGGAGAGATGGTCACGGTTCTCCTGCAGTCACCATGGTGAGAGTTGGTCATATTTCTTCCACAATCACCCTGGTGAGACATGTACATGATTCTCCCATACACTATAGGAAGAGATGGTCATGATTTTCCCACAGTACCATGTTGGAAGATTGACCTTATTGCAAGGAGTTTTATCACTCATCACAAATAACTTGACAGAAGAGTGGCCTCTGTTTACTTATCATCATCATCATCAGGTGCCTTACCGACTGGCGTGGGCGATCATGCCTCTCCATAATCTGCGATCTCCTACAGCATGTATCAGTTTGTGTGCCGACACACCTCCATGCCATGCAACAAGACTGTCAAGCATCTTCTCTCATTGTCTTCCTCTATCCCTCCTTCCACAGATCTTTCCAGTGGTCACAACATGTTTTATTTTCCCTCTTCTCATAACCTGGCCGAAAAATAATGACTGTCTCCTTCTGATGTCTGTGATAAGTTGTCTTCGGGCTCCCGCCTCTTTCAAAATCTCTTGGTTGCTCTTTTTGGCTGTCCAAGGTATTCTAAGCATTCTTCTGTAAAACCACATCTTTGAGGCCTCCAGAAATTGTTTGGCCTGCCTACCGATTGTCCAGTATTCACATCCATATGTTAAAACTGGATGTATGTAGCAAGCAAGAATTCTTTTTCTAACTCTCAATGACAAGGATATATTGCACAAGATGTTTTTTGTCATGATCTTTACTTATAGCATCACAAAAAGTACAAACTCTGTAGCTCGAGCGGTGATCCCCATAGATTTTAGAAAAGATGGCTTTTATGGACTGAGTGACACAGTCCAAAAAAGACAAGCAACAATTATAGTATAAAGCTGCTGGCTTTATAAGTTTACTATGGAAATCCTTGGTGAATTACTTTACTGGCAGTCAGTCAGATGTCATCTCCACAGTATAGGTTGGTTTCAGTGGATCTCCAGCATGCTATGTCTTTTATCTAGGATGTTCTGACTCTGAGACTGCTGTTTATCTGGTCAGTTCCACAATAATCTCATCACAGACCGCGCATATACACACTAGCTCACTTCTAATTGGTCGATCTTCGCACACTGCTAAGGGGGGTATTCGGCAATGAAGTTGATATCGCGAGTTGTAAATTTAAGCACGCCAGCGCTTTTAACACTACAAAAACATTTAGAAACTAGGTCTAACACACAACCGCTAACAAGAGCAACCCAGATATTTTTTAAGAGGTGAATGCTCGGAAAGAACTTATCACAAACATAAGAAAGAGATAGTCATTATTTGTTGGTCATGTTATGAGAAGGGGGAAAATGGAGCATGTTGTATCGACTGGAAAGATCTGTGGAAAGAGACAGAGAAAAAAAGTGCGAGAAGATTCTTGACGGCTTTTTGTCATGGCATGGAGAGGTGTCAACACACAGACTGATATACGCAGCTGCTGATCGCAGATTTTGGAGAGGCATGAATGACCATACCTGTCGGCAAGGCACTTGATGATCGTGATGTCTTGTAACGTGGCCAAAATATTTCAATTTTTGTTTTTTAAATATTTCCATTAGCAACTCTGTTTTTCTTCCTAGTCTCACAAGAATCTCTGTGTTTGATTTTTAAAACAAACAAAAAAACACACACAAAAAAGTTACTATATCCTTAAAAATTATGGGTTGTTTTGATTATTTTCTCAGAGTACCAAACCCACAGAATATTGTTCAGAATGTCCTCCTGCTGAAACCTGAACAACAAATGCAAGTGTTTATCATGCTGCGTGACAAGCTAATACAGAGAGGACTTCTTGATGCTACTGTCTGAATTAACTGGCACATTTTTGTGCATATTATCATGTTTTAAGGTGGCTTTATATACCACTTTATTTATTATTATTTTTACCTCATGACCAAGAATTGTTAAGTGTTTATGCAAATGCAGAGCTTACAGTTAGTTGGTTATCAGTATTCAGGAATGACTTCATCGTGCATGGTTTTTTTTTAAAGGTATTTAATTTTCAAAAAGATGTTTTCCTGTAGTGATTTCAAATAATGCTTACACAAACCATACGTAGCAAAAATATGTGGTACATTTCAGACTCCTCAGGTAAGTGTGTGGCTTATCTGAACTTCCTTATGTTGTGTGTATTTCATTTGAAAAGATGCATGGTTTTTGTTTTACTGTATGTTGCCGTAACTCTGTAATAATGTACCTGACAAGATACAGAAAAAGTACGAAGCAATAAATTGTGCAATGTATTGTATGTGTCAGCATTGTTCAAAGTATTTATTATTAATTAATTAATTTTTTTAAATAGATATTTGGGACCATAAGGGATGTTAAAAAATTTATTTTATTATGTTTTTTTCAATGGTGGGACTATTTTTCATTGTCTTTCTTCAAGTACCTTAGTGTAGTTGCATTATGTTGAACATAATTGGTGCCGATGCTGTCTTCTTGTATTGACCCATAATTTTTCGAGTTAAAAAATCTACCCAAAGTATTTCAGGATTCTCACCAGTGCTACAGAGCCTGTGCACTGTGCTGAGCTTCTTCAAACTCAGAAGTTAGAAGAAGAACGGAGCACTTGTGGGTTACTACCCGTGTGCCATGATGTTGATCCGTTGTTCAAAACCTAAAACCTCTATATCAAACCGGACCTGACTTCAGCAGTAATAGGTTGGTCTTATACCATATACCACAGGCAGTGCACCTTGTGACAGGGCTGCCAGTTTTTGTTGACAGCCTCTTTCTCTGTGCGCTTGTGGGCGTACATGCATGTGCGTGCGCGCATGTGTGTGTGGTTTTTTTGGGCGCGTGCAAGCGTGTGGTTGTGTTTTAAAGGAAATATTTCTCTACATTATGTTGTGTCAGTTACAAGTATCTAAACCATTTTATTATGACTTAATTTTTAATCAGAAGCGTAAAAATATTAAAAACTGTGTGTTGTACGTGTGACATCATGCAATGCCTTGCTGCCTGATGCTTTTCCACATCTTGTCATCTACAAAAGTATGATCAGCCTGTAAGATTATACTGTTATGTGTCATGACAAAAGATCGTAACAAATTCTGGTCTTCCTCTATCTCTAGCTCTGTACATTTATCCAGTTTTTATATGTTCCAGGTATTAAATTTTCATCCCCCCCCCCTCCCCCCTCAAGAAAAAGCTGACTGTCTTTTTTTATGATGTTTGTTTGTATGTAGTAGCCTCATTCGAAGTACCATTATTTTGTGTGCAAAATACGCAAATTTGAAAATTGAAACAACGAAAGGCAGAGGCGGGCCTGAAAGAAAAATAAATTGAAAGAGTCACTGACAACCTAAGACTTCAAAGACATTGCACCATGGACAAATTCATAACTGATCCTGTCTCGTTCAGTGTAAAACCATGTTATCTGTTGGTTGACATGGTTACTCTTGCACCTGACAACACTCAGAGGAAAGGCAAGACAGACTTTTAACCAGATTTTGACCAGTACTATCAGTATTGGAACTCTGCGCTGGCTGCTGAAGATGAGGACAGAGTATGCATGGGAATGCTCCAAGTGCTGTGATGTCAACTCTTGACTCAACTCAACACTTGCACCTATTATAAATGTTCTCTTGTGTTTGAAAATGTAAGGCATTAGTTGAGGCATTGTTTAAAATGGATGATATAAATTTCTGGTGATTCATTGTTTGAAATGGGTGATATAAATATCTGATGATTTATTGTTTTAAATGGGTGATATCAATATCTGTTAGTTCATTGTTTGGAATGGGGATATAAATATCTGTTGGTTCATTGTTTTTAATGGGTGATATAAATATTGGATGGTTTATTGTTTAAAATAAATGATATAAATATATGATGGTTCATTGTTTGAAATGGCTGATATAAATATCTGTTGGTTCATTATTTGAAATGGGGTGATGCTGCAGGAGATTGCAGATTGTGGAGAGGCATGATCTTCCATGCCAGTCGGAGAGGCACCTGATGATGATGATGATGGTTGTTCAAAATAGATGATATAAATATATGATGGTTCATTGTTTGAAATGGCTGATGTAAATATCTGTCAGTTCATTGTTTGAAATGGCTTAAATAAATATCTGATGGTTTATTGTTTGAAATGGATGATTTAAATATCTGATGATTCATTGTTTAAAATGGATGATATAAATATCTGATGATTTATTGTTTGAAATGGCGTGATATAAATATCTGATGATTAGAGTTTTTTTGGGGGGACTGACATGCAGATCTTACAAACGGAATCTCCTAAAATGCAGAAAAGTAAATCAAGCTCCACATTTTATTGCATCTGATGTAAACCTGAGTATACACGCATGTAAAAGACACAGGTATGGAAACTCATACATATTTTTCCCTGTGTGTATTCTGTGGCTCCAGGTTGGAGAACGAGGAATAGACCCATTAATCTCTCCCCCTTCCCCCATTCCAGGCTAAACCTGTTTGACAATCTCAGCATAAATGAGTTCGAGCCACGGCAGATGATTTATGTATTTACCAATGTTGGTACGACCTGTATGATGGCTACCTGCAAGCAAGACAGAAGTGGCTAACTTATCAACTTTTTGGTTGGGTATTATGTTAGGTGTGTGGGTTCGGCAGCCCCATTGTGGGGGGGGGGGAGAAGAATAGACCCACTGCCTCCCCAACAAGCATGTCTTAAGAGTCGATGCATTGGTAGTTTATTTCGAAGTCGCAGTGCAGCTGCCTGAGAGGCCAAGATCCAACAGTCTGCAGACAAAAAACCAGATCTGTAAAACAGAAATGCATGCAGAATTCAGGTTCTGGATCAAGTTCAAAGTCCAGGAGTGGGCAGACAACCGGAACTTTCTGCCAGGCATTGAACACTAAGAAGAAGAAGATACATATTTTGAAAAAGAAGAAGAAGCAGATATTTTCAGAGCCATAAGAAAAACTATATGTTATATATATGTTTATATATATATATATTTAGATATAACAACTTGTCATGGCTGCCCACCTTAGGAACAAAAGGGATCTGTAAAATATTGTGTAAAATACAATAAAATACATTATATGTCAGTTGTCTGTAGTTGATTGTCTGTCCTTTTTCTTCTGTGTTGGTCCTTGAAAGTGTAGTTGGCATACTGTTAGCTGAGCTAACATTAGTTGATATATGCATGTCAACTCCTCAATCACTTGCTCCTTTATGCCTGTTATTATTTTGTTGAGGAATAGTTTAAGCCCCATGAATTCTTAATCTTGTTATTCTGTTATGGAGATCCCTGAGTGGGTTCCAAGGCCACCATTGGAGGGAGATAGACTTACTACCGCTTTAACCAGCATGTCACAAAAGGTGACTAAAAAGAGGTTTGCAGACTAAAAAGAGGTTTGCACAGAGATTACAGACTAGCTGTACACCACAAAATAACATGCCAGCTATCCAGGGCAAGCACAGAAGATAATGAATATATTGTTGAGAAACATGGATTAACCGCATGACCTCTTGGTGTCTTGCTCCTGCTTTGTTGTAGTTGAAAAGCATGGTTTAACCATGCCACCACTTTATCTCTTGATCCTTTTATTATTTTGTTGAGAAGCATGGGTTAACTATGCTACTTTGTTTCTTGGACCTTTTTTTTTTCTTGAGAAACATGGGTTAACCCTGTAATCACTTTATCTCTTGACCCTGTTATTTTGTTGTTGAAAAAACATGAGACCCTGTGACAGCTTTACATCTTGATCCTGTTATTTTGTTGTTGAGAAGCATGGGTTAACCCTGTGACTATTTGTTCCTTGATCTGTTTTGTTGTTGTTGAGAAATATGGGTTAACTCTGTGCCATTTGTTCCTTTATCCTGTTATTTTGTTGTTGAGAAACATGGGTTAACTCTGTGCCATTTGTTAATTGATCCTGCTATTTTGTTGTTGAGAAACATGGGTTAACCCTATGACCATTTGTTCATTGATCCTGCTATTTTGTTGTTGAGAAACATGGGTTAACCTCATGATCACTTAGTCTTTTGATGCTATTTTCTTGTTAAGAAACATGGGTTAACCCTGTGACTGCTTGATCTCTTGAAATTTTGTTCAGGAACATTAGTTCAACACTCGGCCACTGAGTTCCATGATCCTTCATTATGTTTTTTAGAAACTTTAGTAAACGCTTGACCATTTTGTTCTTTGATCTTTCATTATGTTTTTGAGAAACTTTGATTAATCTTTGGGTCCTTGATCTTACTTCATATTTTTTAGAAACTTTGGTTAACCATTGACAACTTGGTTCTTGACTATATTGTTGAGAACTTGATTTCTTGATCTTTCATTACATTTCTTTCGAAACTTGGGTTGACCTTTGGCCGCCTGCTTCCTTGTTCCCTTACTGTGTTGTTGGGAGACCTGAGTTAACTTTTGTTTCTTGATCCTACATTATGTTTTTGTTAACTCTTGGCCACTTAGTGCCTTGATCAGGCATTATGTTTTTGAGAAGCTTGGGTTAACTTTTGGCCACTTGGTTCCTTGATCAGGCATTATGTTTTTGAGAAGGTTGGGTTAACTCTTGTCCACTTGGTTCCTTGATCCTTCATTATGTTTTTGAGAAGCTTGGGTTAACTTTTAGCCACTTTGTTCCTTGATCCTCATTATGTTTTTGAGAAGGTTGGGTTAACTCTTGTCCACTTGGTTCCTTGATCCTTCATTATGTTTTTGAGAAGCTTGGGTTAACTTTTAGCCACTTTGTTCCTTGATCCTTCATTATGTTTTTGAGAAGCTTGGGTTAACTCTTGGCCACTTGGTTCCTTGATCCTTCATTATGTTTTTGAGAAGCTTGTGTTAACTCTTGGCCACTTGGTTCCTTGATCCTCATTATGTTTTTGAGAAGCTTGGGTTAACTTTTAGCCACTTGGTTCCTTGATCCTTCATTATGTTTTTGAGAAGCTTGGGTTAACTCTTGGCCACTTGGTTCCTTGATCCTTCATTAAGTTTTTGAGAAGCTTGGGTTAACTCTTGGCCACTTGGTTCCTTGATCCTCATTATGTTTTTGAGAAGCTTGGGTTAATTCTTGGCCACTAGGTTCCTTGATCAGGCATTATGTTTTTGAGAAGCTTGGGTTAACTCTTGGCCACTTTGTGTCTTGATCAGGCATTATGTTTTTGAGAAGCTTGGGTTAACTCTTGGCCACTTGGTTCCTTGATCCTGCATTATGTTTTTGAGAAGCTTGGGTTAACTCTTGGCCACTTGGTGCCTTGATCCTTCATTATGTTTTTGAGAAGCTTGGGTGAACTCTTGCTTCTTTGATCTTTCATTATGGTGTAGAAAGGCATGGGTTAACCCTTGACCACTTGGTTCCTCAATCCTTCATTATGATGGTGAGAAGTATCGGTGAACGGTGTGACCACTTCTTTGTTTTGTTTTTAAATTCAGTCATAGTAATTAGGTCTGTCATTCAAGTTATTAATTTGTCTTTTCATAAGGATCATCATCATCATGTGCCCTGTGTCTGGCGTAGGCACTCATGCATCTCCACAGACCACAATCCCTGGTTGACTGGATTAGCTCTCTTGATGATATCCCTATATGCCTTCGTTTTAGCCAGTCCAGCATCATCTCTCTTGATTTGCCTCTACCCCTTTTTCAACTGATCTTTCCAGTTGTCATGATGTTCTCCAATGTCTCTCTTCTCATTATGTGGCTAAAGAACAGTGTTTGTCTCTTTCTTATTGTTGTATATAGAGATCTACTTTCATTAGCCTCTTTCAAGCAATCGTTGTTAGTTACTCAGGCCGTCCAAGGTATTCGTAACATTCGTCTCAGAAACCACATCTCTGTTGCTTCCAAATTCTTCTTAATTTGTTCAGTGACATTCCAAGATTCGCTGCCATACAGCAGAACAGGTTCTATGTAACATTTTAGCACCCTCTTTCTAACATTAAATGTTATATCCATAATGATATAACATTTATTTGAGTGGAAAAAATATGGGGAGAGTAGAAAGGAGTCAGTAGTGAGAAGCTCTGTAGCTAACCCAAGCCCTAAACAAAGCTGCGAGGAAAGGAGCTGGTCACAGCACTTCATAATACACTGCTGCTATATATTTAAAATCCTACCACTAAACACTCCTTCAGCCGCATCCGCTGTTTTATATATCATAGGATGTTATGAGAATGCATACTCGCCATTTTTTCATTTTTAAGCCATAAATACCCACCTCACCTTATTTAGCTTTTTCTAAAGCCATAAATACATCTCCACCCTATTTGCCTTGTTTCACACCATTTATACGTTTTCCATGCATTTGCCTTCTTTCAGCCATGTATCCATCCTTACTTTGCTTGTTTACCCATACATCCATCTTTCCTACATTTGCCGTATTTATTCAAATACTCTTTCTCATTGTATTTGCCTTATTTAAACCATATTTACATCTTCCCCTCAGTTACCATATTTAACCATATATCCATCCTTAGCTTATTTGCCTTCTTTAACTCTGTCATGCAGAAAAGCCGCAAAACCTACACTTCCAGATGGTTTCAATTCCCTCTAAATGTTACTCAACTGACTTTTCTACAGTGACATATTTACGAGATGCATAGTTAATACTGTTGATTATGTTCGAACCTGTACATTTAGGAGGTCAGGATGTGAATACAGTTACTGAAAACAACATTTAAAGGGGTTTTCTTATGAACCAAAAGGCTTTTTTTAAAGCCATGTTGATGTCAAATTTCTCTGTAGCCTCACTGATAGAGGTCATGGGGTGAAGACATGAGTCACTTGATATTTACTGTTTTTAGACCCTGGGGAATGTAATCCATTTAATGTTTCACTCTGTGTTTATTGATAACTCCCTTTATATAGATCTTTATATATTGAAAGAACATTTCAAATGTTGATAAGTGAATTAAAAAAAACTGTAGTGGCCTGTGTAAAATGCATGTTTTTTAAAGGATTTTCTCAGGGGTTCTCACAGGTTTATGACCCTATTTTAAGCAACTCCTTATATCATAAGATATTCTAATTTGAAGCGGCCAGTGTTTGAGTCCAAATAAGTTTAACTCTTTCAGTCCAAGAATTATTGCTCATGAAGGTAATAGCAGCCATCATGATTGCATTGCTTTCACATTGAAAGCACCCACTGTGCAAGCTAGATTTTCTTGATAGGCTCTGACAAAATGTACAGAAAGAAAAGCATTGAGTGATTTTACCAATATAAAAAGAAAGACTAAACACACATCTTGCTTGGTTTTTGTGTGTGTGGGGGAAGGGGAAGATATTGAAAGAGTTAAAATAATAACACTCTGGGGCCAAGTAGTAAAACTAATTATTCAGATGTGTGAGTTAATGTAACATCTGTATACAATAAGAGAAGAACCAGGAAATGTTCACATTCTTTGGACTAACTAATGATTACGTGGTGAGTTGCAGGCTACCAAAAGAGTTACTGAGCCATATGCCCTTTTTTACATTTCACTCTGTCATGGTTGTAAATTTACTGTAAACCTGGGACAAATGGTGACAAAACATTTGTGGCCTGTGACATAAAAACTATTGAAAATTGTAAGTTGTATTCCCTGTGTATGTTCCAGGGCTCCATTGTGCGGAAAATAGGAATAAACCCACTGCCTACCCAACAAGCTCGTCATTAGAGTCAACTAATTGGGGGCTTCCTTTGAAAAGTCGGAGTACATCAGCCTGAGAGGCAATGAGCCAACAGTATGCATACAAATAAGTCAGATCTATTGAAAGGGGTGTGCATGCAAGACTAAAGTCCAGTGGTGGACAAACAACCGTAATTTTCCACTGGAGTTTACAGCCAGTGAAGGCGAAAAAGAAGAAGTAAGTTGTATGAACTGACAGATATATATTTTCACATGGTCCTGAACCTGCACTTGCCTTAGAAAAACAGTTACTTTTGAGAGTGGTCAGTTTTCTATTTTACTTGTAAAGGAATAATTTATTTACTTCATTGTGTTTGTTACTTTATTGTGCACCTGACAAGAGACAACGAAATATGCCAGGCAGTAAATTGTGCAATCTATTGTTTGTATTTTCGCAAATTTACGCTAGTGAAACATTGATATAAAGAATATGTTGGCACTCTTCTGAATACCGGTTCCAAATTGTTCACTGTTTAAAAAATCAATTCAGGGCCTCAAGAGGTCATTGTATTTAAAAATATGGAATAGGAACATTTAAAAATATGGAATAGGAACACTACGAACTATGCTTCGCATTATTATATAATTTCATTTGAACCAAACTCTCAATTATTCTGTAGTAGAGTTCTGAGTATTCCACCTGTCGCGCGGGTGATCGGTGTTCGTTTGCTCACCAGGTGATCAATTTTTTTTCTGCCCTCAAAAGGGTGGTTGGCATGTTGTGTTTTACAGCTAAGCTGCGATATCTGCGCCTTTTGCCCCAACACATCCGATTTTAGCAAAGTCCCAATTAGTCACCTTTTACAACATGCTTTTTAGGTGGCAGTGGGTCTGTTCGGATATTTTTCCCTCAAACATGTGGCCCTGGAACCCACAAGGGGAGTCACGGGTAGTGTGAAAAATTACGATGGATAAAAAATCATTCCTCCCCACATCGCTTTAATGGGTTGAAAACTAATCCTCCCCACGACGCTTCAACAGTGAATCAAAATCTATTCCTCCCCACGATGCTTCAATGGATTGAAAACTATTTCTCCCCACGGCGCTTAGCTTAACGTCTAAACATGTCTATCCTTCGAGCAATAACTACAGAAGTGGTAATGATAGCCTAAATGGTTTTACTACATAACCTCTTGAGGCTCTTAAAGAGATGTTTTTCGCTGTGAATAATTTGGGACCGGTATTCGAACTATTGTACGCACGCACGCACACACACACACACACACACAATAGGGGTTATTGTTTTTAATAACGTTATTTAGTTTCAAATAAAACTGTCTGGATAGAAGAAGTTAAAAGTTACATTGGTCTGATGCTGAAAGAGTTGATTGTTATAAAAAATGTGCAGTTTTTTAAATTTTAATCCCTTGAGATTTTCATTCAAATTTTTTCATATTTGATTCCTAAAACTTCTCTGTTATAATTAAAGTGCAAACTAAAAATCCCTGCTTTAAAGCTTTTTTTAATGCTTAATATAATTTTCGGGATTTGATAGAGGTTATAATTGTTTTGGATTTGATTGGCAGAACATGGATGAGTATATTTTGTTTCACATAATTGAATTTCACTGATCTTTATCTATAATCTTTTTAAAATACAGTTTAAGCTGTAGTTTTGTTGTTTCTCGTTTTGTATATTCTAATATTTAGTGCATTTTGAAATTTTTTTGTTCTTCAGCATATCCTTATATATTGTTTACTTTGTGTGCGTGTTTGCATGCACACACACGCGCATACATCACCATCTCTTGAATGGAAATTGGCCGCAGGGCATCCATTATGGTCTTTTATCATGTTGCGAGGCTCTGGTCTCTTACCACTGTCCGAAAGCCACGAGACAAGGATCTTTTTCCATTCTACTTACCACGGAAGTGGAACCCTAATAATTCAAAGATTGAATTAGGAAACCATTTCACTAAATTCTGAACCTCAGTACCACATTTTTTTTGGTTCTTTTTTTAAAAATATATGTGGATGAATTTTATATTTCATTATTGTTGTTTCTGTTATTATCTTATCTTAGTATATCATATCTTGTCTCGACAGAATGTTACTGTCTACGTGGGTACGTTTTCTCACTGGTTCTCTCCTCTCTTTATAAATGTAAGAAGAAGAAAACAAAAAAATTGGACACAGAGTGCTAGGCCAGGTGCCACTTGGTAGGCAATGTGATCAACATCATGCCAGGCATCGTTAGTTCCCCGGTCACTTTCTGGTACCAGTTTTAGGCCGGGTTGACCTAGCAGCTCTAGGGAAATTATAGTTTGCCCCGACGCAGATCTAGACCAAATACTTTTGGGCCAGCAGGCAGACAACTAGCAACTCTACTACCATGGTGCCTCCCTCTCTGTAGTGAAATGAAAATGAGAGATAGAAAGGTTAGAACAGGATTATGAGTTTATATAAACAGTGTGTTTTATTAACAAGAGAATGATTGCACAGGATTGAGCGAAATGGAAGAATAGACTGCATGCCCTGTGTGACATATAATGGAAAAGGAAACGATGATGATGCAGATGAGACAAATAGTCTTGGCAGAAGTGAACAGACCAGAATTTTCAGAATAACAACAGGACATTTTTAACTCAGGTGTATGTCCTTTTTAGTGCAAGCATATTTTTGGGGGGGGGGGGGGGGGGGGGGGGGGGGCTCCATTCTTGATTCACTGGAATGTTATAGAGTTGCAACCCAGTTCACTCCTCTGCTCTGTTTAGGAATATGACATGGTAAGGCCACATTTTTCTGCAATGAGACTTTTATACCACTCTACAAAAGTCACAAGAATGGCCTTGCCTTGATATACCTTTGAAACCTGTTTCATATGTTATGAGATTGGAAAATACGAAAATCATACTCAGGAAAAAGAGATTAGCAAAAATATTGTGTCTTGTACTCTCGGTATAAAAGAAGATTGGATTGAAACATTAACCATACTGTATTGTAATCAGAGACTTTATAGAGAAATGTAATATCCAGAATGATTTTCATAATATTCAATAATGATGATAATACTTCACAGTTATCTGACTGTGCTGTTGTGAATTTGTATCAAGTGAAGGACCTTGTTCACACCACTGGGGCATTGGGCACATTGTGACAGACACATAATTTCATAGACCAATCGGCTCTCAGTGGATGATGTGAGCAGCACTATGCCAGCTGTTTTTTATTTCCCAGGACAATTCTTGATACTCATGGGTCAGCCTTGTAGCCATTATAAAAATCTGCCTCAAGCAGATTTGAACCTAACACCGTTGTGTCCGGCAGACAGATTTCTAGCCACTGTGTTGCTTCGACTCCCTTGATGCATTTCAGGTACATTGTTAATGAAATTATGATGAGAGCAAGCTTTCTTTTATGACATCACTTAGCTAGAAATGAGGTAGATTCATTCACTTGTAAATAGGTAGGTTTGATGTTGTTCCATTTCCATTTCATAGTAAATGGGTTAGCTTTGTTCTCATTACATTTGACTCTGCATTGGAATAATACTGAAATGATTTATCTTATTCCATTTGTTAGTAAACAGAAAGAATTGTAATATGATTTAATACTGGTTATGGATCACTTTATTAGGCTGTAAATTTGGAGAAAACTACAGTGATTTATTACTCATTATGTATTATTCCATTTGGCTGTAAATTGTGAGAAAACTGAATAGATTTATTACTTATTATTTATAATTTTATTAGGTTGTAAATTGGGAGACCACTTAATAGATTTATTAATTATTATTTATCATTCAATTAGGTTGTTAATTGGGAGAACACTTAATATATTTATTACTTATTATTTATCATTCTATTAGGTTGTAAATTCGGAGAAAACTAAAAGGATTTTATCACAGAGTATTTATCATGCCCTCATAAAAATGGCATCTGTCGGTCCCAGTGGAGATGTGCCACTGGCTTTAGGAACCACATCTGCTGTGACTGTAAAGTCCGATGCGGGAGTGGCAGTCTCTGCCACAGAGGAAAAAAGAAAAGTACAAACTCCCTCGCTATAAGGCTGACTTTCTCTCTGGTGTCTCTTCTCTATAGCTCGCTGCGTTTGGTTTCTTTCAAATTACGACAATTCATCTTTCAGTTTCTGTCGCCAAAGTAGTTGATCTGCAGCTAATCCCCCCCCCCCCCCCAAGTCTCTGTCCCTATGTTGGTATCTATCAGGTTATGTTTACATATGTCTTTATAACCTAGCTTTGGCCTTTCTGTAGGTCATTCCTCTAGGTTGTAAATAACTCTGTACTCAGATGCAGGCAGATGTTCTTATTTTTCTTGCCACTAATCTGATATTTATACAAGCTGTGAATATTAGTTTATCTTATGCATTGTATCATATGTGTCTGCTTTTTTTTTTTTAAATATAAAGCATAGAAGCTGATTATTATTATTGTTTGTTTGACTTTTTTTTGGGTTCATTTTTTGATGTGATTGATTCGTTGGTGAAGTTTGATAGATTCATGTTGAGGTTTTCTGAACAAAGATCTTGCATCTGTCAGAGTAAAGAAACAGACTAGTATTCTTTATTTTTACAAGGGTTCTCAGTTAGGGATGCAGAGCCAGTAGCTCTGTGAATTTGATGTAGAGGCTTATCTCAACCCGGTACCAAAGCACTAAACTCTTTGATGGCCGTTTCGTAGAAATGTGAGGCATTTTATCAAGAAAGCAGCTTTGTTAACTCTCTTCTCCAAGCGATGGTCCACATGTTTAGCACATTCATGGCAAACCTGGGAAGCTGCGTGGTCTCGAGGTATAATGTCTGCCTCGAGTGCCAGAGGTCACGGGTTCAAGCCCCAGTGAGGGCTGGGATTTTTTTCTGTTCACGTGGACTTACAGTAATTTACCCTGGTCTTTGGGTTATGAGATTGGACTCCCATGTGTATTTTTGCTAGCGTAAAAATATCCTTTGGCAGTTGGAAATCAAAAAGAGTAGCTAACGGCACTGCCCGGGCAAAATTTTGAGTTAAAAATCTACCCAAAATATTTCAGGATTCTAGCCAGTGCTACGGAGCCTGTGCACTGGGCTGAGCTACTTCAGACAGACTTGAGTTAGGAGTAGAACGGAGCACTTATCAGTTACTACCTGTGTGCCATGATGATGATCTGTTGTTCAAACCTCAAACATGAATTCATGGCAAACCTCTGTATAAGGAGACCACTCTACCAACAACCCCTGATTGATTGCATTTAGTAAATAATGGATGGAATCCTTCTTTATTACCTGCATTTATCTCTTTGTAGTGGTCTTGAGCCTAAAGTTTTCAGGCCGCATGGCTAGTGCAGTTGCCACAAACTGTGCAGGTTGGAATTTGTATTTTTGTCCCTAACAGAAAAATCTTCTTCACTTACTGAGGATCGAACCTGGGTCTCCTATCATAAGAGCCCAGCTTTCTAAACACTTGGATGCCACTTCTCACCAGATGAAACCTATCCTTGGTAAACAGATAGGGAAAACGTAAATTCAGGTCGTTAGGAACTTGTTCTTCTTACCGTTTGCCGACTGTAAACTCCTGCAGAAAGTTTGGTTGTTCATCAACTTTTCAATTTTGTTCCAAAACATGAGTTTTGCCTGCACAACCGTTTTATAGATATGGCCTGTTCGTATGTAAACAATTGGTTCCTTGCCTCTCAGGCACATGCACTCCACGTGCTTGTTAGAGGGCAGCGGGTCTACCCCCACTCCCCCCTGCCCTTTCCTTCCAGAATGGGGTCCTGGCACCCAGCAGGAACCATAGTACTGAGAAGAGAGAATACGTTCAATGAGAAATAAGAACGCTATTCCTGAAACCGTCCATACAGTTCATAAAAGAGAAACACATGAGATGGTTTAACCACTGGCCAGAATACCCTCATACCAGCTGCCATAGAGACTGGCCAGAATACCCACATACCAGCTGCCATAGAGACTGGCCAGAATACCCTCATACCAGCTGCCATAGAGAGCAACTCTGAAGAAAATTTTATGAACACAAAGCAAAATAAAGACCACCCAAAAGATGGTTTTAAAAAAAGTAAATGACTATTTTCCATATCTTTAGACGTAGCATAGAACTGGTACTATCAGCCATCGGACGTTGGGGTTCATACTGAGGGAAGGATCTGAGCACCTATGGACATGATAACTAACCCAACTTACTAACTAACTAATTGGGTATATATAGGGGCTGGACCTATATTTTATAGTCCAATCAAGAAAAGATATAAAATCGAACGAAAAGTATATTATTATGCATAGTCCAATCAGCACTTGGTGGGTGATGTAATCAGCATCATTCCAGATGCCTTTACTTCCCAGGACTTTACCTGGTTCCCATTTAAGGCTTTAAGCCAATGTCATTTTTCAAAGAAGAAAAAATCCGGCTCCATCAGGGGCTGAATCCACGACCTTCCGATTCGCAGGTGAGTGTCTAGCCGCTACACCACGGCAGCTGCCCAAAATAGTGAACGACAATATTGAGAACAGCTTTAAAGAAACGAAGATCAGCATATACAGAGATGTTGACAGAACGGACGGAGATCCTTTCATTAGCAGTAACTATTAACTTCTTCTTCTTCTTCTTCCCTTCCACCTTTTACCTTATCGAAGTGTCGGGAATAGATGTAATGTTCGTTGATGAGCTCTGTCAAGAGTACTGTTAAGACTGATGTTCATTTCTGTAAGGCTGTTCTTAGTGCCATCACTCCATCTTATCATGGAAAGATATAAAACTGAATGAAAAGTAGATCAGCGAGCTTTACAATATCTATCTATCTTCTTTTACCCCACCAGGACGTCACACAAGCGATAAACACCTGATGATACAAAGTGCCACCATGTGGTTGAGGATCATCCGTGGAGAAGTCTCAAGAACCAGAGTGGGCCTTCAAATAACGAAAAATTGCATCCCTCAAAGGGGTGACAAGGTAACTTCACAATATAACAAAGAGAGCCTTCATCAGCACATACATAAATCAAACACGTTGATGTCTTGCCGGTGGAATGAGAAGACACGTGGGTCTTGTAAAATAAATAGCTATGGAATGCCTAGGGCCGTAATTCGAGAATTTTAGATGAACTGTGTTGACGGCTCAGCCCCCTGGGTGTGAGTTCCCAAAGTGAAAATAAAGCGATTTGTAAGAGCCTTGCGGGCTCTGTGTCGCTGGAGTGGCTAGATTTAATCACTGTCACCTCCATGCTGTGGACAGCTTGGTGATATAGGGAATCAATGTGCAATGGTACTGGTTTCAGGGCAACGTTCTGTACATCTGAAATATGTCTAAACCTGTCAGCCAGTCGTAGACCCATTTCACCGATATATTTCATGCCACATCTCTTACAGTTGATGACAAAAATGACATTGCGGCTTGTGCAATAGAATGCTTCACGAATGTTAAAAGTAGCATTAGGAAATTGCAGACTTGTCTCCTGAACCACATATGGGCAGGTCCTGCATACACGTCTGTGGCAAGAGACCCTACTGAAGTGGGACTCAGATGGAGGACGTAACTGACTCTTGGCTAGAATTTCCTGGAGGTTACAGTCATGTCCTAAGACCACTAGAGAAAGTTTAGAGTTTGGATGATCCAAAATGACTCTAGTATGCTGTAGCTGTTCCAATTTCTTTTAATACACAATAAGGGAGATGATAAGTAGAACAGCTTTTTCCTACTCTTATCAGGCCGAATTTTATTGTCAAGAAAGCATTTAAGAGGTCAAATTTCATCCTGTTTCTTAGGTTAGATTTGATAAATTCACTCCAGATGAAAAACATCTAGAAAAAAATTACCATCTAAACGTCAAAAACGCTTCTACTTCTTTCTATGAGTGCCGATCAATACACTTTCGGTTCTTAATTTTTAACGTCCCCCAAACACGAATTTCCCGTGGGAATTCCACAGCTGACTTGACAGTCCATTATTTCAAGGGGTGCAAGTGTTGTTAATATCTGAGAGAGAGAGAGAGAGAGAGAGAGAGAGAGAGAGAGAGAGAGAGAGAGAGAGAGAGAGAGACGGAATTTTTTTTTGGGGGGGGGGGGGGGGCATCAATGTATCCACATCGCTGTTATGAACTGCAAGTATTAGGAGTAAAATGGGCACCTGCGAAATAAGATGTTTGAGAAAGGGTGTGAACAAAACTAGAAGAGATTATGTCAGAAACGAAGAAATTACTAGAAATATTGGAACTATGGCTATAATTAAATTGATTTTTAAAAAATGAAATGGTTCGGTCATTTAATGAGATGAGAATGAATCCAATGATGGCAGCAACAAAAGCGTACAACGTGAAAGTAGAAACATCAAGAACTAGGGGGCGACCAAGAAGAATATGGATTGAAGGAGTCGCTGATAACTTGAGTCTCCACAACATCACAGCACACCGGGAAGCTGAGCTTGCCATTTCTCAGAAAAGGATCATCGGTTAACCTGTGACGCCCAGCAGCACAAAGCAGCAAATGGAGAAAATAAAGGAAGAAGGGCACTTTAATACACACCAGACGAGAAGTCTTGTCAACTAGCACAAGATTGGCACCATTAATAGTGAGTCGCCTATGTATATATACTGAAGGAGAGGGACAATAGGGGGAAGGGGGGTTGAGAACGTATGGACGTGTCCAGAGGGCCGTGAGGATAGCCCAACTCAGAACTTTGTTGTTTACTGGTTAAGACTTGGACAAGGTCTTTAGTTTTTCTCTTGTACTTGTAATTTTGAGAAGCTGATCTATATTTTGTCATTCTCAAATGTTTAGATTGTTACCACTGTATCGCAGTTCAGCACATTTAACTTCAATATTCTTCTAAAAGGTATCCTTCAGAATAATTCACTACTATTCCGTCCTAATATGGGACGTATTTTTTTGTCCCTATTTTAAAGCCCACCCCGACTGTCACCCCGACTGTGGTCGGGGACCATAGAATAAACCACTTCCGACTCTATTTATAAATAGCTAAAGTCGGACGTGGTATAAGCTAACGGTTGAGCTAGGCTTCTGGGACTTGTACCAGGGAGAATTCTCATCCAAATGTTGGCATTTTATATCACCGGCAACTTATCGCTCATTTCGCGGTCCTGGTATGGTTTTTTTTTCTTTAAAATAAACTATACCAAATAAAACATAGTATTGATCTGACATAAGAACCGACATCACAGCATTTGGGGCATTCACATAAGCACTTCGTCCCCAACTTCAGCAGCCAACGCAGAATTCCTATAGCAATGGTGCCAGTAGCAGTCTAATTACATGTCCGTCTTGTCTTTCGTCCGTCTTGTCGAGTATCGGCCAAATTCCCTCGTCACTCCTCCCTACAACACTCTCATCAGACTGTGCTGATAATTTGTTGTTCCAGATTGTACCTCAGCAACGTCCGCCTTATCTGACTGACTGACTTTCTACCCCACTAGGACATCACACAAGCGATAAACACCCGATGACACAAAGTGCCACCATGCGGATGAGGATCACCGTGGAGAGGTCCCAGCAACCGCGTTCAAACAATTGGCCATATTGATGGCCTGCCTATATTGCGGCCCCTGGAAAAAGCCAGAGTGGGGCTTCAAATAACAAAAATTTACGTCCTTATAAGGACGTAATTGGAGTATATATCCGCCTTATCTATCATGTATAAATATTTCACCAACTTGTGCAGCACTAGCAAATCTGTCCGCCTGTTTATTTCCCAAAACATAGTATAAGTAATTAGTGATTAGAAATGATTATCATCACAGCACTCAGGACAAACCCATGGGTGCTCCGATCTCCTCCTCAAAAGCTCCACAAGTGTAAAACGACGGATAACGCCTGTTCTGTGTTTTTTAATGAAACGTCTTGTCCCCTTAGGGAAATATTCATTTCTTGCAGCTCCAGGCTGCACCCCATATCCATCAGTCTAGACAGGGATACGGAGTCATGTCCTCGGAATGGTAGGTGCAGCGCATGGTCACTTCTGTTCAGTACTGGACCAGCCATAGCAATTGCAGTGTCAGCAAGATAGTCTGCATGCTCGTTCCCTTGAGCACCCGTATGATCTGGCACAAAGATGAAGGTTATGGCAGCTACTCGTGAAGTGCTTAGTGTTGCAATCCATTCTTGATAAATCTAACTTGCATTTTTTAAAGCATATGTATCAAGTCACTAAGAACGCATACGCGTGTAAACTTTTGAGTACCAAACTACGCTAATGCCACTGTTACAGCCATAGTTTCCATTGTAAGGCTACTAGCTGTAACAGCAAAGGCGCCAATCATCTCCTTGGTGGTTTTACCCCTTGAGCTTACTGTGAATGCACATGCACTTCGATTGCCCCGAATTACCGACCCATCTGTGTAAACTATAGCATTATAGAATAAGTAATTATGATTCTGAAAGAAAAAATCATTTGCACTAAAATCTCTTCCTAAATAAACAAAAGAAAAACAGAATACAAAAACGCATTAGTTGTATATTATTATCGATATCCTGTTCAACGCTTTCAGTTTAGAATGTATTATTGTATAAAAGATAAAGATTATTCCTCATCATCATGTAGCAGGTCCTTTTCAGAACGTGGCTCTCATCACGGTCTGAGTGAAAGAAACTCGGTCTCTCGCCAGCTCTCCCGCCTCATGAACTTTCATACTCAAGGAGTCACTTATATTCTGTGCCTATCTTTGTGTCGGTCGGCACTGTCCCTCCTTCCTGGTACCATGCCTTCTGCTATAATTTTTCCAATCCGTCTTGGCGCTTTGATATGACCAAAATATTTCATCTTCTGAGACAAGATGCTGTTTATTAGCCAATCTTCCTTGATGTTCAGATCTTTCAAGATGTTAGTATTTCTCCTTTTCTTTGTCTAAGATATTCTGTGAATGTTTATATAGCATTTTAGCTCCAAAGCCCCTATTCTCTTTCTTAAGGACTGGGAGATAGTCCACGGTTCACATCTGTGTGTTGCTACAGGGAAGATGCATGCTCTAAAAATTCTTATTTTGATCTCCTTGCTGGTAGGGATACTAAAAGCATTTGAACTAGCCCGCGAAAGGCCCTCCATAAAACTCCTCATCCTTACCGACTCGCTGTCATCTGTCCAGTCATTAAAGACTATTCCAAAGTGAGCCGACAAGACCTGAAAGAGGAAATCCTGACTTTTTCAACCAGACTCAGAAGCCTGGGATGCCAGGTAACCATTGGCTGGATCCCAGCTGACATAGGTATCGAAGGCAACGAAGCAGCAGATAGAGCGGCAAAAAGAAGCACCAGCAGCCCTAACACAGTGTTCAGGTGATTGGGCAAAACCGAATAAAAAGCAGTTATCAGTAGCAACATCTGCAGAGAATGGTCCCAGAAGTGGTCGACCAGCGATAAAGGCAGAGTCGCCTACAAATTACTTAAAAAGCCCAGTCTCAAGAGTCAAGTGCAAGCACCGACAAAAATTCCTGTCATACAGAAACTGTGGAGGATGCGACTACGGTGTTAGCCAGACCGATTCCACACTCCTGTGTGCCAGGAATGCAGGGCCAACAACTCTATGGAGCAATTCCTGTTGAACTGTAAAACCTTCGACCTTGAAAGACAAGAGCTCGCTCTACACTTCAGAGCAAGAAACGAACCGATGACTGTCGAAAACTGCCTCAGCGTGAGCACTGAGGACCAGACTCAGCGACTTGTCAAGCAGTTCATATCAAAAACAGGGAAAGCGATCTGAGAAACCATCCCTCAACCCAGACCAGAGCTGCACAACCCGATGTGACCTGATCAGATCCTGGAGTACCAGTGACACCTGTCAGGACAGGCTATCCTCTCCTCTCACTCTCCCGACCTCACTTTATGTCCTCTGAAGCATTCCAGCACACTAAACACATGCTACTCCTGCTGTCTCTACCTGTCCGCTGGCGAATAACAGCGTAAATGCAAAAGGTGTAACAACAATCTTAAATTAGTATATTTTCAGGAGGAAGAAGACAACGGAACCCACCAAAGGCCACCCTACGCTCTAAAGCAGATAGCTGAGGGCATTGCACCAAAGGGGACCAGCACACGGGAATTCCAGTCTCTCTGACGCCACCCTAACCCCACACCACATGTATTTAAACAATGCCACTCAGTCTTATTTCAGATTCCGCCCTAATGACGAATACCAGCGTGGATGTCTAAGTGATAACAAAAACTTAAATTAGCATATTTTCAGGCAGAAGATTACAACGGAAACCACCAAAGGCCACCCGACACTCTGAAGCAGACTGCTGAAGACATTGCACCAAAGAGAACCAGCACTCGGGGATTCCAGTCTCTCTTACGCCACCCTACACCCAAACCACATGTATGTTAACAATGTCTTCAGTCTTATTTCAGACAACGGGATCTCAACCCACCAGAAGCTCCAGCGTCGACAAGCAATCTCTCTCAAACTATCTGTCGCTCTTATTCTCCCGACCTAACTATCGCATCTCCTGGCACATTCGAGCAAATTACCTCTATCACTTGCAGCCTATCTTACCTCCACTACTTCTCCACACTCCTGGTTGTCCTGAAAAGGAGCATTGTTTAAGACGCTGTGACCTGGTATTTGACTTTTCACGGCGGCTTTACAGAACGGCAACCAAGCAGCAAGAGGGCACCAGCGCAGCGATCAGCACGAGGTAAACCAAGCATCAGCAACAATCCGCTAAAACCCACAGATAACAGCACTAAGAGAACTGGACCAAACCAGACCCAAAAACCGAAAGCACCACATCGGACTTAGGAAGCAAAGAACCGGAATATCAGGTGTGATTACACACCATAAATAAAAGGAAACCAAATAAAATAGACAAGAAACCTTCCTTCATATAGCAGGCCCCTGGGCAGCTGAAAAAGGATCAAATTTGGATTTTTTGTTGGACAACTGGAATTGGAAATTGGAATTGCATTGATATGGCAAACTCCCTTGCAATTTCTGTAAAACAGTCTCCCTTGCTATTTATTATAGAGCCTAGATATTCAAAGTTTGTGACATTTTCAATTTCTTCATCATTTGGGTAGCAGCCAGTTTTATCTGTATATATTACTTCTTTATTGTTTAAATTCAAGATTTGGGTCTTCCCTGTGCTTTTGGACAGACAATATTATATTTTCTTTTCCCTTTACGCTGTTCGAAAGGAAGACTATAATATGAAGATGATTACAAACTATAAATAAATTGTTTCGTGTATTGTCCACCCATTTTCTGTATTACAAACATGGCCACTGGAATACCCTAGTTGTGGCCCTTGCTCCCTTGCCAGCGACATCTTACGCGCATTGATTACCACGTCATATTCCTGACTATGGATTTGACTTTACTAGCATAGACGGACTCTCGTAGTATCACTGCTAAATCTGCATTCCGTTCCTATTTCTGAGAGAAAGAATCTTCTTAATTACAAGCAGTGCGATGATATAAATATAATGAAATGACAAGATGGTAGATAATTAAATTGTAAATGATAAATTAATAAATGTTTGGTTTTTGTTAGTTGATATATATTATTTTTATAGTTGTTCAGTCGTCTTTTTTCAGTTTCCCTTCTACTCCATGTAGCTAGTGACTATTACTATTAGTATTTGTACTAACAGTATTGAAGACCCAAGTGAAATGTGAGATGACTGCTAAATTAAGTCCTGAGTAGATCTTAATTAATAATAATACTAATACGTATTCGGAAAAAAAAAAAAGAAAATGCTGTCTGCTATGCTATACTTATAATATTAGATTCCGACTTTTTAAGGACAAAATTACCAAAGTATCGTAGTATCTTCAGTTATCTATCAAATTCTGAGCTATCCTTGCAGAATATGCAATAGTTTCTGGCATTTTGGGAAAGGTATTTTACTTACTAGTTGGTTTAGGGTCTTTAATCTTCATAGTAAAATAACAAAGGGGTGAAGGATGGTGTGGAGTCAGTTTATCATCTTCTTCTTCTTCTTCACTTCCTCTTTTACCGCTGTGGGTGTCGAGGGAGATATAAGGTTCTGTTTCTAGCTCTTCTGGCTGCCTCGACCATAGGCACATCGTGCTGTTGTAGAGGTTCTCTGATGTTATCCTTCCATCTTGTTCTTGGTCTACCCCGTGCTCTACGTCCTTCTTCTCTTTCCATGTATGCTTTGTATGGTATGGTGTCTCAAGGCATTCTCTCTAAGTGGGCAAACCATTTCACTTGCTGTCTTTGTATGTAATCCAGAATTGGTTCTGTGCCAACTTGTTCTCTTATGATCTCATTCCTGATCTTATCTCTTATGGTCACTCCTACAGCCCTTCTCAGACATCTCATTTCCGTGGTTACTAATTTTCTTTTATGGTTTGTTGTGAGTGACCATGTCTGGCACTGGTAGCACAGAGTTGGAATAAATAAGCTTTGAATAAGATGTCTCTTTGTGCTGATTGGGATTGTCTTATGCTGTAAGAGGGGGGCTAGCTGTCCCAATACTTGGTTTGCTTAACTGCATCTAATGTCAATTTCTTTATCCAATTTCCCATCTTCGGTAAATGTAGTTCCCAGATATTTAAACTCAGATGCCTGTTTAATGCCTTTGTATTCTATTGCTATGTTTAGATCTGTCTTCTTTTTTTCCTATTGACATTACTTCTGTCTTTTCAGTGTTGATTCTCATATTATTTGTTTTACATTCTTCATTCATGGATGTTAGATGTTGTTGCAATTTCATGGCTGTATCTGCTATCAGACACTATTACTGATTTCAAATTAGAATTTACAATTTTAAGTTTAGAATTAGTTTTAATTCCTGTTGACCTCTACACATTTCCAAGTTCTATGAAAGCTTCTCTTGCCTTTTGTATGCATATTTTAATATCTTTGTCAGTTCTCCCATTATCTACATTACTGCTCAAATAGGTGTACGCCTCCACATCTTGGCCTGGGATATCATTAAGAGAAACCACATGACCTTTTGCCTGGTTTATCATCAAGAGAAACCACATGACCTTTTGCCTGGTTTATCATTAGGAGGAACCACATGACCTTTTGCCTGGTTTATCATTAAGAGAAACAACATGACCTTTTGCCTGGTTTATCATTAAGAGAAACCACATGACCTTTTGCCTGGTTTATCATTAAGAGAAACCACATGACCTTTTGCCTGGTTTATCATTAAGAGAAACCACATTACCTTTTGCCTGGTTTATCATTAAGAGAAACCACATTACCTTTTGCCTGGGATATCATTAAGAGAAACCACATGACCTTTGGCCTGGGATATCACCAAGAGAAACCACATTACCTTTTGCCTGGTTTATTCTGATTGTCTTTCTTTTATGGATTTTCAGACCTAGTTGATGTGATCTCACATCGAGTTTATTTAATTTATCTTGCATTTCATTTCATGAGTTGGATAAGAGCAATTGTCAGCCACAAAGTCCAGATCATCAAGCTGTTTTGTAGGAGTCTACTGAATTCCCTTCCTGATCAATAAATACATCAGAACCTTTAAAAGCCCTACCATCCTTCAAGGATGATCTAAATTTTTGTTAAATACATATATGATCAGTTTGATTGGTTGTTTTATGGTCTGGTGGTTCCCATGTTGCTTTGTGTATTTTTTTATGTGGGAAAATGCTTCCACCAATAACGTTTTGGTTCCCCTGCACAAAAATTAGTGAATAATTCTCCATTTTCATTCATCTCCTTGTTCGTGTGTTCCCATAATCTCTTCATAACCTGTGTTATCTGATCCATCTTAGCTAGCATTTAGGGCATCCATCAACATTTTTATATTGCCCATTCTTTCATTATTTATAATCATATTTTGAAGTTGCATGTAAAATTCCTCCTTAACTGATTCATTCTTATCATTTGTTGGTGCATAACACTATATTACCGACATGTTCACCTTGTGTTTTGTTGTTTTTAATATGTGTCTGTATATATGATCTCTTATAAAGTTTTATAATTAGTTAATGCATAATCTAAGCAATATAAAACCGCCAAAATGTTAGACAAACAAATATCCAGTATCAGAAAGGACAAAGACTCTGTTTATCCCATTTATAACCCAAGGGTTGAACAGGATATTGGTTATCAAATTACAGCAATAGCAGGTGACAATATTTCATTGGATTTGTTTAAACAGAAATTACAAGTTGAAGATGTTACTGTCATCTCATCAGGGCTTTTTCTTTTTAAGAAAACATAAGGTGCTGGTGCTCACAGATTGTCTAAGAAAAGGTGCTGGTACCCACCACAAAACAGTTATTTAATAGTATCGTTGCAAAAATGATGTTGAAAGAG
>CAJHNH020001448.1:0-17500 GCA_905116865.2 Candidula unifasciata
TTTGCCACTGTTGAAACAGTGACACGTAACTACTTGCCAGTATGGAACGCAATGTTTTTTAATTGTTTATAAAGTCCCATTTCTTGCCTGGCTCGTTAGCTCAGTTGGTTGAACATGAATGCCTGGCTACCGGGTGACGAACTTCTTCTTGTTTGGATTCACGCCTGGGGTAGGCAGAAAAACCACATTTCTCACAGATCATGGAATCAATGCCAAAGGGTATCGATATCTATAGTACCGAGCCAAAGGGTTAACAACTCGTGGTTTCTGGATACTTGACAAACTATTTAAAAAAAAAAAAAATGTCCCACTCCCTATTACAACATAACGGTTAAACGGAGTTTCTAATCCGAATGGCAGTACTTTGTGCCACCGGTTTCTGTCGCTCGCTGTGCGGTTCTGTTGTGGTTGAGCGTCACAAACGTTAAAGCCAACGTAATTTATCTGTTGCCAGATCGCCTGCAACCGGGATCAAATCCACAGAATTATGAAAGAGTAAAAGCAGATCAAGGACTCTTTTCATGCCTTAGGTGTATTGACATATAGTGCTTGGTCCATCCGCCTTTACTTCCCGGGCCATTACCTAGTACCCATTTAAGGTTAGGTTAAGCCGGTAGCCAAGGACAGTTTTGGAAGACAAAAACAATTTCTGTTCCAATGGGGATTTGAACCTCAGACGGCTGGCGAACCTCTAGCCACTACGCTATGATGGCTGCCTTTTGAAGAAATAGATTATTATCATTTGACAAAATATGTTGTTTGTAAATTCATTAATTGTATTGCCGTTTTACAAAGCGAATTGCCATTTAACGCAGTAGAAAGCTTTTTCAGTGTGACAAATGCTTTTGGAAAAGAAAAAAAAAAGGGGGGGGGGGTGGGGGGGGGGGTGGGGTGGATGGTGAGGAATAAAATTACAGTTTGAAAAAAAAAATAGATGAACGTTTGACGTACTGTTCCGGTTCAGCAAGTTGGTTTCTATCTAAGGACGAAAAATGTCGACTGGTGAAGTTAACCTCGAAATAGACAAGTAGACGGCTTTCTTGATGAAGTGTATTGTTTGCCAACGATTGTTTCTGAAAAGTGTATATTTCTTTTAGTGCAATAGATTTCTTTGGAGAACACTTATAGACAAATAGGTAATCAATGGGTGATGTGGCAAACATTTCACCAGCCGCCCTTACTTCCCATTCTCCAATATTCTGGGTTAAAACACACTGCTGTGTGAAGATTACAATCATTCACAATCTGGAATAGAAAAGCTTGATCGTATGATAATCTTTAAACAAGTTGGCTGTTCTTAAATTTCTGTACTTGTCCCAAAATAACACCATCGACTTTTTATTACACATCTGGGAATAATTCTTTTCTTTGATATCACCATTACTCCTGTCTTCATTATTCAAACTGAGGCCCATTCTTCTACTTTCTACCACCACAATGTCTATAATTTCATGTAGGTCTTTCAGTCCTGTTGCTATCAAGACTGTGTCATCAGGATAACGTAAATTGTTTATATTGTGCCCACCAACCACAATTCCGGACATATCAATTAGAGATCTCATTATATATTTACTGTATAGTGAAAACAAATCAGGTGACATTACACATCCTTGTCGTACGCACCTCTTCATGCTCTAAAATCTACCAAAGCAGTTGTTAATTCTTATATGCTGTTTGCTGCCAATACATATTCTTTTATTATTCGTAGATCTTTTCAATCAATGTTTAATTTTTCTAGCAGTTTGATTACTTCTTCATGTTTCACACAGTCAAATGCTTTTGTATAGTCTATGAAGCATAAGTACAAATCGGTCTTTACTTCTATAACTCTTTCTGACAATGTCCTTGGTGTGTATATGGCATTGTTTGTACCTTTTCCTTCTACAAATCCACATTGTTCATCGCCGATTTCTGGTTTAATTTTGTTTCTTATTATTCTCATAATTATTCTCAGTAAAATCTTAGCCATGTAACTTTTAAGACTTATTGTGCGATGATCTTCACATTTTAAAGTGCCTGGTTTCTTTGGCAGAGCTATAAATATGGATTTTAAAAGGTCATTTTGAATATGCCCACTATTATAAATATCATTTACAAGTTCAGTTATTTTTTCAATTCCAAAATCTTCCAGTGCTTCGATTTCTTTAAGTGAGGTGGTGTCTACCCCGGGTGCTTTTACTTTCATCATATGATGCGATGCCTCCTCAATTTCTGCAGTCATTATTGGTGGACCATTATTGTTGGGATGCAGTTCCACACATGGTTTATTATCATCATACAATTCCACCTAACCACTCTGTCCATCTGTAATTATATTACTTATGTCCGATTAATAATTCACCATCTTTTGATCCTAAACATCCAGTGCTGTTACGTGTCATATTTCCTGTTAACATATTTATCTGGCGGTACATGGAATGTGAGTCTTTCCTGTGATTTTCCCCAATCTCTGTACATATTTGATTCAGCCAGTTTTCTTTAGCCATTTTGCATTTTTTCAATATTTCTCTTTGTGTTCTAGAGTTTTCTTCTTTATCATTCTTTTTCTTCCTTCTTTCATCCATCAACTGCAGAATTAATTTCGGTTGACATCCATTTCTTTTTTTGCAACTCTATGGGTTGGTAGGATTGTCCCTTTTGCTGTCTGCTGAATTGACTCACGCAAAATATCCCACTGTTCATCAATAGTCAGTATAATTTCCAATTTATTATAGAGTATTCTTCTTTATAACTTTTTTTCTCTTTCTTCTCTCATCCATCAACTGCAAAATTTCATTTGGCGTCTAGTTCCTTTTGTGTGTGTGTGTGTGTGTGACCCCATGTGTGGTAGGAATAGTTTCCTTTTGATGTCTGTTGAATTCACTCGCGCAACATATTCCATTGTTTTTCAATAGCCTATATTATACTGTTTCTGACTGCGTTAAAACACATTGCTGTTTGAGGTTTCCAGTCGCTCAGTAACTGTAATAACAGAGCTTGATTATCTGATAATCTTCATACAAGTTGGCTATACCAATGTTTTTCCCCTACCAGTAGACAGGACGTGATTTTCAATAACGCATACACTTAGAAAGCCTCTCATGTTTTATCCTTACGTTTGTTTGCTTATCAATCGACGTCTGACAGCAGCTGTGCCTAGAATACAGCTTACTGTTTTACTGGTTTCACAGCCGTGCACGTGTTTGATGACTGCATTTTTTTTTTCTATTGCTGTCTCTGCCAACAGGACATTTCTGTATTGTTGTAGCAAGTGGCTGATTTGCTAAAAGGATTTTTGATTGCTGATAGATTGATTCTGCTCACAGTCTAAATAGAATGAGTGCGTTGATTCTGCTCACAATCTTTATAGAATGAGTGCGTTTGCAAAAGCTTGTGTTGATAATATCGGGATCAGATTAAAGCAAAGATAAATACACTTGTTCTAATTTGTGTCGTTCAACCCCACCCGGTAGCATAAAGTGCCACCATTCGGATAAGGTTCACCCGGGCACAAGTCCAAGAAACACCGTTCATCCGTTAGGTTACAATAAGACCCCTGAATACAGCCGGGGGTGTGGCTTTAAAATTGCGTCCCATAATAAAACGTCAACATAACTTTATATTTATCCTAATATGTGACATAAAGAGAGAAGAGAGGATATGCTATGTTAGTTATCTGTGCTTTTAGCCCAACATATTCTGTTTCACCAAACACCCATATAGTCACATATTACGATATGACAATGGGCCTACTTTTCGCCTATCAAAATAGGGCCCTAGGCCCCGCAAGTGGTCGGTGAAGACTGATACTATAAATACACATGTAGTGAGGGACATATCAACCAAATTATGATCCCGCACAACACCAGGGATTTATGTTTCTCTCCAGAAACAAAGGTGCTGGTACTCAAAAGTGTTTAAGAGGGTGGCGATACCCACTACAAAGCATCTTTTGCAATCTGCGATGTTTTTACTATTGATGTGTAGATTAATATGTACTTTTCTACTGTTTAACCCAAGGCTTAGGTGTTTCGTTGATTATCGTTGCTTAGATTGTTGTAAAAAAAATTTCTGTCCAGAACGAGACTTCTGTGTTTCCTTGACAACTGATGGGTAGATCGTTGTATACATGTTTACTATTCAACACAAGACTTAGCTGTCGCGGTAACTTATGTGTAGATTGTTATATAAATTCGTTTTGTTTATCAGAAGGCTTCGGTGTTCTGTTGACAATTCACGTGACATATTCATGGCATTGTGGTGCTGGGGTGTCTGTGGATTACCTACCTCCCCGGGCAGCAGCTAGAAATGCCCTGTACCAATTCTAAAGGAAATATGGGTTGTGTTTCTGCCTTTCCCTTTAACACGTAGCTAAGGTGGGGCTCACAGTGTGCTCATTCCCCGCCACCAGATTGCCTGCAGGTTTCGCTGAGCTCTTCATGTCTCTAAGCATGGCCTAAGCATGAGTAGTTGGGGCAACTGGATCGTCACGTCCTGAGTCCCTGTGCCTTCACGATAGTTTCCGGTATTCAGGGGGGTTAGCATACTTGTTTCCATTCCTAAGACTGTTCAGCACACCTCTGGCTCCTTCCCTCCCACAGGGGGCAGTACGGTGTGGTGCACCGGGTTTATTATCGAGGTTTGCTCCTCTAGATCCATTGTGTTTTGCCTGGGGATTCGCACCCCCAGTTACCGGGACTACCTCGGGGAGGCTGTGACTCTTCGCCACGCACAATGGTCTTGAGGTAAGAGAGGTTTTGCTAGGTCAAGAGGCTGACACCACAATGGACGCTCCTTTCGTGAACAGATATTCACTAGACCTAGGGTGAAGTAAGGGGGGGGGGAACCCACTACCCACAACACCAACACTTCTTACCCCCTGCCTCTCGAGGCTCAGTCCCACAATTCACGTGAAGATTGTTATGTACATTTCTACTACTCTCCATTCCATCCTCCTTCCCTTCTCCGTGTGTGTCCTGGAGCCCTATTCGAGGAGAACTTAAGGGGTCACTACACCAAAAAATTTTTTTTTGGTATTTACAGAGTTAGAGCAGTTATTTTATAATGGTCATTTGTAGGGATACAAGTTATTACATTTGTATACTTTAAGTGTTAAAAAATTCATAGTTGTCATGGCAATAGCCGCCATCTTGTGAAAAAACAATATGTACTTAGGATCCTAAAATTTTCAAAACAAACATAGATTTTTCAACAATAGATGATGGATTCATGACCTGTTATCCTATTTACAGGTACAGGTCTAGTTTATTTACTTTAAACGTGTTTTTAAATATTTTTCGTAGAATTTTAAAAAAGTAGGTTTATTGAAAAAGTCAAAAAAATCTAGCATCATCGGACAATAATCAAATTTTCAAAACAAAACCTTTCTAAAATCTACTTTTAGATAGACCAGTCCCTATAATATTGTTTACGGAGTATGCATACAAAATTTCATGTTTCTACTCTTTATATTAGCTTAGATTTTAGGATTTCACACACACAGCAAACTGAAATATAGAGATTTGAGAAAACTGACTTTTAAACTTTTTTTTCTCTTAAAAAAGTGCACGAGGAGGTATCGTTAGTATTAACTTTTCAATGCTAAATTGTTTACAAATGACATAAATTTTGTGTGTCATCTATTCTACGAATGCCGAACTTTACAAAAACGAACACATTGAAAAAGTGATATTTTTGTCATAAATTGGAAAAAATGCCGTGTAGTCACCCCAACGCCAACCGTTCGTACGGAGCTCAGTCCCCCCGCCTCAATAATTCATAGGCGGTAGAAGCACCCACTCCTGACGCCATCCGCCATGTATAGACGTTCTCTTTCTGAGCATTTTTTATGCGTCTTATATATATATATATATATGATTGTTATATATAAAAAACAAACAAACATTTTTTTTATCGACCCATACATTGTTTTTTCCTTGATTATTTATAGTTTTTCTAGGGCCTCACGGGTTTTCCCCATCTGTTTATTTCTGCGTTTTTTTTTTTTTTTGTGTGTTGTTTTTGCTGTCAGCCTTGTAATATTAATAAAATTATTAAGAATTGCTAGTATTCTTATTATTATAGCTGCGTCCGTGGCTTAGGCGATGCGAGTCCGACTCGTAATTCCAACATATAGCGATTGAAACCCATTGCTGGCTGCGTGGATTTTTATCGTGTTATGGGGCGTCGCAGGTCGACCTAGCCTAAAATGGGTACCAGGCTGTATGTCCTAGGGAAGTAAACACGGCCTGCGTAATGCTGACCCTACTACCCACCTATTGCCGATTGGTCTGTAAAAAGATGGACCCTTTTCCCATATGCCCGGTGCGCCTAAACGCGTGAAAACGGGTTCTTTACTTTATTATTAATATGGATGCAAAATTTAACAGTGCTAAATCTCTGTAGTCGCGCCCCTGAACCATTAGAGACTACAGACAATCAATCCTAAACAAATGAAGTGATACAGATAAATCTTAACGTGAGGTGAAACTATTAATTGCCTGCCTTGTTTTCAGCAGGGACTGTGATTCACCCACGTGATCTGTTCGCAGACAGGAAACAAAACACTTCAGCAAAGCAAGAACATAACCATAGGTCCCCGCGTCACCAGACGCAACCACTGTCAGGGAAATTGGGACCAGAACCACCCGATCAGCTTCTCTACTTGACCCTGTTTACCAAACACGGGATAAACTCACGTTAGTATCCTTTATAGGATAAAATACGTTTGCACTCTAAAACATTGTTAGCTACATCGTACTTTAGGGGATTACCATGACTGTGTCGTCAGTAGAACATTGGAATAACATTGATCTTTGCTTGTTATTTCCGCGGAGAACTATTCTGATTATTTTGTTGTTTCAGTAGATTTGTATTAACTAAATGCGTGACTTATCTGCAGTCTGGGTCTGCGTTCGCTCACCATCCATTCGAAAGTTAATTTTGTAACTGTAAGCTGGTAGTGCTCTGTTTGTTTTAATTACTACGTTATATGGGAACTGCAATACCACAGTTGCTAGACGGAAAACGGACCAGCACGCAAAACTCAAGTTTTAAATCAGGGCCAAAGTGCAGAAGTAGACGAACAACCTGAACTTTTCGCTGAAATTTTCAGCCAGTGAATGCTAAAAAAGAAGAAGAAGAAGAAGAAGAAGAAGAAGAAGAAGAAGAAGAAGAAGAAGAAGAAGAAGAAGAAGAAAAAGCAGAAGAAGAGGAAGAAGAAAAAGAAGTAGCAGCAGCAGCAGAAAAAGAAGAAAAAGTAGAAGAAAAAGAGGAAGAAGTAGAAGAAGAAAAAGAAGAAGAAGAAGAAAGAAGAATGCATTAATGAATTAATAGATTAATATGTATGACTTTAAGCCCCTCCCCCCGCCCCAACCCCTGTCAAGATTATGGAGTGGGGGAGGGGCGCTCAAGGTACCAGCACAAGAAGCCTCCTGCGCCTGTGTACTATGAAAACGATTTACGCATGAGTATTGCCTGATCTGTTCGCGGGCTGAAACAAAACAGCCTAGCCAGGCAAGACACCAAGCACATCACTATACACCACAGCGTCACCAGACACAACGGCTGTCAGCCAAATTGGCACGGGAACCACCCCAACAACTCAACTGTTCTTCTGCTGGACATTGTTTACCAAAGAAGGAACATTCAAACATTGAAATCTCTTTGGTGATAAAATATGTTCGCACTCTTTAACTATGTGCATAGTCTTCCACTTCTCGGGGATTATCGTGACTGTGTTTTCAATATAACTCGGGGATATTGTTGACACTAGCTTGTTCTTTCGGGGAAAAAAATATTGTGATTATATATGTATTCACACACACACACGCACATACACTAAACACATAAGGTAAACGTTGTGTATTTCTGCGTTATCCCGCCGCCAAATGGAAACTTATAACATGTTTGTAAATCTGTTCTAGCCATCATCATCACCAAGTGCCCTCCTGGCTGGCGTAGGCGAACTTGCATCCCCACAGATCGCGTTTTTTAGTGTTCTGGATCAATTCCCCTGATGATATCCGCCATCATGTCTCTTGGTCTACCACTGCCACTTCTATCAGTGATCTTTCCAGTCATCACGATATTTTCAAGTGCTCGCATCACACGAACAAAGAACTGTGTTTGCACCCTTCTCATTGTAGTATATAAGATTCTACTTTCATTAGCCATTTCCAGACCAGGCCCTGGTATTTTGGTAGTGTCCAGTACTCCTCTGCAAGGGAGTAGAAGCGTTTGCCGGCTGCCCCGAAGATAATGTGTTTCGAATCAGCAATCTGCTGCCCCCCCCCCCCCCCCCCCACCTACAAATGCAATTTTCTTTTAAAAAATCCCCTAGAAATTTTCAGTCTTATTAATATTATTTTGGGTATAGTATCTCAGAGTTTTTTTTTTTCCCTCTAACTTGTAGCCTGTTTAAATGGAATAAAATAATCAGCTTGATGTTCACCACCTTCCACCTCTTACTAGCTTTAAACTGTGCAGTATTCCGATATGTCCCTTGTTACGACATGTGTCGGCTCTGTGGCTTAGTCAAAGCGAACGCTTCGTAATGCCGGGATGCCGGGTTCGATCCCAGCTGCGGGCCATGCGCCTTGCGATGGTTTAGACAGTGGTATCAAGAAAGCCGACCGCCCAGAAATCAATGCAAACTACTGGACGTAAATTGCCTAGAAAAACCACACAACAGCCAGGTCACAGCCAGGGGCTGTTGGGGTTGGTTCTGCAACGCCCTGTAAAGGATACGCAACTAACTAACCTTACGACATATAATGTGTTGTAAAGCGATGTTATCGTTAAAATGAGAACAGATATAAAATATAAAAGCCAAAGAGAAAAAGAAGAAAGGGGGGGGGGGGGCGGAGAGGGGCGATGAAAGAGAAGATGAAACCTGGCATGACGTTAAGCTTCTGAAGTAAGCTTGCAACATTCTTAGCACGGATTGCGAATTTGTGCACGCGTATTGCGTGACCCATTCGCCAGCTGAAACAATCCGCCTGCCCAGGCAAAACAAAGGTCCATTATCATATATCCCAGCCTAAAGGGACACAACCGTTGTCAGCGAAATTGGGCCGGCCGTGACCGATCAACTCTTTTACTTGTTTACCAAACAAGGGATAGCCTTAAACTCTCTTTTGTGATAAAAGCGTGTGCACTTTAGAAGTAACAAATAAGTAGCTTTATATTTCTTTTGGATTGTCGCGATTGTATCGTTAGTATAATTTTTTAGGATATTCCTGATCTTTGTTGTTGTTTCCGGATTGAACCGTTGTGATTGATTTTCTATTTCAACGAAATTATGTTTATCCTTAAGAAAAAAAACAATCCTAACATATCGATCTAGTAATCTCCTCGTCAGATGCAATTTTTCGTTATTTTGAAGCCCCACATTGTCTCTTTCCAGGGGCCGCAATATAGCCCGACCATAAATATGGCCCAATGGCTGAACGCGGTTTCTGTGACCTCTCCACTAGTGATCCTCATCCGTATGGTAGTACTTTGTGTCATCGGGTGTTCATCGCTTGTGACATGTCCTAGTGGGGTAAAAAAAAGATAGATAGAATCCTAACATAAAATAATATCAGTTGTTCCCCTGTGGGATGCAATTTTTCGTTATTTGAAGACCCACCCTGGCTTTTACTGAGGGCCCTGAATATAGCCGGGCCATTAATATGGCCTAATGGCTGAGAGGGGATTTTGGGACCTCTCCATAGGTGATCTTTTTTCGCATGGCGGCACATTGTTTCACCGGGTGTTTATAGATTGTGTGATGTCCTGGTGGGGTACAACAAGAGTGAGTGAGTGAGAGAGAGAGAGAGAGAGGGAGGGAGAGAGAGAGAGAGAGAGAGAGAGAGAGAGAGAGAGAGAGAGAGAGAGAGAGAGAGAGAGAGAGAGAGAGAGAGAGAGAGAGAGAGAGAGAGAGAATCCTAATAAAGAAGGCAGTTTTGTTGTCTTTCAAAGCACCACTTCGGATGTTTTCGGGGGTCCTAATTTAACCTAACTGGCGAACTGGGTTTCTGGGACTTGTGCCCGAGTGGCTTTGTGCTACCGGGTGTTTTATTGCTCGTTCTGCGGTCCTAGTGAGGTTGAACTTCATTCATTTAATTGTGTTTATTCAACCTACAACGTATCTGCTGTGCTAGGCAGTATTTGGTCGAGTCGCTGTTGACTTTGGTCAGTCAGTTTTAACGTATCGTGTAATCCGTTCGCCGGCCATTTGAATCTTACATAATATAGATGTGTTTGTGAAAATGTAATCTAGCGGTGATGTATTTTTTTCTATCGTACTGTGGGTTTAAAGAAGATTTGTGACAGAACTTTGCAAAGATAACGCTCGTAAATAGCAGATTCTTCTTCTTCTTCTGCCTTTAGATGTGTACTCCCACACCTTTTTGGGCAGTAATGTAGATAAAGATGTCTGATCTTATAAGTAAGTAAAGTTAAGGACCCTTGTCCACGCCGTAGGCGTATAGGGCATATCGGGCTAGACCTAAATTTTATAGACCAATCTGCACAAGATTGGTGATGTGGTCAGCATCACGCCGGCCACCTTTATTTCATGGGACTGCAGAAGAAATCAAGACCTTTAAAATTAGTTACTGAAACGTTAGTTGAAATCTCGGGATCAAGAAGCAGTAAATTTTTGTATTCTTCAAAATCGTTTAGTAAATGTATTCTTCAAAATCCTATGGTAAATTTTGGTATTCTTCAAAATCTTATGGTAAATTTGGGTAATCTTCAAAATCTTATGGTAAATTTTGGTATTCTTCAAAATCTTATGGTTAATTTTCGTATTCTTCAAAATCATCGCTTTGTGGGGTGCAATTTTTCGTTGTTTGAAGCCCTACTCTGGCTCTTGCCAGGGGCCGCACTATAGTCCGGCCATAAATATGGTCTAATGGCTGAACGCGATTTCTGGGACCTCTCCACGAGTGATCTCCAATTAAGGTGGACAATTGTGGATCAATAAAAATAAACATAATGACATTCTCCAAAATCGGACCATCTAATGAGAAAATCTGGGAATCAAGAGGGTGGGGAATCCCCAAAAATACAAATTTTGAAAAAAAGTATCTGACCGTAAAAAAAAAAAAAAAACGTACTCATGCAGAGTATAATGAGTCGGACAGTGTAAATACATTAGCCATAGTAAACATCGAAGAGTTTTAAAAGAAGGTTAAATGTGGGGGGAGAGGGGGAGGAGGGGGGGGGGCGAATCGTATCACGGATCCACCATTATGATGATCGACACAAGAGACACATTTGGCATGAAAATATGAAAATAATTGAGATAGCAGATCTTGACATTTTGGTTGTTTTCGTGACCGTAGAGGGCGACTAAATATGAGCTGCTCAAATTGGATGTAATAAACTAAAGATGCAGATATCACAAGTTAGTTGTAAACCACAGCTCGCCCGGCTCTCTAGCGTAGTTGGCTAAACCGGATTGCGCGGTGACCGGGTGACGAACTCCTTGTGGTCCGGGTTCACTCCCGGGGGTAGGCATAAAAGCTACATTTCTCCCAGATTTACGGTATTAACAATGGAATCAAGGCCGAAAGGTTGCGATATCCATCATACCGAGCCCAAGGGTTAACAACTCATGGCTTCTGGATACTCAAAAAAAAAAAAAAACAACAACAACAAAAACAAACCACAGCTTAGCCTGCAACGCCTTTTTAATAATGATCGAAGAAGAAGAAAAAGAAGAAAAAGAAGATTATGAGGAGGAAGAAGTAGGCAGTTAAGAGTTAACAAATAAATACACAACATTTTAAGTATTTTTACTGGCAAGTTAAAAAAACACACACACCCACAATACAGTCTGTGACGTAAATGATGTGAAAGCTGCTGTAAATAAAAACGGTAGAAGGCCCAACAGTAACCAATTACAAGAATGATAATATTCATTCACGTGTAGGTGCCAACTGCCACACCGTTCGTTGCTTGGTGACAAAATAATGATTTTATTTAAGGAAAAAAAGAAGAGCGGTGATGTAATGGGAAATGCATTTGTCTGTCATTAGTTAGTTAGTTAGTTAGTTAGCTAGTTAGTTAGTTGGGTTATCATCATTGCACTACGAACATTTCCACAGGTGCTCAGATCCTCCCATCAGTACAAACTCCAACGTCCGATGGCTAATAGTACCAGTTCTGTGTTAATTAACAAGTCTTCTGGTGTGTCTGGTGTGCGTCTCGTTTTTTGCTATGCTGATCCTAATTCTCAAGTCTATGATCAGGCCTATCTGTCATCACAGTGGTTCTTGTTTTGTTTTCTCGATACAGCATTAACACTTCTCTATCATCGTAACTGTATGTTCAGTAAAGTTAGTTGCAAATCCTTTATCAAGAAATCGCACAAGCAAATCCATCATTTGATGGTTATGTGTGGTTTTACTAGGTAAATTTACGTTCAGTAGTTTGCCGCTGCTCTCTAAATAGGCGACGCTCGTAACATCACAGTCACTGCAAAGAGGCATGCTGACAATTCGAGTGTATCTGAACCGAACCCGGGATGTCGGAATTTTGAAACCTGTGAGGAGGACGAAGTGAAGCGAAGCGGGCGAGGAGGAAAATTAGAAAATGACGTTTCGGAATCGATTAAAGGGTATACATAGCGTTATAAAATATTTCTGTGTATCCATTTCTGTTTTAAATTCCGTCATCATACAGGAGGTTGGTTGCACTTTATTTACTGTCAACACACACACACATACAAACACACACACACACACACACTCATATGACACGGTGGACTAGAAAGAATAGTAGCGTGGCTTGATGTCAGGAAACAGGGGCAGGGGTCGACCAGCACGAAGATGGACACATGATTTAAGTAACATCTTGGGTATTGAAGTGTAGGAGATCTAGCGAGAAACCGATATTCTTTCAGGCAGACTATAATGAGAGCGACGTCTTGCAAGGTACTCCCCACCCCTTTTCTCTCTCTCTCTCTCTCTCTCTCTCTCTCTATATATATATATATATATATAAATATATATATATATATATATATATATATATATATATATATATATATATATATATATGCAACTAACTATACGTGTACTTACATATAGCGGTTCATATATAATACAATAAGGGTATTTAGAATGTGTAACCGCTGCCGAATCTACAAAAACCCAGTCTGAAGTGCAATTAAAAACTACGATATTATTTATTGATCCAGCAATATTCTTGGCAGCTATTTTAATTTATATTCACTTGCAATATTTACTACCATCTGTTGCCTCCTTGTTTCTTTTGGCAAATGCCGAGTGATGTTTTCTATTGCCACTGTGCACATTGGTCATATATGTGTAGTTATTTTCTTTCCGAAGGTTTCAGTCCGCTAATAACTATCATCATCATCACCATCATCATCATCATCGTCGTCATAGTCACCCAACGCCCTGTCTACTGATGTCTGTATGTTTGTTTCTTCACATAGTGCAGTCTATTTTCTTTGCATTCTCTCTCTCTCTCTCTCTCTCTCTCTCTCTCTCTCTCTCTCTCTCTCTCTCTCTCTCTCTTTCTTTCTCTCTGTCTCTCTCACTAACTCCCTCCGCTCTCAAATTACCCTTCTACCCTTCCCCATAAATCTTTCACCAACAGCAGATAGACGCAAATATACAATTTCCCGATTTCTAGCATTAGAAAACGACTGTACCTTTCTCAGAAAGGAAAAAAATGTAGTTTCAGGAGAACGCTTTTTTCCCCTTTGGAGAGGCTCAAAATGCAAACATGCTCTATACATTCAACAGTGAGAAGCCACGTACTTCTACCGCATGCACAATGTTTTCCTCCAGTTATTCTATCATATATGTTGCTTTCATGTTATTATGCTTCTAACGCATGTATTCATTGCTTAGCGCTGACCCTAAATATTACGTTTTGTCATAGTTCCTTCTAACCAGATTTTGCGATAATTCTTAATTCTTTTGGTGCTTTCTCAATATCTCCCCCAGGATGACGTCACAGAACAGTCCAATATTTCCAAGGGTGGTAAGAGCGGGTCTCCCGACTTTCTGATACTTTTAGCTACCCAAAAACATCATGAAGTGGGCCTAACCCCAACCCATCTAGGTCCAACGAGAGAGTGCAGCTTAGGTCCCACGACTGCATGCAGCCTGGCTCACAAGACTGCATGCGGCCTATCTACCACTCCCATAAAATATTCGACTCTCTGTCTGGGGAAGGATATTAGGATAGAACCGCTCTTTCTATCCTGCACACTACTGTCCCTTTGTTTCCTTCTACCAAAGACGTAACTTCCCGTTTTGAGCCAATTTTACGTCAGATAGTATTTTTAGTCCTGCTTCAGCCTATTTCAGTACAACTTTAACTCTCCCTATCCAATCAATTACATACAATATCAACTCTTTATAAGACCATATCTATCTTAGCCCCTAACCTAAATTTTACATTTACCTTCAGCGTCTTCTGACTTATATATTACTTTCAATCCTAGTTCCTTTTAACGCAGAGATTACTTTCAGTCTGAGCTCCTATCCAAATAATTCCATTACTTTTAGCTCGCTCACCACAGATAGTATATGTACTCCTAGGTTCTTCTGCTCTAGAAATTACATTTACACTAGCTCCTTATTAAAGACAAATTGCTTTCATCCCTAGCTCCTCATGTCTAAGATATTACTTTCAGCTCTAACTTATAACTTTTTTTCTGCCGAAGATATTACTTCAACTCTAAACTCCTTAACCCCAATATTGCTTTTAGTCTTAGCTCCGCCTACCACAAATATTACTTTTTCTTAGATCCTTTAATCCCAGATATTACTTTTTTTAACTTCCAGCTTGTTATACCCATATATTACTTTCACATCCAGCTCCTTCTTTTTCTTACCTTACTTTCCATCTAAGCCACTTCTACACAGACAACAATTTCGATAATTTAATCTCTATCCCCCTTCAGAGAAGAATTAATTTAATGCAACAGCTGCCTGCTATTGTAGAATTATCTCCACCTGCCTAATGGCACTCTTCTGTTTCGAGGGTGGAAACTTTGATAACACGTTATTTGTTTGTTTGCATTCTGGCGGTAAATTGGCCAATGCTTTCGCTTTCAGTTAGTGCTGTTGATTTTCTGCAGTAAAAGAGTTAGCTCGTTTTTAAAAGCACAGAAAAGTTGAGAGGCCAAGATGGACTCTTCTATAGCTAAAAGTTTAAAGGGTACCATCATCATGTGCCTTAAATGACACAACCGGTATTTAAATATACTTTTATTATCTGTAACTGAGCGTGTGCGTGAGTGCATCTGTCTCTCTCCTCTCTCTGTGAGGGGGGGGGGGGGGGGGGGGGGGGGAGAAGGAGCGGGGAGGGAGTTTAGCTTTTGTAGCTTACTCTATGGTATACGGATACGTTTTTTTAAAATCTTTCAGCTCTATTGGCAATCAATCGTGCATTGCTTCTATAATCCTATCGGTAATAGACAGCAGTTCACAAGATCCAGTTTATTTTAATCTCTGGTTTAAATCAGAATATCTGATATTTTATTTGTAGATGTAACTGCTTTCTGCCTGTTTACACCACAGGTGCAATGTTTACGTGTTTCTTTAGGCACATGTACATTTTCAGGAATGTTTTGACTGAGTTAGCTTTTGAAGAAAACTGTATATGACAACATATGAATAACTTTTTCTATCGCGTTTCTTACACCGGCATTGTGCTTTCTGCCTCTTTTGAAAACCCCAGTATTGTTGGTCAGTTTGTTTTGTCAGGGCGGCTACCTAAAGGTTTACCATATGTCGTGTTTAGAAGTGCACTAAATCACACCAATAATGACTAGGCAAATAGGACATCATAAGCGTTACGTATTGTTGTTAGGAAATAAAATCTTACAGAGGATTCGCAGTCGAGAAGTCGAAGGAGACGGACGTTACTGTCCTTGTGTGGCTTATCCCAAGCCACGGATTTCCAGGTTTGTCATACGTAGCAAATAGAAGCAGCACGCCACACCATACTGTTACGAGGTTAAAGAAGATCTCAGTCTGTACGGCAGAGGAACAAGTCAGGTCACAGATACCCTTTCAGTCTCCAATACCGGTAAAGCTGAGAGGATCAACTTCATTGCACCGGGTTTTATTCTATATGTCTCAGTCTCTCCCCGCAAAACAGATAGCTGCCTGTCGAGAGCTTCGCACAGAGCACGTCCTCCGTAGCTCCAACGACGTTTCCCGGGCATATCTAAAAAAAAGAGCACTTGTGAACTGAACGGCGCGGCCACTTCGCCACGGAAACTCCTTTCAACCTCCAGAGAAGTTATAATTAGGAGACTTGCAACGGCCACAGCATCCAGATCTAGCCTGCAGTCTTATGTGGGACAAGAACAAACTCCCAGTAACCGTTGTCATGAACTTATTTATCTATGACATGCATAAGCAGCAGACGTGGTGCAGCGGCTAGAGGCTCACCTTCGGATCTAAAGGTCGTGTTTTCATGTCCTGACTGAGCCAGACTTATTAAATAAAACGACCTTGGCTCAGGTCAACCCAGCCTTGAATAGGTACCAGGCAGATTCATGGGAAGTAAAAGCGGCCGGTGTGGTCTTGACCACATCACGTGCTGAATGCCAATTGTTCTACGAAATATAGGTCCAGCCTTGTATGCCAAATACATCTGAATGGGTGGAAAACTGTCCTTTACTCATAATATACGTAGCCCATTGCACCTGTAAAGGAAATGCAACTAGCTTGCATCATTATACTTCCTGTTTAAGTGAAAAGTGCAGCTTTTTTGTTTTGCTGTATGGATATAATTAAAATTACCAATAATTGCCAAGTGCATATCAAAGTAGTGTCTCCGTGTTGGTTCATTTTGGATCGAATACATCCACTACCCTATAGAAAGCATGTCATTAAAAATGTGGACTTAAAGGGTATTTCCTTCAAAGTTGGAGTACCTCTGCCCGAGAAGGCGAAGAACTAACAGTCTGCATACAATAAAGTAACATCTGTGAAACAGATGTGCACATAATTCTCAAGTTCTGGAACAGGACAGTATTCAAGAGGTGGACGTACAACCAGTATTTGCCTCCGGAATCCAGAGCTGTCAACGCTACGAAGAAGAGGACGAAGGAGCGGATATCAGTGTACTGCATATCTTGTAGGTTTAGTGGTTCATTAACCGATTCACCTGTTGTCAGCTGCTGGTTACTGTCTGTTTGTTTTCCACTTTTGCGATGTAGGCAAGGGATCTTTGCGCCTGAGGTTTTATGGATGCGTGGCTAGTGCTGTCACCACGGACTGTGCAGGGTGGAATTTTAATTTAGCCCCTGAGAGAAGGGAAAACAATTCACGAGCTAACAAAAGATTCGAACCTGGGTCTTCGGTATGATAGCTCACAATTCGAAGCTGTTAAGCTCTGATTCATTAATATAGACTATTCAAAATACATTATATTTGGAAAGGGCCTTTGTGACGAACTGGTTAAGCTGTTTTCCTCACGCACCTGCCTTCGTTTATAATTGTACATCCGATTGTTTATTAATATCCTAACCCAG
>CAJHNH020001448.1:25000-27500 GCA_905116865.2 Candidula unifasciata
CAGTCAGTTTGTGGTAACTAATACCTAGGAATGAAAGAATTCTAAGTATTATAACAAGTAACTAAACTTGGAAATTGTCACTGACAGCTTAGTTAATGCATGAAAGCTGCATTAGCTTTCAACAAAACCAATCGTTCCATGTTGTCAGTATTAGGGCTGTGTATGCAGAAGCGGGTGTAAGGTAACTACTATTCGTATTCGGCCCTACCGCACCTATTCGGCCGAATACCGAATAGTCAATAGGTCCACTATTCGGTCCCGAAGCTAATACGAAGCGAATATTCGGTACAGCCCTAATATATATATATATATATATATATATATATATATATATATATATATATATATATATATATGGAGAGAGAGATAGAGAAAATTGTACAAAATAGACTATGTGGCTATAATTCCACGCCGAGGTTCGGGGGTTCCATTCTGGTGGAAAAAGAATAGATGCTACCTCTGTTTCAAGCATGTATGTGTGGCGACAAGGCCCGATCTTTAAAACTGATGCGTACACAAAACCCAAGATCTGGAGCAAGACAATACTGCAGAAATGGACGAACAACCCTAAATTTCAACTCGAGATTACAGCCGGTGAAGGCTAATTGCATTTACTGTACATTATCAGAAAATAAACCTCTGCCTTTGTGACCTCCTGTTCCCGCGAATATACCCTAATACCAGTGTCATTCATGTCCCACTAGCTAGTGTGTGTGTATGTATGTAAACTGACTTGGACATTGCCTGCATTAGTATTTGCATCGCGGTATGTTTAATCAAGAGAACATGCTAATGCTGAGATAACATATCAAATAATCAGGTAATCGCAGTTACCACGTCATAGCAAACGGATCACCCTATAGTTGCCCCGTTCGCTTGCCAATGATAACCACACAGAATTTTCATCACTGTCTCTTGCACAACAACATAAAATGACACTGACTGAGGTTTCAGAAAAGTTAGTAGCATACACAAGCATAAGGCAGCTGCGAGAAGTGCCAACACAAACAGTCACATACTATAGATTCAGTTCATCATCGATGAAAGTAGCAGTAACAACAAATCTGTAGTTACACAAGCAATTATCTGCGCAAGGCACCACAAGTTCTCTGGCAAAAAGCCACTCGACATATTCTGAATCTGCAGTTCACAAACCACGTTAGCCACAGTCGAAAAGCTTGACGTAAAGATATTCTTTCAGTCTAAATATGGAGGAAAATATCAGCAAACTTTTGAAGCAAAAACTTGCAGCACCTGAAAAAAAATTTATATCCGCCATATTGACTGGATAACATTTGTCCGGAGTCAGGGTAATTCTTGTGAGCACTCCCAGGTAATCGATGAGCTTCACCAATTAAAAGATTTTGCAGTGAAGTCAGGCTTTTGCAATTGCGTGAGGATTTCCCATCTCTACTTGTCATGTCGGCTATAGCATCAGCAGCGGTATCTCAGAGTGTCGGGCCATGGCTGAAAACAGAAGCGGGCTGGGGATACATTACAGGCACTCTTTCTTGTAGAGAGGGCGCCTAATTGATTAACTGATGTATGTTTAGACACACAAACACACACACACGTATATATATATTTATATGAATTTGTGTGTGTGTGTGTGTGTGTGAAAGAGAGAGAGAGAGAGAGAGAGTGAGTAAGAGAGAGAGAGAGAGAGAGAGAGGGAGAGAGAGAGAGAGAGAGAGAGAGACAGACAGAGAAAAGAATTTCCCCCCTAACGTTGATTTTAATAAGTTACTCTTAATTTCTTCTACCTACATTTTTAGTCTTTGTAATTGCCCTTTTCCGTGTCCTTTACATTTGAATGTATGACTTTTTGGGATGACTTTAATACTAATATCCTTCGGGAAAAAAGGGGGCGGGGGAGTAGATGTCTAGAAAGATGAGAAAATCAAAATCCCTAATACAGTCACCTAGTTGGTATGCAGCGGTAGTGCCCTGTGAGGGTCGGACATAAGAGAGGGAAGAAGTGGGTGGAGGCTCAACACCCCCCCCCCCCCTTGAACTCTCTTCTCAACTCCCCCCCCCCCCACCCAAAATATCAATATTAAAGTGTTTAGCGGTCTTCTAAACCATTCTCATGTCAATATATATTTTATTTACATTTAGTACGATTTGAAATATATTTTTACGCGTATTTAGCGCTAAGCACGCTATTGTTTGTGTTATTATTGTGCACATAAATACGCCCTTGACCCCCCATCCCGCCCTCAAACACTCCCAGATAATTTGTAATGGGTCTGTGTTCAACAACAGCTCCCCCCACACCCCTTCCCCCTCTCTTGCTAATGTTTTCAATGCTCAGAAGAACGTGATTAAACAAAATCCACAGAGAGAATATTTCGGATGTTTTGGGCTGAAAACACACGAGCAGGGATTCAATGAACTGAGTGCAACCGTCCAGTCTGCAGGCCATATTGCACTATAAAAGCGATGCCAACTCTGAAATTTTACATATCTCCCGGTTATCGTCTCAAAGGTAAAGAGAACT
>CAJHNH020001448.1:30000-47500 GCA_905116865.2 Candidula unifasciata
TAGCTGTTGTGTTTGTACAGTTTTCCATGATGCGGTACTCAAATGAAAGTCGTATACTAGGAATCGCCTCTTATGATATGCTTGTTTTTTGTCTTATTAATTTATGTTCCTCCAGTGGTTAACGCGTGGACAGACGCCATCTCAGTAACAGAAAACAATTCACCATCAAACAGTTAAAAAATAAAACCTATATTAATTATGACCCAGACAAAACGTTTATATAGAAGAACAAAGCACGTTCTACAGACAAGCAACATTCAACCGTGGACCAATAATTTGCACTGCCGTCAGGACAACAGACAATAATAAACTAGCCATTTGGTTTAACTAGTGACATGTGCTTGATTACGTATGTATCGTATCGTGGAGCGAACATTACATTCTTTTGAAACTCGCAAAGAGATTTGAGACTGCTGCAGTTATGAGGGCGTTATCTGAGAAATGTTGTTTATCTCACGCACATATATATTCAGGGGACATTCTCTGTTCAAGACTAGTTTGGAAAATAATGAAGATGAGGCTTGGCCAGGTCGTCCAATTTCTTTTCGTAATCATGACTTCATTGTCAAAATGTCTTTTGCATATTCATCATGCGGATGTTGTTAATCATCCGGAAAAAAATGGAACACAAACCGCGTGAGTATATTTTGGAGTCTAAAGCTCTCATTAAAGTTGTATGGATCTTCTTTTTGTTAATCAGTTTCATTTGTCGTCATTCGCAAAGTCGGACACAAATATTCGTTTCTCCATTGTTTGGTTTTTGACTTCAATACTAGCTGTTCCTGATTATGGCTTTCTGTTAGTATATGCTGTACAGCGGACGAAGGATATCCTCTAATAAAAGAGAAGTATGCCATCACCTCCCCTCCACTAGCTTATGGGCCATCCTTGAGAGAGATGGAGTACCTGTTTATTTGCTTTTTTCCCCTACCCTCTCCCGCTTGAACACTAAGCTGCAAAGAAACTAACAGATAGTTGTTGGTCATAGTCTTCAGGTCTGCGACTGTTGACACAGAAACAATGGCTAGCTGACTGTTACGGTCACCACCGAGAAGTAGAGCGGTTGCAGACTGTCTACTTCAAAGATTAATTATAATTCTAGCTGTATAAACTAAAATTGTATCTGACCGATCGTGTCAGATATCGATAATTAGCCATCTATGCTTATCAAAAAGGAACGAGTAAATGAGGAAGTATGTGTTCAGGACACTTTTCCCAAGAGTGGTACATCAGTATACGTCCCTAATCCGTTTCAGATCCTTAGGCATTTACTAAACAGAACGTATACCAAACAAAACGTATATCAAACAGAACGTATACCAAACAGAACTTCTACCAAACAGAACGTATACTAAACAGAACGCATACGAAACGAATTTTTTCATAAGAAATAAAGGAAGAATGATGAATTTGTTCCCATTAATAAAAAAGAAAGAAAAAGCGTTTGTAATTGGCTTATTGTACCTTGATGGTTATGCATAGAATAATTTCAACACTGCTTTATATTAAAATACATAATTTAAAAAAAAAGGTTTATGTGAAGTAAATGAACATTGCAGCTCATTTTACCTTCATTAATTTTTGAGGAGGCACAGAAGATCATTACGGTCTGAGGAAAATTGCTCTGCAGGTAGTTACAAGGGGATCGAGCTCAACACTCAGGGGATGGATGAGATGGATACACATTCAGACGGTTACTGGTGCTATCAGATTTGCTGCTGAAGATGGGGACGAAGCACTTATGAGAGTGTCCCGAGTGCTGTGATGTCGATTCTTAATTATAAATTCAACATTCGCCCTTTATGTGAAGAGCTGAGTGCCTACTATGGTGGTGCTAAGAAGGGAAGGGGAGGAGATGTTATTGCTTGAAAGGAGAGTCTGCAATTCCGAATTTTGTTCCTGTTCTCTCTAACCCCCCCCCCCTTCTGTCTGTCTGTCTGTCTGTCTGTCTGTCTGTCTGTCTGTCTGTCTGTCTGTCTGTCTGTCTGTCTGTCTGTCTGTCTGTCTGTCTGGTTTGGTCTGGTCTGGTCTGGTCTGGTCTGGTCTGGTCTGGTCTGGTCTGGTCTGGTCTGGTCTGGTCTGGGCTGGGCTGGTCTGGTCTGGTCTGTCTGTCTGTCTGTCTGTCTGTCTGTCTGTCTGTCTGTCTGTCCGTCTGTCTGTCTGTCTGTCTGTCTGTCTGTCTGTCTGTCTGTCTGTCTGTCTGTCTGTCTGTCTGTCTGTCTGTCTGTCTGTCTGTCTGTCTGTCTGTCTGGTCTGTCTGTCTGGTCTGTCTGTCGGCCTCTCTCTCTCTCTCTCTCTCTCTCTCTTTCTCTCTCTCTCTCTTCTCCATACTTGGACTCGATTAAGGCTCACCTTGTTTGACTTTTAATAAATTATATCCAAGCACACACAAAAAACCTTGCTTTTTCCTTCTCCTCACGATGCTCCGGATACGTGACATTGTCTGGCAGTTCAAGATATTACTGCTACGGCTTGTTTGGACTTTTGGAGTGCTATTTTTCTGCAACGTTTTTTTTGACATCCATCTATTTTGCAAACATTCCCTTGATTAATAAACAAATGGCCTCCTCTTCCTTCTCCGAGCATGCCATGGTAGCACGCCGCATCGTTGCTCATTTGGACTCTTACAAGTCCTAGAATGGGAATCGCATCCTAAACAAACGTAAGGAATCAAGCAAAATCTAAACAGGACGTTTACCAATTTGGACTTACTACAGAGCGGATTTATACTGAGGTTCGCTGTTTTTATATCTCTCAGTCTTTGTAGAGGTTTCAACTTCACTGTAATCGGGTCACCCCATACTAGCCCCGTTCCTGCGGCAGCGAAAATCAAGTGAAATATTTCTCGCTGTCCCATGTGAAAAACTGGTGAAAAAACATTGAGCTGAGTTGAATTTAGTCAAGAATTGACATCAGAGCACTTGGGGCATTCCCATGCATGCTGGATCCTCACCTTCAGCAGCCAGCACAGAGTTCCAATACTGATGGTACCGGTCACAATATGGTTATATGTCCGTCTTGCCTTTCCTCTGAGTGTAGTGAGCCGGTCAGACCCTCTGGTTACACCTAGATACCTCATGGTCTCCAGGCCATAATAATCTTCTATCTCTAATGATTCTACCATTGGATAGCACCATTCTGCAAAAAATGTATTGTCTCGAGTTCCTTTCATGTTATCTTTATATTGCAGCTAATAGTTCTAGATCGGTTTTATCAGAGATTCCTGTACTGCTTGGACCAACTTAATTAATGACGCACACGGTTCCATTATCGGTAATCGTTGGAAAGAAATGTCCGAATCTAGCAAATTGGACGCGACGTTTATGGCAAATTATATTTGTGTGGGAATATTATATTATTAACTTGATGTCACAGGAAAATAGTTCCTGGTTATTTGGAATTGGTTTTTCCTGATTAAAATGTCACATTCAGTGGTGGGCGATAAAGACAGCGCTTCTCTATAGAAATTATCACGACACCTAACGTGCTACATGTATATTTACTTTCTCTTCTGAGTAATTCGATATCTTGTCTATTTTCTTACGAATGTCATTTACGGCGAAAAGTTTGGGTAGGTGCACTCCGATTTAAAAGGAAACGTCCTGAACTATTCGATTCTTACGCCATGCTTGTTAGAGCAGTGGAAATTTATTGCATCACGGTATCCTGTATGATTCGGTCTTTATCTCTTCAGACCGGCAAGCAGCCTGTCGTAGCGTCGCACAAAGGACGAGTTCTGTAGCTTTAGCGAGATCACCTTAAAAACTGCAATAGAGAACTAAAAGACGTTTTCGAGAAACGATTTCAAAGGTTTCACATTGCGAGGCAAACGGCTAGATCACTTTGTCATGGCGACTCCTGTTAGTTAACGCTTAATAAAACACGGTGTCCCCATGTGGGTTGTGGAACCCCATTGAGGGTAAAACAAGAGTGCCTCCCTAACAAGCCTGTCTTAGGAGTCAACTAACTTAGGGCTTCATTCGAAGTCGGAGTAAATTAGCACAAACAGCCAGGAACAACTAACTGCACAAAAATAAGCCTGAAGGACTGAACTGCTCGCAAAGTTTAAGCCCTGCCACAAAGCCAGAATCTAATTGGACGAAGAACCGGAACTTTCCATTGGAGCTTACAGCCGGTAAACAAGGAAGAAGAAGAAGAAGAAGAAGAAGAAGAAGAAGAAGAAGAAGAAGAAGAAGAAGAAGAAGAAGAAGAGGGAGAAGAAGTCTGTCTGGTGTGTAAGTGCGTAGTGTGTATTTTGTGTGTATATATTTGAAGTTATGCATTTGCCATTTGTACTTTTATTGACATTTATAATTTGCAATTTGATATTTAAACATAATATGCTTCAAATGAAAAAGAATTCTTGCTTGCTTCATACAGTTTCAACATAAGGCTGTGAATCCTGGACAATCGGTAGGCAGGCAAAACAATTTCTTGAGGCCTAAATGATGTGGTTTTACAGAAGAATGCTTAAAATATCTTTGACAGCCAAACAGAGCAACCAAGAGGTTTTGAAACAGGCAAAAGCCCAAAGACAACTTATCACAGACATCAGAAGGAGACAGTCATCATTTTTCGAACATGTTATCAGGAGAGGGAAAATAGAACATGTTGTGACCACTTGAAAGTTCTGTGGAAGGAGGGATTGAGTAAGACAACAAGAGAAGATTCTTGACAGTCTTGTTGCGTGGCATGGAGGTGTGTCAGCAAAGAAACTGATACGTGCTGCAGGAGATTGCAGATTGTAGAAAGGCATGATCGCCCGCGCCAGTCGACAAGGCACCTGATGGTGATGATGATAATGATGATTATGATGATGATGAGTGTGCTTCAAATAACAAATAGAACTGTCGCGTGAAAGATGAGTGTTTGAAAGGGCCGAATAGAAGACCGGCCTGCATACCCAGGGTGTCACCCTTTGGAAATAAAGGTTCGGTAATTCATTCGTTCGTTCTTTCGTTCGCTTTTCAGCTAGGAAAAGCGATCGTTTTTTTTTTTTTTTTTAATATAACTATTACAGTTGTCTGACTTTTGGTATGGCAGTTTCCCAGCAAATTCATTGGGAACGGCTCTTTATCCCCTCTGTGACGTCCTGTTTGATCTATTTTAACGATAATTTGCCTAGCTCAATAAACCCAGAAGGCTGAAGTCTGGAGTAGCTGAAAATGTCAAGATGCTGAACATAAAATTAACGCTTGACAAATTCAGTTTGTTCTGTGTTCCTGGACAATTTGACAACCACCACAAAGCTACCCCTGGCGTGATGTTGTAATAATAATATTTTCATGTAGCTGCAAGGCAAAGTAAAAGCTAAAAAAAAAAAAAAAAGTTTAGGAGGAATAACAAAAGGGGTAGTTAATGCTGTTTATATATAGGGATATTCGAAAGTGCAAAATTCAGATCTTCTCGAGTATGTTTTTTTTTGGTCCATAGTTTACCACATCCTGTGAAGGGTAACTTTAAACTTTTCATGAATATTATGTAGCTTTGTTAAAGATATTTGTTTTCCCAAAAGTCTCTTCAGTTTTCGAAACATGACCAAGCCTGTCTCTTCTCATGGCGTGGCCGAAACTGACTACCGCCACTTTCGGAAGGCTGTTATTCTTTTTTTTAATCGTCTCACTGATACTAACCAGGTTGTAGCCTAGTAGCGTGGTTTTCTGTATTTGTCTAGCGCTTTCCGGGTGGCTTAAGTAATGAACTGGCTCATAGTTTTACAGGTTTCAGCTACACCACTTATCCATCTCTTGTTGGTCTTCCTGTCGCCTTTCTCCAGATGTTCTACTGTAAAAAGTCTAATATAAAAATCTGGTCTGGCTGCATTCTCTAGATAGCTAAACGATGTCATTCTGTGTGTGACAATTTAATCCAGACTTAGTCTTATTCCAACTATCTCTCTTACGCTGATACTCATAACTCAGTCTTTTCTAGTGTTGTTAGTAACCTTGCGGACGCAGCGTATTTCACATGTAGTTTTTTTTTTTTTCTGTTCAAATGCACTATTCATTGTCTATATTTGTCACTGATAACATACAGTTAAAGATGCTATTATTCTAATGTCTTCTTTAAAAGCCTTTTTATTATCCAGCTTGCAACGATCTCAATTTAAGAAATACACAGCTAACGCCTTAATGAGATTCCTACCCCCCTACCCCTCCACACACACACTTTCTTTCTTCTAATTATATATCATTTTATTAAACTATAATGAAATCAAGAAAATCAAAACTGTATGTACAATGGTGTGTTTGTAACGACAAGACAGAAAGCCCTCATTTGCATAAGGCAGCTATCAGAGTGCCGATTCCAACTGTCGGGCGCTAGAATTGCAATTCCTTGGTACGGGATGCATAAACCTCTACAAAACATGCACCTAACATGTGTATTATTGTATAAATTATGTCACCAGAAAATGGCAACCGGTCGCCCACTGTTTTCTGAATATGCAGTTTATGACACAACCACCACTAACCCATGCCGCTGCCTCATGAATTCGACGGTGCCCGTGTTGCACCAATCATTCATCCAGTGCAATATCTAAGAGATGACACTGTGTACTGAATGCCCAAACACGAGAAAACAGAGTAAGCCAAACCGTAGCCAGTAGCAAAGAACACTACAAATAGCCCGTTCGCCTATCATCTATACTGGACTGGTAAAGTGCAATACAGTAAAGGACCCTAAAAAAAATGAAATTAGTGAATTAGAAACTTGCACTTGGACCCATCATCGTCATCAGTGCCTTGGCGACTGCGTGGGCGATCATGCTTTTCAATAATCTGCGATCGACATCTGCGTATATCAGTTCTTGTGCTAATGCCCCTTCATGCCATATCAAAAGGCTGTCGCTGTCTTTTATTTTTATGCATTTGGTTTCGTATGCTCAGGTGGGCTTCCTCTATGAACTAGCGTCTCGGCTGCACGTCCTTCATGGTTTCTCATAGCTTTCTCTGCACACTTTGCTTTTGAGGCAAGGTTTCATTTCGACGTTGTAGGTCGGGCTACTAATACTGGGTCCCCTCCCCCCTCCACTTTCCCCCCAGACCTTGGTTTTTATATGACTCCTTGGGTTGAAATTTTGAAATTTGGGATTAATATATATATTATATATATATATATATATATATATATATATATATTATATATATATATATATATATATATATATATATATATATATATATATATATATAAGAAGTTACATGTTTCGTTTCGTAACTATAAAATCTGTACTTTTTAATAATCTGGGTTTTAAAATTTTTGTTTGTTCTTTGCTTATGTATTGCTTGGGTTTTTGTTCAGCTTAGCTGGGTTTTTCAAAAAATAAAATCTTTTTGGCAGCAGTGGTTGTAGGTAGGTGTGGGAAGGTCTGCAGAATATGCTTAGGTGTTTGTGGTCCTCTTTGACAGACGCAACGGTGTGACAGTACAGTCTTTATTTTGTGCATGCGGTAGTTGAGCCTGCAGTGTCATGTTCGTAGACGAAAAATTGTTGTGTGTTGCTTTCTTTTGAGTTTGCTGAAGGGGTCATGCAGATGTTTACTGTTAGTTTGTTCTCTCCACAATTCTGTGTATTTTCTATTGATAGTGTTTTGATTTCTGGTAATGACAATGAATGGGTGTATTGTTTCTCTTTTCTTCCATTTTATGCAAGTCCTTTCATTAACTCATTTCCTAGTTTGCCGCAGCTGGCGGGTCAGTTCTCTTTCCACGTTGTCTCGTAGATCACTCAGAGTCGCCTGGAGGACTGACATGCAGTCACAAAGAAAAACAATTTTGCTGTTTTTTGTTTCTTTCCTCAAGCACTTTGGCTGAGTTAATAATTGCTTTCTGCTCTGCTCTGAAGTTTGTTCAGTCTTCCGGAGGCACATGAAGTTTCCACTGTGATCACATCTTGCAGCATGATGACCGATCCAGCTCCTCCGTTTTTCCCCCTGCTCCCTCCACAGATTCATCTGTGTAAACGTTTGTCCATTCGGGTTTTGGGTAAGAGTTGTAGACATGTTCAAGGATATTTGCAGGCAGTACTAGGTCACATTTTTAAGCTTTTCTGTCTATGCACGGGATTGTCGTTGTGACTGTATAGTTAGGCTGTAGGTCAATTTTGTATGCCTGGATCATTTCCCACGTTATAAGGTCTTTAGAAAGAATGTCACTGTGTTTTTTTTTTTTTGGGGGGGGGGGGGGGGGAAAGGGGGCGCTGAACAGCCATGTTAGATGGTGAAAGCAGTCGGTTTTTAGTTACTTTGTTTGCTATGCTGTGCATGGGGTTGTTCTTGCGTTTAATGTTTCTGTTAGGGTAAGCAGTTTTCTTCCAGGCCAGAAGTTGCCTCCAGCTCATGGATTGATGTGCTTCTCATACCTCCAGTGATGATTCCGAGACCAGTGTCCTGTATTTTGTCCATTTTGTGTAGGTTTGATTTGGCTGTAGCAGAGTATGTGCTTATGCTATACGCCACTTTTGGTCGTATGTATCCTGTGTATATCTGTTGTACTGTATTAGCATCTGCACCACCAGCTTCTTCCACTAAGTGTCTTTATAATTCTGAGCCTTAGGGTAGCTTCCCTTTGTAAAATCAAGAATCTTCTCACGTTGCTTCCTCTGTCTCTCTTTCCACAGATCTTTCAAGTGGTCACAACATGTTCAAGCTTCCCTCTTCTGCTAAGGTGACAAATCAAATTATGACTGTCTATTTTGGATGTTTGTGATAAGTTGTCTTCTAGCTTTCGCCGCTTTCAAAACGTCTGGGTTGCTCTGAATTCTGAGTATCTTTCTGTAAAACATCTCCGAAGCACCAAGAAATTGTTTGACTTGATGACTAATTGTTAGGGATTCACAGAGATATGTTAAAACTGCCCCTTTTAGTTTAATTCATATTTTTTTTAAAGGCTATCTTAACATGGCGCTTGTCCCCTTAAATTCGTTAAAAAAAAAAAAAAAGCAACAACAACAACAATAAATACAACAACAAAATTAAGATTCCTTAGGTTTTATTTGAAGAGAACTCTCCTTTCCAACAACATCTCCTCCTCCTGCCCTTTCAGCAGCATCCTCAACTCTTCTCATCAAGGTAAAAGTAAGGTTAAATTTTAATTGTTTTATATAATTGCTGTTGTATTTATGTATTTTAGTGTTACACAGTTTATACCTTATTTTATACAACCCTGTTGATGTATAACATGCCATTAACAATAGGATTATGTTTTTATGGGAACGAATTATTTTTCTCCCTTTTTTTTAAATGGGAAAATGTGTGTGATATACAGGAACAACCCTTGGATTGTTTTGGCTATTTGATTATGTTACGTTCAGTAGTTTGCCCTTCCCACTGCACGGTCTGCTATCGAATGCAAAAATCGAACTAAAAGCATGACCTGGAATCGAACAGGGCACATCAGAATCGATAAACGGGCTATCAAGACCTTAGCTTTATTTTCCTTCTGTTCAAAACAAGCAGAAAAATAAATCTTCATTTCTTTGTTGGCTGGAGCAGACGAGGCATCGATTTGCGAGAAAGCTTTGTGATGTGTGTTAATGGAGAGTAGTTAAACAAATGGGCTAGGTTTTAGTTTTGTGGAATTAAAAGAAAACCGCAAGAAAACGGTTGTAATGTGACCCTGTTTTCGGTGGTTAGTTACTTATAAGTCGCTAGGTCAAATATATATTTGATGTCAGTTGTCAATAAACGAGAAAAGGAAAACAATAATTTTGCGATTCGCCAGTGAAGGGTATACATTTTTTTAAAACTTATTATACATCGATTGGGTGAATATATCGGGTTTTATTCAGGAAACAGACCCTGTGTTGCGTTTTTTTGTGTGTGTTTTTGTTTGTTTGTTTGTTTGTTTGTTTGTTCATTTCTCTGTATGTTAGTACTGGTACACAAAACTAAATTCAGTCATAATCTTAAACAAAAGCTTTCTTTCTTCTGTCAGTGATTAGTGTTAGGCTGAGGTATATTTTAAGTCTATTTGTATAGGTACTAATAGACAGAGAATTGACCCGCTTTCTAAACAAGACCTGCAAATGTTTTTAACCAACTGTCATCAAGTCGTCATATCCTTTGCAATTGCACACAACTAACGGAATGTCTGCCTAATTTTCCCACATTAGTCTAGAATTCTCTTTCTCGTTACTAAGATTGCTTTGCAATTGAATATACGAGATCGAAAGACTAAAGAGACACATAAACATTGTATCAGACAAAACTTCCACCATCTAACTAAATTGTACTACGCAAAAAACAGTGACATTCGTTCTAAAGGCTTACACAACAGACCTACAGCCTTACTATACAGTCACAACAACAATCCCAGGCATAGACAAAAAGGCTGAAGATTGTGACCTAGTACTGCATGCACAGACCCTTGAATAAGTCTACACCTCTTACCCAAAACCAAAATGGAGACACGTTTACACCAATGGATCATTTGATGGGACAGCAAACAAATGAGGAGCTGGATCGTTCATCATGTTGCTAGATGGGACAACAGTAGAAACATCATGCGCCTCCGGAATATTCTCAACAAACTGCAGAGCACTGAGCAATTATTGAAGCCACCATAGTGCTTGAGGAAAGAAAAATTAAACACAGCAACCTTGTTTTTCTTTATGTATGCACGTCAGTCCTCCAGGCAACTGAGCGGTATCCGCAAGACAACATGGAGAGAGAGAGAGCTGACCCGCCAGCTAAACAGACTCCCAGAAAACACTCAAATAGTTATACAGTGGATCCCAGATTACTGCTGCATACCAGGAAGTGAGTTAGCAAACTTGCAAAACAGGGAAAAAAAGAAAAACAACATACCCATTCATTGACATTACCATAAATCAGAACAACCATCAAGGGAAAATACAAGGAATTATGGAGAGAACAAGTCAACAGTAAATATCCACAAGACTTCATCAGCAAGCTCAACACAAAGCAACATACAACAATTGTCCGTCAACGAACAGGACACTGCAGGCTCTACTACCACATGCATAAATAAAGACTGTACAATCCCCACAGCGTGCCTGCCAGACAGGACCACAAACACCTGAGCACATTCTGCAGACCTGCTTACTGTACCTACAATTTCAAAAAGAAACCTGGCCTCAAAAGTAAAACGTGCAGAGCAAGCTAAGGGGAACCATGAGGGACCGGCTGCTGACATGCAAGTTCACAGAGATAACCCACCTGGTGGTCTGATCTGAGCATACGAAACCAAACACAAAGAAGAAGAAGAAGTATCCAATTTTCTTAACGTGTGTCCAATTCAACGCCACCGCATTTGCTCACCTCATTCTCAGTGACTGCGTCTGTGACTTATATTAGGTATTCAGTTTTATTTACTAACTAGAGTTCTTTTAACCTGCAGGTGGTTTAACAGCAGACCTCTTTGCAAGGATTTCGACAAATTAGAAGAGTTGATCCTTTAATACCAGTGGCAGGCTATAGAAAGCAAAATTACCGATCAAAGCCACAAATAACCCAGATTTGCTTGGGCTGGTTTACAAATCCTTCAAAGGAAATACAACTAACTTAACTTGATCCCTTGGAATGGATCCAGTTACGTTATAGAAATTCTTATCAGTTTTGTATTTCAGTGATTTCCCATGGAAATTTATTTTTGTGTTGTTTCTGGTTTTAAAAAAAAAGAATATGAAAAAACCATCCTTCCTGATTCAAAATAGAAATCATATTTAGTGTTAACCACATAGTTTTATAAACCATTTGACACTCAGTTTCTGATGTGACAAATATCACAGCAGCAAACTTTACTTCTCGTTCTTTCCTGTTTGTAATTATAGGCTCAAACAACGATGGTTATGGTTAGCTGCGTATCCTTTACCGGACGTTGCAGAACCTACCCCAACAGCCCCTGGCTGTTGTATGGTTTTTCTAGGCAAATTACGTCCAGTAGTTTGCCATTGCTTTCTGAACGAAAGCAACGATATCCCTTGTAAATTCATTTTATAAACCCATTTAAGGATGAGTTTTTGAATGCATGACCACCGATACAGCCAAGCGGATGTGCTAGCCACAGTTGTACACGACTCCCTTCTCCTTCTTATGTATTCATCATTCTGTTTCCTTGAGGTTCATTGTTACCGATATCAACCGACTGTATTCATCTCTCTGAAATTTGGCGTTGTCTTTTCAGTTGTTGACTCGAGTGTTGTATGTAGATCAGGTTATATTTTATCTCTCCACTGTCTTTTAATCCACCCTGTGGTTTACTCCAATTTAACTCCTTTGTATATGTAATTTATGTGTGTATGTATGTGTGTGTTTTGTGTGTGTGGGGGGTGGGGGGGGGGTGGGGGGTGGGAGTGGTCTTTGTTATTTGCCATTCTTTCTTCATGGAACAATCATTGCTTTAGATTAGCCCTCATTATGCCAGTAATTCATGGTGACTTAAACAGATTCTGAATTTTGCTTTTGCTCTTCTCCACATTTCTGGTTTTTAATTCCACAATTTATCAGGGAAGCACCGATTTTGCCCCACCCACCCTCACCCCCACTATTTCCCTCTTCCTTCTCTCTCTCTCTCTCTCTCTCTCTCTCTCTCTCTCTCTCTCTCTCTCTCTCTCTCTCTCTCTCTCGTAGACTGACGTCCACTCCTCGACCTGTACACCTTGGGATATTCCCTAAAATAGTATCATCAGAAGGTAATAAAGTTCGGTGCTGTCTTCACACTAGAGATTGACTACAGGGTATCACTGTTCTCTTTGGGAATATTACGTGGTAAGAGGTGGCCTCAATCTCTTCCACAGTGCGACTCTCGTACCATTCTCTGAAAACCATGATAACGGATTTTTACACGTCCACCTCGGGTAACGAACCACAGTATTCGAGGATCATGAAATTGTTAACTGCATTCGCTAGCCTCTAAGCCGATAGGCTCACAGTTCTACAAGCAAAGTCATATCTCTGAGTAGCTGCAGACAAGAAGCACCTCTTGCATGACGCCCTGGTTAGGTCTAAGGCTCACAGTTCTACAAGCAAAGTCATATCTCAGAGTAGCTGCAGACAAGAAGCACCTCTTGCATGACGCCCTGGTTAGGTCTAAGGCTCACAGTTCTACAAGCAAAGTCATATCTCAGAGTAGCTGCAGACAAGAAGCACCTCTTGCATGACGCCCTGGTTAGGTCTAAGGGTCACAGACTGAAAAGAGGAAGGTCTTGGATGGCGAATACTGAAGACACAATCACACATGTGTGCAGCCCTGATAAATTTGTGCGAGGTGAGCAGTGGGTCAGTGTGTCTGTTTCAGACTTGTACAGGGTTCTTGTAACTTTGGGTCGTGAGTGCAGGGATTGGCCAGCTGGCGCTGCAGAGTCAGAAGTTCAACTCTCAGAAAATATTTGTTAAAATAAAATATTACGTAAACTTTATTGCAGCCATTTCTACGAGACCACGTCAACCCCAGAGGGGAAGGGAAAACCCTGTCGCTTCTGGATATTAAACCCAGACCACGATGTTGACAAGCAAGCGCAATAATCAATTATGTGGTTTTCCTATCTTTCTAGCCACCTACGCATCTGTAGCGCAGTAATATCTCATAAGAGAAAAGGTTTGATTAAACTGCTGCCGCCTAATCAATAGATCCATTGTGCCATAACAGACAGGACAAATCCGTCTCTCAGTTACAGAATCATGTCTAGAGGTTTTATCAGCGCTCTGCCATCCTCATTTCCTGAGATTCGTCCGTCGGCAGGAAACTGATTTCGGGATTGTATAAATATGCTAATCACACACATTAACAATTCGCATATATAAACACGCGCATACAGACTAACAGGCAGTCATAGAAATGGAAGTACACCAGTTCAGTGGGAAAGGAAACGAAAGTTTGCATAAATAAGCCCGGTTTGTTTAAGGAGTGAGATCTCTAAACTTAAGTTCTGGAACAAAACCAAAGTCCAAAAGTGAACAAACAACCCAATTTTTCTACCGGAAGTGACCTGTGGCGAACCTAAGAAAAATACAACTGCCTTGTTCTGAAAGAGTTACGGACACTTAAGGGCCCTGTTGTTTTAGTGAAAACAATGTCACCTCAACACCGCAAGGTACAAGAGAATTCAGATGAGATGAGATGCTGAATGTCCTGTAGCCTTAGCTGGATAGCACTTGCCCCAAATTTCTTACAGTCTGTTATCTGGTCATCTGTCAAGTTCCTGCTGCAGGCCATTTGCTGTACCCTGCTGTTAAGTTATGAAATAGATTATCTTCACAGCACTCCGGACACATTTAAAGGCGCTCAGATTCCCATCTCATCATATTCATCAGCGTCGTGCAGTTAATAGTACCAGTCCTATGTTGGTTAGCAAGACTTCGTGTTCGTCCGGTGTGCATCTCATGCTCGGCTGTACCGATCTTTACTCCCAATCCTCGTATTCTTAACAGTAATGTGAACACGTTGCTTCTAAAACCCTCAGAACATCCTATCTCTTTAAGGGCGTGCACAATGTCTGTGTGATTCATGGGCCGGATATCTTTAGTTAATGCACCACCTGCCAGTCTATCAGCTCTTTCATTACCAACAACGCCTACCTTGCTGTTACGTCAGTACAGCATCAGCAGAGGACAGTGCAGCCCAGTTCCAAAATCTGGATGCGTGGACAGCTGTAGTGTATACTTGAAACAGAACTGGCGATGAAGGCTGAGGTAACCGTGGCTTAATGATCCACTGCTTCAGCATCCATGTCCCACACTGCAGCACTACCGTTCTTGCAAAAGTAGCGCATCTGATCCAGTTGATCGAGGTTTGATCAAAATATTAATAAAAGCGGTGTCATGAGGTAGTCATAGGAAACGCTGTTGTGTGCATTCTCAAGTCCAATGACCGCTTCAATTGTGTTAACGCCACACGACAAGCATTGCCGTCTTAAAGCACGGGCTCGCAGGGCACTCGACCTGAAGCACCACTAGCACAGGGGCATCATAGTCATCTGTGTATGTCAGGTGACTGCCATAGCAAAAATTCGCTTTATGTGAGTTGTCGTAGTGGCATCAGCACACTGCTTTTCAAACTGTTGATGCGGCCTTGCATGGAGGCCCTCATAGGTGTCATAAGCGAACTCTGTCGCGCTAGTCAAAAGAACTTGACGGATCAATATCTTCAAAGGGCGAAAGTAGTCCGTAGGCCTTGGAGATTCTGGATAGTCTGCGTACCAAGATCGTTTCAGTGAGTTGACTTATCGTATTCTGTATGCCTATAGCCATCAATCATTGTTTATTGGCCATTTCGCTGACACAACCCAATCCCCAACCCTGATGAAACATCCACTACTCGTAATAAGGAAGGAATTGTTAAATAAGACCGTCAGAGAATTTGTCAATGGTAGATGCTGTTAAAGGAAAAGTGTGAGACCGTCGAACATTTTTGCTTACGGGTTGTGTGTGTGGTGCTCGGTGGTGAAGTGATTAGGCCGTTGGCCTTGTGCTGTAATGTCTGTTATTTCGTTTTCGATCCGTGTCTTTCTGTTTGCGAGTGAAATTGTTTTGAAGATCTAAAGTCACATTTTGTTTCACGCCATCGGCAGACTGCTAGCCGCCAGTGTGTAGATATGTATTTAAATGTTGCCAATGTAGAAACCTAGGGAGCACACACATCGATGACTGGGCATGTTACTGACTCGCCGGTAGACGTCTTCGTCGCTGGTCGGATAGAAAACAAACTACAGGGGTACAACTTAACAGTATACAGAGATAAATTAAAAAGTTACATGTGAAGTTCGATTTATGCTAAGCGACGTCAATAATTTACCAAGGAAAAAAAAAATCAATTGTTGCACTAAAAGAAACCAAAAGCAGAAAACAAAGAGAAAAACAAAATCATGCACATCGAGAAATCAATCGTTTACACAGATAAAATAAACATAAGGAAATCGATCATTCTTCTGATTCCGTAGCAGGCAAACAACAGAATGCCGTGAAAACAAAAGCTTTTACCAACCTGGCCTGGTTGTGTAAAGCTATAAAACCTGACAGAAGACAGCAACCGTGGTTTAATGGCGTGTGCAGTAAAGGGAAGCCAGACTGGAGCAGGATAATCTCGTTTAACCTAGTCTGAAAGTCTAAAAGGAAAGATAACACTCATTAAAGCAACAGGAATACGATGTCAGCAAGTACGGCAACCAAGTTATCGTTCGTTGCTTTTAGTTTTAGTAATGAAGTGTCTGGAAATAATTAGGGATATAGCATTCATTGCAAGTAGAGCTGAGCTTGCAGTTTTAACACCCGATCCAATCAATACTAAATACAATTTACGAATAGTGACACCATTTAATTGATTTCTCTTGTCTTCGGTCTCACTGGTAGTCGCCGGGGTGAAAGGGCTAGACTTTGGCCTGTGGATAAAAAGATTGTGGGTTTGTATCCTGAAAGGGCCGGATTTTTTTGTCTACAAATGACCTTTGATCCCAAGTCTACCCAGTCTTGAGTGGGTACCAGGTGCAGTGACCACATCACCCACCAAACCCCTATTGTCTTTAGAATGTAGGTCTGGCCCTATATGCTCAGTATGTCTGAAGGGGTGGGAAAGGGTCCTTTACTTTTAACTTGACTTTCGATCTGGCTAGGCGGTAGGATAGTGCATAGGCACATTAGCTTGTTAAGACCTCAGATGAAATAGTATTACGCTTTTAGGCAAATAATAAAGCAAAAGACCCGAATCCACGCCCTTACTGTGCGTGTAGGGCTATATCTATTTTTTTGTAGACCAATTAGCACTTGGTGGATGATGTGATCAGCGTCATGCCGGCCACCTTTACTTCCTAGTACTGCATTTGGTACTCATTCAAAGCTTGGTCGACCAGGGTGTCAAGATCAATGTTTGGAAAAAAGTCCGGCATGTCAGGACCCGAACCGCTGAATGTCCGATCTACAGGCGAGCGTCTTAACGCCACACCACGGCCACTTCCTTCAGCCCTAATAGGCATATGTTTTTGGAAACTTATTTGTAGAGAACATTTAGGACACTGAGTAATATGGGGAGTATCACACGGCAGCTTAAATATATTAAAACATGTGGTTTGTTGCCTAAGAATCAATACTTTAAAATTCCGCATAGTAGTAGTATTAGTAGTAGTAGTAGTAGTAGTAGTAGTAGCAGCAGCAGCAGCAGTAGTAGTAGTAGTAGTAGTAGTAGCAGCAGTAGTAGCAATAGCAGCAGCAGCAGCAGTAGTGGTAGTAATCGTAGTTCACAGCTGTGCAGAGACAGAAGCTTAACTCTTTGAGTTCCAGGGGGTTTAGCATCACAAGCCCAGGGGGTGGTAAAGAGATTCATAAAATTGGCGCATCTTGCGTTCATTGGGCGTCTAGGTAGAACCCATGAACATATGATGCGTTCCTTGGGACTCAAAGAGTTAAATGTCTTTAAAATCGAATGCGGAGGCACGAATAGATCATTCTTGTCTGAAGAGAATGGTACTGCTAGAAATCACAAGGTTGTCTGGTCGACACCCTACACAAGAGGAAATAGCAACATTAACAAATAATACAACTGTTACT
>CAJHNH020001448.1:50000-67500 GCA_905116865.2 Candidula unifasciata
AGAGAGAGAGAGAGAGAGAGAGAGATAGATAGATAGATAGATAGATAGATAGATAGATAGATAGATAGATAGATAGATAGATAGATAGATAGATAGATAGATAGATAGATAGATAGATAGATAGATAGATAGATAGATAGATAGATAGATAGATAGATAGATAGATAGATAGATAGATAGATAGATAGATAGATAGATAGATAGATAGATAGATAGATAGATAGATAGATAGATAGATAGATATAGAGAGAATGAGGGACGGAGTGATGGAGGATATATAAGGGTGGGAGGTGGGGGAGAAAGAAAGCAAAAATTGGTGGGGAGGGGAGGGATGGGTGGCAGAGAACAAAAGACATAGACTTGTGTGCGCGAACGTGAACCAGGTTGTGTTGATTTCGAGAAACGAAAATTAGGCTTGAAACCTTCCAATGATGTTATTATGTAAGGACAATACTGGAAAAGTATGTAGACAGTGTATAGATTGACAAGCCTGGTAAAGTATGTAGACAGTGTATAGATCTATAAGCCTAGTAAACTATGTAGACAGTGTATAGATCGACAAGCCTAGTCAAGTATGTAGACAGTGTATAGATCGACAAGCCTGGTAAACTATATAGACAGTGTATTATTAGAATGTTGACTGTAATCCATAATCTCTCTTTTACAACAATATAAACTGTTTATATATTACTAGACTCATATTTTTTAACAGAATTAAACAAATGAAGAATACTTGGGGCCATAGATACTGTATGTCTAATAGACTAAATAACGTCTATTGATCGGCGCTTATAGAATAAAGTAGGAAGCTAAAGGATACATCAGACAATGTAAAAATCTAAGCAATGTTTACCCATTATAAATTCGAACACAGGAAACACAAACAATAAATTGCATGTCGCTGTAACCCGTTGGGTGCATTCAATAACATTGATGTGATAACGACTATGGTGATAAGGATAATGAATTATAAGATGTGCATACTGAACACAGATTAACATATTTTAACAAAACAAGAATAGACATTATAGTAAAAAGTAAAAGGTCCATTTTCCACGCCTTTATGCGTATTGGGGATATAGGGCTAGACCTATATTTTTATAGACCAGACGACACAATCATTGGTCCTGAAATCCCGTATTGTATTTGTGGAAGACTTTTCTTAACACCGGCGGGTCTTGCTAGTCACACTCGCCATCTCCATAGGATATGAGTCCCATATCACCTAATATGGCAATATAACACTATCGCCTGGAAAGACGAAAAGGTGCCAATCAATAAATATAAGGCGGTGGTATAGACCAAGATGAGGTAGAGGGCGGAAGCATAAGATTGTCTTTCACTATCCTGGGCGAAGCCAGGAAATTAAATCTAGTCTATATTAATAAAAATGTTAATTTTCCGAGTTTGTTAAACTATAGACTAAGACACTACTGAACCAATTGCTTTCAATTTTTCACACAACGTTGCCTTTGACTCAAAGCGTGATTTTTTTGTCAGAAAATCGCACAAAACACGTACGACGTAGCTCCAGCTAACGTCAAATCATTATTTGTTTCGTTGCCGGCCTGGATTTGTTTTTAGTTGATTGGCCATTTTTTACTGCTGAGCTCTTATTGAAATTTGCATTACTATATAATTTAATTGCCACAGTCTGCTTGAGTGTTTGGTAGCGTAGTTGTGAATATTCTGCTCATCATTCGTGCTCGCGTTCGATTCCCCGTATTGTGATATAATTTTTTTTTTTGCCCTTAGCTAGGCGGTTGGCACGTTGTGTTGTGGTGACGTGATGCTCAATGGTCATGTCACGGGTAATCTTCGTTTGCCCTCGAGAGGGCCGTTGGCACGTTGTGTTGTAGTTTACAGCTAGGCTGCGATATCTGACCTAAACTCTTCTGTGTCCGGTACTATAGTTTTAAGTATTCCACCCTTTACACGGATGATCGGTGTTCGATTTCCCGCTGGGTGATGTTCTTTTTTCCTTAACAGGGTGGTTGCCATGTTGTGTTGTGGTTTACAGCTAGACTGCGATATCTTTGCCTTTCGCCCAAAGGCATCCAATTTCAGTAAAGTTCTCGGTCAAAAAATATTCGACGATGACAGAAATTGTTAACTAAGACAGCTTACAGTCCAGTTTAGTTTAAGTGGACACGGATGCCAAGGTCAGTTAAAAATCTCCATTCGGAGAGGGAGAGATGACGTGTGCAGGGTATTTTTCTCCGCTATTTGTTAGTATGGTACACTTTTTATTGTGGGTTCCATCATTGGTTAGGGGATAACGTTTTTTTTTTCTATGTCGGGGCCAAAATTAAACTAAACAGTCCGTGGATACAGCATGCGGCGCTAACTCCTCTGGCTACACATACTGTAGTGACAGTTGTTGTTGTTGTTATTGTTGTTGTGATGGTGGTGGTGGTAGTGGTAGCAGTAGTCTGGTACTGGTGATGTGATAGCTGTTACACTGGCCACATGTACTTCTCAGTACAAATTATTGCTTCCCATTTTAGTCTGGGTGGACACGGATGCCAAGCTCAATTTAGTTACAGTATTTCGTCAGATGATGACTTACCCATCTTTCGGAGAGTATGATATGATTAGTGGGAGGAAAAAAAGGGGGGGGGGGAGGGGAGGAGCTTCTCAGTTTGCGGTTCTTTCCGATTCCGAAACCCACGCACAGAACAAAACAGCAGCATAGAAAACAGCAATGCCAGCCTTATGTGGCGTATAACGGCAAGAGGATAATGAACGAAAGACATCTGAGCAACTGATCACAAGATAAATAAATCAGCCATACAGATTAAACATTGTCACGAGCAGGCTAGCCAACGTTTCCCCTTTCAATCCGTGTTGTCTAGATAACTTATAGAAATGCCAGTTTTCGGATTAATATCTGAACATAACATCGCAGAAAACAGCCCACATGCAAGCTGATTTTTTTTAATTATTTCATCAACTTTGAAAATGCCATGTAATATTTTATCTCCCCTTGAGGGTTTACAGAATCTAGATTTGTATCAGGTGGCATTGGGTGTGCATGCGAATGGATGCTAATTAGAGCACTGGATTATACAGAAAATGTATCAAGGGTAAATACGATAGATTGTATCGATGAGTAGAATAGGGTATAGACATGGGACGAAGACACCGAGAAAAACCTTAGGGGTCGAAAAAGGGGGGGGGTGGGGGGGGGGGTTGAGGTATCCTAGTGGGAAGCGTCTGTGAGGTGAGGAAAGGGGAAACGGGGCGGCGGCTTGCTGTTCAGCCACCTTACAATTTTTCTTAGGCGAGGAGGCAGCTCAGCTGTTTTAGTGTGCAATAATAATATGCTGAATGGCCAATAAAAATGTTACAATTAATGAGACATGTATAAACATATACTTGAAAAAGAGGTTTATTCAAGGTTAGATGGATGGTTCGGTCTTTTTTAATAATTTCTAGTTCTACCCCTCCCCCCCCCCCCAATTTTAGACTAGTAAGGAGAAATTCGAGATGTATAAGTCTCCAGGTTTTGTCACCCCTGATAGATTTGATATAATACTTTAACTTATATGCAAAAAATGACATTGGCTTTCTGTTTGGTCTCTCAGATCCCTTTCTGGCGCAGGATTAGTTTTCTTGACCACTATGTTTCACATTTTTACCATTAATGTCACTGCATATTCTAGAGCGCCATGGGGCGTAATGCTTTAATGCAGTAATCATCCCAAGTTACACATGCATAATTAATCCTGTCGGACCATATTTACGAAACTGGGTTTATGTAGATTTTTTTTTAAAGGGATTTTCGGTAAAAGTGATTTTGTATTAGGAGAGCTGCTGGTGTGACAAGAAGAGATAAAATCAGGAATGAAGAAATTAGAAGAAGACTAGGACTGAAACGAGTCAGAAAATTAAATGAAAAACAACGAGTGAGGTGGCTTGGCCACCTGACGAGAATGCCCTGGTACCAACTGCCACAGAAAGTCACTCTAAAGAAATATAATGAACACAGACCAAGGGAAAGACCACGCAAGATATGGAGCGACATCATCGGGAGCAACCTAAGAGAAATGAACACCAGGTTGTACAATGCACTCGAAAAAGCGTACACATGAACTTTACATCTCCTCTATAACCTCGCTGAGGTAAATGGTGGAAAAGAAGAAGAAGAAGAAGAAGAAGAAGAAGAAGATTTCCGGGAAGGGTAATGACCAAACTACCTCATACATTAAATGGGCAACGATGCGGGGATTTTCTGTTTGCTGTTAAAATTGACATTGCTGTCAAGGTTGGCCCAGCATAACATTAGTACCAATTAATTTCCAGGGAAGTAAAAGCGACCAGCGTGATGCTGACCATCATCAGCCCCGACTAGCCCCTGGTGCTGATTGCTCTATAAAAATATAGGTTTGGGACCATGTGTCTTGGGTGCAAAAAAACGTGAAAAGACTTTTCCATATTTACGACTTTGGCACATAAAAAAAGACTTTCCCCATATTTACGACTTTAGCACGGGAAAAAGACTTTATATATATATATATATCTTGTGTTATAGTGTCAGCTAGGAATTAACAGTCGATACGGCAAGGGGGACGGTATAGGAATACGAGAACGAAGAGTTTATAATTAGTTCCATTCTAGAATGTTTCTTGGCATACATTTACGCCTTGGTCAACCTGCGAATTAATCAAATGAGTCAAGTGCTGTCTCCACAGTGAAGGTTGCCTGTAATGGAACTCCAACAAGATTGCCTGCAATGGATCTCCAACAAGATCTGTCTCTTGTCTTAGTGAACACTCAGACTGCTGTTTATCCATCTCTTGATATTGTCTCTCAGTTGTTTCGTTCGTCTCTTGCTCTCTTGCTCTCGACCTTTCCCTCCAGTATGGTTAAGAAACGCGCATTCTCTTTGAATGTGGCCAGAATATTTCAGTTGTCTCTTGAATATATATATATTAGGGCTGTACCGAATAGTGATTTTCACTATTTGGTCGAAAACGAATAACGGGACCAACTATTCGGCCGAATACGAATACGAATAGTGTATAGTGTATAAAAAAAACAAAAAAAAACACACACATACACACACACATATGCATAATGTCAAATGTACGCTGAACTTTTACTTCACATAAAGTAGCACAGAATAGTCATCTTCTTCTTTAGCATTCTGAGCCCTTGAGGTTTACTGCTCCATTTATCTCTCTGGCTGGCCTTCTCTTCACAATTTGCGACACCAGTTGTTTGCAGATCAGTCTGGACATCATCTCTCGAACTTCTTTTCTGTCTGCCTCGTGGTCTACTCCCATTCCTCTCTCAGGTGTATACAGTTTTACTTTTCTGTCATCTGACATTCTTTCAGTATGCCCCAACCATTTTAGTCAGTTAGCTCTCATGATGCCAGTGATCAACTGTAATTTAAACAGATTGTATGTTACGTTGTTGCTTCTTACTCTCCATTCCCCGCTGTAAGCATCTTTGATGGGTCCAAAGATTTGTCGCAAGACTGTTTTCTAAAACCTGTAATAAAGCCTCATCTCTTTTATTTCTGTTTCAAGTTTCAGAGCCATATAAAACAAACGGTCTTATCAACTTTTTATATATTTTGATCTTGGTGTTTCCAGACAGCACTTTGACCTTAGCAGATGTTGAAGGGCATAGTATACTTTATTTCTAGATTGTATTTCTTCTCTTAGCATGTTGGAGCAGTTGAAGTTTGCACCGAAGTACTTATATATTTCCGTTCGTTTGATTTTCATATAATCGACCGGAATTTAAATTCTTTCCATGTCTAGTTAGTCTTCGTACAGAATAGTAAACATTTAAAAATATTTTATGTTTTCCCTCCCTCAGTCAGTCTGTGGTAACTAATAACTATGGATGAAAGAATCCTAAGTATTATAACAAGTAACTAAACTTGGAACTTGTCACTGACAGCTTAGTTATAAGGCAGTGTATACAGAAGCCGGTGTAAAGTAACTACTATTCGTATTCGGCTCGACCGCAACTATTCGGCCGAATACCGAATGTTGTGGAGTGAGGGAGGGAGGGGGGGGGGTATATAGTCCCCTATATTGATATATACCTCTATCTTGTGAAATAATCATTTCTAGACCCTCTAGTTGCTTTGAGAAGTCTACATTTTCAAACTTGCAACTGTGGGATGAATGTTTCTGGTGTATAATTCAGAAATTCCTGTAAGCCTGTTAACTCCTTGGGCATGAATACAGGGATTTCTTTCCTAAAGACGCTAGCGGGAGTTTTGAGCGGCATTCTTTAGCCTGATCTCCAAAGTGTCAAGACGTGTATACAGTCTATGAATAAAATTGGCGCAGTCAAAGTACCAGTTTTATCTTTGAAAAATTCCTAAGCTTGGGATGATACCTCCTTAGAGATAAAGCAGACGAATCACAGTCCAGCCAACAACCACCAACCTATACCATTCTGGGCACCAAGCATACCCAAAAGTCCTACCTATTGTTGCCTCTAACTCAACATGGCAGGAGCTTGTATGTGAGTTCCAGGACTAGTAGACAATTGCAGACACCTATGTCATCAATCCAGAGAATCAGTCTTCAAGATAGTCTGGTAGTCTGGTAGTCTGAGTTTCAGCTTCATAGCAAACGGGTCGCCCCATCTTTGCTCCGCTCCTGTGCCAGCGAAAAACACCCAGAATGTTTATCACAGTCCCTTGTGGAAAGATTGACAGACTGCTGTCTCAGCATATCTAGCATACACTCGCATTAACGCATATGGTAGCCATCCGAAGTGCTAACACAAACAGTCCAACATTAGAAATGTAGTTCATCATTGATGATAGCAGAACTTGTCGCCAACAGATCAGCAGTTGCCCGGGCGATCAATTTTAATACGGGTCCCGCCAGCATTGCACGACCGGCATCGCGCCATTTTCTGAATCTACAATTCACACCACGTTGGTCACAGTCGAAAAAACATTCCAAATGTTCAAGAGTTTTGTTGGGTTCCTATGCAGTTCCTGTGTCCTCATATGTAAGACAGTCAGCGTGTACAAGATCAAACCGAGGCATAGCTATCTATTGAGTTAACCACAGTCGAATCACCATGGACTGAGGGGAGCAGTGACCTGCGAACTGGGATAAGTGATCTCTTAATCACATACATGCTCTCTTCCCACAGCTCTCTTTGATTCACAACGATGAACTCATGTAATGTCCAGGAACTACACCTGGCTGCTTCAACATCTGGGTTGTGTCATTAATTCCTGAACTCCATTCACTGAACACTCTTGATTATCTATTCAGTTTTATATGTGTATATATTGAACTTATTACATGCAGAAATTTTCATGGCTGACTTGGGTGTCCCTGTTTCACCATTCTAACTGTCTAGCTTTTATGGTTGTGTGAGTAATAAGTGTAATCTGTGTTAACATGGCTATGATAGTATACTATCATATGATAGTATACTATCATAACCTGGGAGCTACCTTTTAATAGTAGTGGGGGTGTCCAGCCAAGTGTGCCTAGGAATATAATATATTTTATAGTGCCAAAGCTTGAGTTGCCGTACTCCTGAAATAAGTTGAGCGTATATTGGCCACGGGATATCCCTTAGACCAATACGAGCCAACGACTAAACATTATTATTTCAGAATGCTGTTGGTTCTTAAGGAGAAATCCTTAAATCAGGCACGTGACAGGAGCGGTATGTGACACCGAATAGTCAATAGATCCACTATTCGGCCCCGAAGCGAATACGAAGCGACTATTCGGTACAGCCCTAATATATATATATATATATATATATATATATATATATATATATATATATATATGTATTTGTTTCCTTGATTCTTCTGTATATCCACATTTCTAGTGACTCAGTTCGATTTTCTAGTTACCTCTTCATTATCCAATTTTCTGCACCAAACAACAGGTTTGAGTATTAATAATATTTGACGATTCTCATTTTTCAATGTGTTGTTTATAGCTCTCATTTAATTTCGCATCTTACTGAAGATACGTTTATCCATTCCTGTTCGAATTATATCTATTTTTTTTAAATACCGCATAATATGTGTTTGTTTTCCCGACCTTCGTGCACAAAGAGAGACAATCAGTGTTAGATACACTGATGCTAATCTTGCGCTGATCTCACTGCAATTACCAAACGGAGGGTAGCTGAGTGCAATATTTGACGATGGTTAACCACAACCGCTAACAAACATGGTTTCTCATTAAGTAAAGGTAAATGACCTTTCTGGCGCCATTGATGAATTCGGCACAGTTTGCTAGACCTGTATTTGCATAGACTATTTGACAGTGGGCTAGTAATTTAATCATGACGGGTTTCCTTTAGTATATTTCCTTGTGTGGGTTATGGTCCCTATTATGGGGTTGAGAAAGGGAGGGGGAATATGGGGGGAGGGGGAATATGGGGGAGGGGGAATATGGGGGGGGGTGAGAGTTGGGTAGACCTACAGCCCTCCCCCAACAAGCATGTCATGAAGGTCGGCTAATTAGGAGTGTTTCTTTCCAAGTCCTGGAGCATTTACTTGAGAGGCAGAGAGCCAACACACAGTTATGACTTGTCTACGCAGTTTATAGTAGGTGAACATGATAATTAAGTGGGTCTGATCATTGTAACACCCAGGGATAGACATAACAGTCTGACGGTAATATAAGTGCAAGGTAATTAGTTCACCTCTTTTAGTCTGTCTTTCTATCTATTGTCTTTCTCTGCTTAATACTGTTTGGCGTCGCTGGCGCGGTTAATAATCGTTTTCTGCGATAGTGTGCGCTAGTTAGCTTGATGCATGGTTATATTGTTAAATTTCGTTAACTCCACCTTTCCATCTTCTTCTTTGCCTGCCTATGTCTCTTGATGTTTCTAAACAACTGGCGCTGTTTTACTGTGCAATAATAATATCCTGAATGGCCGATAAATATGTTACAATTAATGAGAAATGTATAAAGAGATACTTGAAAAAGAGTTCTATACAAGGTTAGAAGGGTGGCTCGGTTCTTTTATTAATTTTAAAGTGCTGCGCCAGGGAAATATGCAGTGCGTTATTTTCTGAGTGGTCCACTCATAACATTCTAGAACAGTAACAACTATCCAGTCAGATTCAGTATAGCGACGTGTACTATCAGCTGGTGGTAAAATAAGTGTGTAAGAGTGTATCTGCTGTATGTAAACTGATGTAAAGTAAATTAGTATGATTAACGAATTACCGACGGCCACTCAAAGATGCAAAATAACAGCAGCAATAGCAGAAGAAGAAGAAGAAGAAGAAGAAGAAGAAGAAGAAGAAGAAGAAGAAGAAGAAGAAGAAGAAGAAGAAGAAGAAGAAGAAGAAGAAGAAGAAGAAGAAGAAGAAGAAGAAGAAGAAAGAAGAGAAAGAAGAAGAAAGAAGAAGAAGAAGAAGAAGAAGAAGAAGAAGAAGAAGAAGAAGAAGAAGAAGAAGAAGAAGAAGAAGAAGAAGAAGAAGAAGAAGAAGAAGAAGAAGAAGAACTCTTCCGCAGGTTGGATCGAAGCAGCAGCAGCAGCAGCAGCAGAAGGAGAAGGAAGAATGAGGAAGCAGGAATGAAGAAGGAGAAAAAGGAAGAAGGAAGAAGAAGCGACAAGAGGAATCAAAAGTAAAAATAACAGAAAGGCAAACTAATGTTTGGAATAAACTGATTACTGTCCATGCTGACCACTTATGACGGTAGCCTAGTATAGTTTGATGACGAAACACCGGAAAGCTGGTGCAGCCCTGCAGGTTATTTTTTTTTACCCCCCCCCCCCCCCTCTTCCCTTTTCCCTTCCCAGTGTATCCGTTCATCAAGAAATTTAAACTCGTGCCTCCATTAAGACAACCCAGCGTTTTAAACAGTTGGCCAGTGGCTCATTAAAGCAGTATATAAAGTAAAGTAAAGCACACCCTGTCCATGCTTGCAGACGTATTGGACCTATAGGGCTAGACCTCTATTTTAAAGACCAATCCACTCTCGGTGGGTGATGTGGTCAATATCACGACGACCGCCTTTACTTTCCGGGACTTTACCTAATACCAATTCAACGCTGGCTCGACTTGGTATCAAAAGTCGCTTTGGAAAAAGTCTGGCTTCGAAGCAATATATTCTTCTTCATCTTTAGCCTTTCGAACCCATGAGGTTAGGACCTGCAGATATCACCCACCTCCATTCATCTCTTTGGCTGGCCTTCTCTTTCCAGTTGGTCTCTCTGGATATTATATCTCCATCGTAGTCTGTCTCGTGGTCTGCGACCGTTCAGTTGTGTATTCCATTGTGCCATCTTGATGGCAATATATACCAGCAGTGTACACAAGTCAGCATCTGTGGCTTAGGCGCTGCGAACGCGCTTCGTTTGCCAGGGGTGCCGGGTTTGACCCCAGCTATGGACCGTTTGTCTTGAATTGGTTTCGTCAGTGGCACCGAGAGCTGACCGTTCAGGAGCAATTGCAAACTACTGAACTTCAAATGTACCATGAAAATCACAGCAGCCAATAAATGCTGGGGTTGGTTCAGCAACGTCCTGGAAAGGATACGTAACTAACTCAACAAAAATGTATACAAGTTATAATATGCACCGACTTATTCGGTACAGAAAGTCGTGCAGCGGGTTTTTGCGAGCAGCTGTTGTCTCAAATAACGCTGGTCATATATACATTAGGTCAGTCTTGTCTCTGGGTTAACAAATTACCGGTTGTTGATTAGATTCTCGTGTCGATAGCTACAGTCAATTGTATGCATCGCCCTATATTTTTGATGAATACATTAATCACAGTTCTGTGTTATTCATTTCATTAGCATGTCTAATAAGGACACACACAATTTCAAAAACACGCATACACGCATATAAACACAGCATATAAAGGATAGTTTTTCCACTCAGTGAAGAGCCATTCGTCTGTGGATCTGACGTCAAAACTTCATTATGCTGATTTCAATGGAAAAACATGAAAATAAAGTCTCCTTTTCCACAAATTGCTGTAATTGGATTATAGTGCTATAACTCTTATTGTGTTACAGAGTAGTTCAAATGCTATGAATATGTAGTCAATTTAATCCAAACGCGTTTACTCCTAAAAATATTTCTTCATTACTTATTTTACGCTGTATTAACCTGAGAGCCATGTCAGACTAAATCATCCTCTCTCTATCTCTCTCCTCTCTCTCTCTCTCTCTTCTCTCTTCTCTCTTTCCTCTTTCTCATTTCTCTGTGGCCTCTCTCTCCCCTCCCTCCCTCCTCCTTCTCTCTCATATCTCGCTTCTCTATCCTCTGTCCCCTCTATCTCTCCTCTCTTTCCCCTCTCTCCTCTTTCTCTCTCCAATCTCTGTCTCGTCTCTCGTCTCTCTCCTCTCACTTCTTCCTCTCACTCTCTCCTCTCTCTCTCTCGCACTCCCTCTCTCACCTATATCTCCCCCTCTTTCTTTCCCTTCCCCTATCTCTCTCTGGAAAAGTTTGAATACACAAACACAGATTTGGCAGACAAACTCACTGAGCTATCGAGAGTTCGGTATTAGCACGTGTATGCAATAATTCTTTTATTATGCGCTAATTAGGGCTGTGCCGAATAGTGATTTTCACGATTCGGCCGAATACGAATAGCGGGACCAACTATTCGGCCGAATACGAATACGAATAGTGTATCATCATCATCAGGTGCCTTACCGACTGGCGATGGCGATTATGCCTCGCCACAATCTGCAATCTCCTGCAGCATGTATTAGTTCGTGTGCTGACAAACCTCCATGCCATGCAACAAGACTCAAGAATCTTCTCTCGTTGTCTTCCTCTATCCCTCCTTCCACAAATCTTTCAGTGTGATACACTTTGAGTGTGAAATACAAAAAGGGAAAAAAAAGGGGGGGGGGGGCACTCTTTTCGACAGTGGCGAGAAAAGACAATTTAAATTAAATGCCTTGTTTAATAATGTTACAATTTATAGCCGACTTTTCTTGATTTTCTCCGCGGCACACCTGGCATACGCACCGAGTTTGGGAACTTCTGCTGTAATGCCTCAGTCGAGTCAGCAGGAAAAGACTTTACCAGCTGCTGTACCACGCAACCGGGTCGCAGTTTTCCCCGCTGCGACAGACTTAGGCAACAGCAGCTATTGTGCTAATCAGAGAATTATTTCAGTCCATCGCAGTGTATGCATAAACGGGTGTAAGGTAGCCACTATTCGTATTCGGCCCGACCGCAAGTATTCGGCCGAATACCTAATAGTTATTAGGTATACTGTTCGGCCCCGAATTGAATATTCGGTACAGCCCTAGTAATAGGATGATTTAGATAAGCAGAGGTAATTAAACCATACCAAAACTGAAATATTTAACGAATTTGGCTATTTCTGTATTTTAAATACGTTCTCTCCACATTTTAATAAGATACATTTTCCTTGTAAGTAAAGTAAAAAAAACCCTTTTAACGCTTTTAAGCATATTAGGCACAGAGGTTTAGATCTATATGTTATAGACCAACCAAGCATTCGGTGACTGGTGTGGTCAGCATCACGCCGGCCTCCTATACTTCCCAGGATTTTATCTGGTACACATCTGAGACTGGCTCCACCTGAGAGCCAAAGTCATTTGTGAAAAAAGTCCTGCTCCGTCAAGACCTGAACACGCGACTTTCGGATCCGCAGGCAAACGTCTAGTCGCTACACCACAAAGCTGCCAAACTTTCCGTGTGGCACAGTTGTAGTAGGTTTCCACAAAACGGTTACAAAGTCGACCCGTGTGGGTGGGTGTAGGTGACGATCCCGTTTACAACGTTGTCAACAAGACGTAACGACCTCACGATTCACACATGGGATTTAGACTCTGAGCGCTCGTGTTTTGTCATGCCCGAGAGCTTGGAACAGGGAAATAATCTAGGCTCGTGGGAAATGGAACCGTGAGGCTTGCCCAGGTTCTTGTCACATCCATCAATTAAGAACGTGCCAATTATGGGTGTGGTAGTCGTGGTAGCACGGGGATAGAAAGAAGCTTGCATGTCGACCTGCGAGTTCGATGGAATCTGCATACACGCCATTTTGACGACGTGGCTGTCCTTGCTTAAAATGCTTACCGTGAAAAGTTATGGGAGGTAAAGACGGCCGTGCTAATAGTGAGATTCCCCATCAAGTGCAGACTGGTCTGCGATTTAAAAAAATCAACTAATAGGGCGCCGACACAAAAAATATAAATTTTTCCAGTCATAGGAAGGTGTACTGAGCCCCTTAAACATATGTAGGAGGGTTAGTGAGCCAAACAGGCTTAACTTTTCTTAAGTTAATCATAATATTAACAATAACATGCTCATCTGTCTGGCTGTAAAATGTCGAGTAGCAAATACATTTTTTATTATATTTAAAATTCTTCTTCTACTTCTTTCTCCTTCTTCTCCTTCTTCACCTTCTTCACCTTCTTCTTCTTCTTCTTCTTCTTCTTCTTCTTCTTCTTCTTCTTCTTCTTCTTCTTCTTCTTCTTCTTCTTCTTCTTCTTCTTCTCTTCTTCTTTCTTCTTCTTCTTCTTCTCCTTCTTCTTCTTCTTCTCTCTTCTTCTTCTTCTTCTTCTTCTTCTTCTTCTTCTTCTTCTTCTTCTTCTTCTTTTCTTCTTCTTCTTCTTCTTCTTCTTCTTCTTCTTCTTCTTCTTCTTCTTCTTTCTTCTTTTTCTTCTTCTTCTTCTTCTTCTTCTTCTTCTTCTTCTTCTTCTTCTTCTTCTTCTTCTTCTTCTTCTTCTCTTCTTCTTCTTCTTCTTCTTCTTCTTCTTCTTCTTCTTCTTCTTCTTCTTCTTCTTCTATTTTCTCCTTCTCCTTCTTCTTCTTCTTTTTTTTTTTCGTTCTTTTGAAATACAGTATCAGTAATGTTGCCTCTATCGTGAAATTCACTATGTTTTGTAATTCACTTAGCGACCGGTAAAGTTTGGCTTGCACCGGTATTTCTCTTCCCTCCGTGTTCCTGTGCTTTATTTTGAGACTAGATCTATTCGCAGATATAGATATATTTCCTATAGCGTTTGTGCGTGGCATCCTGTTTTTATCGTGCAACTGCTGGCTGGTTGCCTCCGACTTCAGAACCCAGTTTTGGTTATTTTGGTAAGCTAGATCGACGTACTGGAAACAATTCGAGTCGTGAAAGTTCCAGCTACCATTTTATTTTGTCCGATGCGCACTTCTCCTCTCTGAAATAATGTAAAATTAATTTTTACAAGAAAAACTTCAAAAAGATAGCTTTTATGCAAAGAAAAGAGGGTGGCGAATTTCCCTTACACGTCTTATAGATTCCTAAGAAATGAAGCTGTGACGCTTATCCATGATCTTGTCACAATTACTGGTCAGTTTTGGAACGTGCCAGTAATAGGAGTGCTAGCCGCGGTGGTTAGAAGCTTGCCTGTCGACCTCAAGGCAGATAGAATCAGCATCCATGTGAATTTTTACAACTGACCTGGCTCTGGGCAAGACAGATGTGATCTCATGCCTGTGGGACAGTGCAAAACGTCTTCCTTCTTTTTTCTTTTCGATCCTTCTGCCATAAAATCTATATCACGAGGCCAACAGCCTTTGTGAAAGCTATAGAGCTGTCCAAATCTCATACAACTTTGTCTTCATTGAGCTTTGAACAAACTAGATTGCTTCTCTGTTAGCAGCATACAGTTGATCTTGTTAGAGCACAGTAACAAATGAAAAGGAAGGTATCAAAGCCCTAAGTGGATATGATACAGCGGGGATTTTCTGCGGGCTCTAGAACCACTCGGTAGAAAGTATATTATAACGCCTTCCGCCTTTATTTTCCCTGACCTTACTATGTACATATTTAAGGCTAGGTCCCCTGAGAACTAAAGTCATCTCTAAACAAAAGTCCTGCTCCGCAAGGACCTGAAACCACGACCTTCAGATCCGCAGACGAATGTCTTGCTGTTACACCCAGCTGGTAATCTGGTAATCTGGTAATCCTAGTTTCAGCATCATAGCAAACGGGTCACCCCATTGTTGCTCCGCTCCTGTGCCAACGAAAAACACTCGTAGCTCACAGTGTCACACCATGCACTCAACTCAGAAGCTGGGTGACGAAACCATATCCTTCCAGTCTACAAATGGAGCAAAAATGCAGCGGCCACCGCCTGGCAGAACTGCCACGGCTAAAAAAAAAAAAAAAAAAAAAAAAAAAAGTGGCCGTGCCTAGCGTCCACTGTGACTTGAAGCATTATGTGAGGGGTTAACAAATGGTCACCCCAGCAGTACCCTCACTATTAGCTGGGAAAGGGACTTAGGACATTACATCCACCAGCAGGCGTCGCCCCTACAACGACCTGACTGCCTTCGTTAACGACTGTTCACCCAACAGCCATGCAGTTACACCCAGCTGGCTGTCATTTGGCATGTAGTGCTAAATCTACATTTTATGAACCAATCTTCACTCAATGAGTGATGTAGTCAACATCACGATGGCCGCCTTTGCTTTCCATAGCTTTACCTGGTATTCTTTTATGGCTGGGTCAACCTGTGAGCCACAGTCATTTTATTAAAAAAAAATCCCCCTCCGTCAGGTCCTGAACCCATGAATTTGAGATCTGCATGATGCTAAAAGGCTGACCAAAGCAGTTTCAAAGATAACCTGTCTGAGGTGGCGATTGTCGGGTTTCTGGAAGGCAACAGCAATTACGTTTAGCCCGGAAGTCCATTATTTCTGGAAAATTAATGTCATTTTGGAATGTTTCTGCTTTGTCTCATAATCTATAACGTTGCTGGTATTTTCACTTAAAGCAGACGTTTGATGGGATCCACCTAGCAACATGGGTTGCTAATCTCTTCTAGACTAGTCTAATCTAATCTAATCTATCTAATCTAATCTACTCTAGGGTAGTCTCATCTAGTCTAATATAATCTAACTGAATTGTATCTAACATGTAAGTGTGTCTAGGTTTGGGTTTTAAACAACGGATCAACATCATGGCGCAAGGGTAGTAACTCATAAGTTATCCGTTCTACTTCTAAGTCTGACTCCGAAGAATCTCAGCGCAGTGCACAAACTCTGTAGCAACGGCTACGATCCTTAAAAATTTTGTGTAAATTTGTAACTCCAAATTTCGCCCGAGTAGCGCCGCTAGGCAATTTTTTTTTCGATTTGTAACTGTCAGGGGATTTCTTTATTCGTGCGCAACAAACAGACGCGTCCGATTTTTACTACTAAGGGACCAGGGAAAATTACTAGAAGGTTAAGCCTGCACCACTCGAGAAAGACGCCATACCTCGAGACCACTCAGCTTTCTCCACCCCTTCCTGACTTATGTAAAATGATTGTCAACCTTATGAAACGTGATGCATGGCATGTATGGGACAAGGGTACTTGAGGGGGGGGGGGGGGGAGGGAGAGGGGGGTGGTCCGAAGTGGTCAAGCCGCTTGCCTTGCACTTTAAATGTCGCATGTCAAGGGTTCATTTCACGGCTGCGCCCTTCAGTTCACGAGTGCAGTTTTTAATGAAGATCCCTGTGGATCGTCGGCAGAGCTATGGAGTTCGTGCTCTGTGCGGCGCTCTCGACAGTCAGCTAGCCGTTCTGCAGAGAGAGAGAGAGAGAGAGAGAGAGAGAGAGAGAGAGAGAGAGAGAGAGAGAGAGAGAGAGAAACGCCAGATGCGTTTCAAAGCTGCCTCGTTCAGTTCACGAGTGCTGTTTTTAACTGAGATTCCTGGCGCTACTGAGTTCGGGCTTTGTTCAGTGGTTTCTGCTGACAACTAGCCGCTCTATGGACAGGGACCGAGCCAAACGGGAAAGAACCCAGTGCAATGAAGATAAACTTCTCTAATTCACTTGCACCTTCACTGACAAGTGTCACTAATTTCTGTTAAAATAACGGGCAAGCCCGGCTCTCTAGCGTAGTTGGCTAAACCGGATTGCGAGGTGAGCGGGTGACGAACTTCTTGATGTCCGGGTTCACTCCCGGGGGTAGGCAGAAAGGCCACATTTATCCCAGATTTACGGTATTTACAATGGAATCAAGGCTGAAAGGTTGCGATATCCATAATACCGAGCTTAAGGGTTAACAACTCATGGCTTCTGGATACTAAAACAAACAAATAACGGGCAAAATCTGTCCTTGATAGCCTTCCACTCCTTGTGTTAAAATTAATGTTTTATTTGCAAATGGGACAGAAACTTCGTATTGGTTGTCACTCATCATCATCAAGTGCCTTGCCGACTGGTGAAGGTGATCATGCCTCTCCACAGTCTGCGATCTGCAACTGCATGTATCATTTCATGTGTTGAATCCTCACTGCTATGACAAAAGGCTGTCAAAATTCTTCCCACCTTGTCTTTCACCATCTCTCTTTTCCCAGATCTTTCCAGTGGTCACCTTATGTTCCAGTTTCATTCTTCTCATAAAAAGACCAAAAATGATGACTGTCTCTAGTGTAGATAAATATATATCTTTATTAACCTTTAACCTTTTGTATTTCAGCTGAGCCAGATCCTGGGTCACAGTGACCAGTTGTACATCCGACTTCCTTACGGCCTGCGTCTATGGCAGCTTTTGGTGGCTATCATGTTT
>CAJHNH020001448.1:72500-136003 GCA_905116865.2 Candidula unifasciata
AATACTGCATCCTATCATGCATGTCATAAGAGGCGACTACAAATAGGAGTTTGCTTGGGATTGGCTACATCCTCAAATAGAAACCATAGCCACAATTTGTATTTGTGGCCTTTAACTCCTTTTGTTAAAATTAATGTTTTATTTGCACATGGGACAGAAACCTCCAATTGGTTGCCACTCATCATCATCTAGTGACTTGCCGCCTGGTGTAGGGCGATCATGTCTCTACACATGGACCTTAGAAGTACTCTAGTTTGAACTTTGTTAACTGTGTAGAACGAGATTCATTACAGTTGCTCCGGTTCGATTATCATTCACACGGTGTTAATGCTGGAGGAAACAATGACCGACCGACCATTTAACAGATGCGTTCAGGTCTTCAATTATTTTACGCGCACGCATAAACACGCACACGTTATATATATATATGGAAGTCGCCCTGGCGTAGCGACTAGACACTCGCGTGCGAATCGGAATGTAGAGGTCAAAAATGACCTTGACTCCCAGGTCGACGCAGCCGTGAGTGGGTACCGGGTGCAGTCACGTTAGTAAAGGCGGCCGGCGTGATGCTAACCACATCACCCATCTTGTGCCGATTCGTCTATAAAAATATAGGTCTAGCCCTATATTCCCTATACACCTAAAGGGGTGGAAAAGGGACATTTACTTTACCTATATATATATATTTGCGCTGTATTTAGAGTGTTTGTTTCTGTCGCAGGCCCTAATTCTACCATCGCAGCTTATGAACACAGGTGACAGCGGAGGAGAGTACATTTCCCTGCCAGGTCGACTGTATGGAGGCGCTTTAGTCAGTAAGTTCTGTTTTAGATTGTGTGCAGTCAAATACATACGCATACATATGCCTGTATTCTTCCATACGTTTATTGACTCAACCATCTGCTTAATCTACTACCAAATGTGTATCCTCATAAGGTTTTATCCATTAGTTTAATAACTTTCCTTCATCTGCTAGTTTATGCATCCACCCATAAATCTACAAATTAATCCATCCGTCTGTCACAAGCACATTTCATCTTTCATTTAATTAAAAAAAAAAAAATAAATAAATAAAAAAAAAACAACTTATTCTACATCCTCATAAGGAGTGAGGAAGGGGTGTATTCTTTCACCATACTTATTCAAAATATATGCAGAAAACATAATAAGAAATGCACCCACCCCCCCCCCCCCCCCGCCCCCCCCCCCCGGCCCCAATTAAAAAAAAAATGACCAGACTTGTGACACTTATGATTCGCTGATAACCGATGACAACCGTATTCCGAAACTTCGCGGTGCAGATGACACAGTCCTCCTTTTGAACAATGTAAAGAGAACAGAACATTTAATCATGTCCGTCAACAACAACAACAAAACTGCGATGATCAAAATCTCTTCTTAAAAGAAAACAAAAATACTGTCCATAAACAAAATTGTCTGCCACCTAACAGTAACAATAAATTGCGAAATCGAAATGTCACATACTTTGAATATCCAGTGTTGAGTTATATATACGCACACACACACACACACACACACACACACACACACATATATATATATATATATATATATATATATATATATAATAAAACAGAAAACACTTGTCAGTATGACAGTTTATTATGTGTAGTTATTTTAAAATGCCTGCCCCCTCCACCATGTTGCCCACCCAACTCGAAAACAACTGTTCTATGGTGAATGGCCGATGTCTAGAGGATGTCGCGATCTGTCTCTAATACGATATAATGATGTGTGCAAGCGAGACATTAGAACACTGAACAGTCTGGGCGGGAATAAAGAAAAAGAGAACATGTTTGCAGGCAGGTTAACATCTGGGTTCCTGAGACGAAGCGCTTTAATTCCATGTTTTGGCAACTGCAGTATTTAAACTTATTTTATAACTGAAATACTTTTTTAATAGTAGTTTGGTCTTGCTGGTAACATTAAACACCGCCATCTATTTCTCCCTACATATAGAACAATATAGCACTGTAGAGAGAAAGGTGCCAGTAATACGAAGGTCGACACTGCAGAACCGACATGATACCGAACTCTCTTTTGCCTAGTAGAACCAAGAAAAAGCCACCATATTCTGTGGCTGGCTTGCACCATAAATGATATGTAACTAAAGGTTAAAGTCGAGAGAATTGACTTCACTGCACGGAATTTTATCTCATACAGCTCGGTCTCTCTTAGCATAACGGCTAGCCACCTGCCGAGAGCGCCGCGCAGAGCACGAACTCCTTAGCTCCGGCTACGACCCCCAGGAATATCCGTACAATTTGCACCCCTGAACTGAAGGGCACAGCCGTGAAACCAACCCACGACCTTCAGAGTGCGAGGCAAACGACTTGACCACTTTGCCACAGACACACTGTCATGCTATAGTAAAGGATCCTGTTGAACTCCTTCAGGCGTATTAGGCAAACAGGGCTAGGCCTGTGTATTATAGACCGAGCGGCGCTCGATGGGTGATGTGGTCAGCATCCCACCTGTCGTCTTTACCTCCCAGCACTATACCTGGTACCCACTTAAAGCTGGGTTGACCTGAGAGCCAAGGTCTTTTCTGAAAATATCCTTCTCCGTCAGGACCCAAACACACAACCTTCAGATCGACAGGCTAACCTGTAGCCGCTACACCACAGCGGCTCCTTTACAACTATAGCGTGTCATAAAATTCGAACCCTCACACTTTAACAGATATCTCGAAAACTCGTGTACGCATCAACATGAATTGTCCCGTGGTAGCATTATATTTGCCATGTCCTCTCAATTTGTGCGTCGTGTCTATTTGCGTGTATATGTATGTCTGTCTCTAGGTGTTTTATGACTGTATTTATGTGTTGGGTATGAGTGTGTGTGTTTGTCTGTTTGAGTGTTATATCTGTTATGTGTGTATGTGCGTGTGTGTGCGTGTGTCTGTGTGTGTGTGCCCTCATGTGCTGTGTCTGTGTTGTCAGTGTATATTTGTATTTGTCACTGTGTGTCCGCCTTCCTGGTATTTCTTCCTCGCGTCTTCGTATTTGTGTATGTAAACTTTTAGATGTACCTTTACCATCCATGCTTTTGTATTTCTGCTTGACATTTATATTACTTACTTTGATACATGAAGGTAGCAGGACATGTATGCCACATACAATATCCGACAATTAAGTAATGAGACAAATTCCATAAAATTAAAATAATCAACAGTTAAAGATCTGTATCTGATTCAAAGTAAGCAACTTGTGCATTGATACAGCAAGTGGCACAATCTAACAAACATTGGAACGACCTCTGTAGTTCTTTTGTTATCATGGCCCTTAAAGTCGATGTTAAAGCCCTTTGGGTGTCATCAGTATCGTTAAAGAAGCGTCCTTACAATCGTAACTTTAATTTTAGGAATAGAAGATAATCACATGGTGACAAATCTGATGATGTCTTTTGGGTACTCAACCCGCTGATGTTTTTTGGTCATCAGACAACGAAATTGGTACAAACCGGCAAGCACATTTTTTCTTGCCAAAGTCTTGCACTCAGATGTTATGAATGGTCCATCTATTAACACCAGATTCATCTGCCATCCTATTGACAGTAAAACAATGATTTTCTTGTATCCGTTCTCTCTTTTGCAATGAGCTCATCATTACGAACATAAATCTGGCCTCCAGGTCTAGGTGCGTTAGTAATTATTTCCACACCACTTTTGAATCGTGAATATCACCTAAAAATTTGTGCACGGGATAAACAATTATCCCCATAAACTTACTGCATTAATTTAACTGTTTCAGTGGCGATTTTTCTGAGTTGTAAAAAGAATTTAATGTTAGCTTTTTGCTCCATGAAAACGTAACAATGCACCTCTGACTGGGTCAACAAAATGACAGCTTGTTTCTTCTTCTTCTTCTTCACTTCCTCTTTTACCGCTGTGGGTGTCGAGGGAGATATAAGGTTCTGTTTCTAGCTCTTCTGGCTGCCTCAACCATAGGCACATAGTGCTGTTGTAGAGTTTCTCTGATGTTATCCTTCCATGTTGTTCTTGGTCTACCCCGTGCTCTACGTCCTTCTTCTCTTTCCATGTATGCTTTGTATGGTATGGTGTCATAAGGCATTCTCTCTAAGTGGGCAAACCATTTCACTTGCTGTCTTTGTATGTAATCCAGAATTGGTTCTGTGCCGACTTGCTCTCTTATGATCTCACTCCTGAACTTATCTCTTATGGTCACTCCTACAACCCTTCTCAGACATCTCATTTCCGTGGTTACTAATTTTCTTTTATGGTTTGTTGTGAGTGACCATGTCTGGCACTGGTAGCACAGAGTTGGAATAAATATGCTTTGAATAAGATGTCTCTTTGTGCTGATTGGGATTGTCTTATGCTGTAAGAGGGGGGCTAGCTGTCCCAATACTTGGTTTGCTTTACTGCATCTAATGTCAATTTCTTTATCAAATTTCCCATCTTCGGTAAATGTAGTTCCCAGATATTTAAACTCAGATGCCTGTTTAATGCCTTTGTATTCTATTGCTATGTTTAGATCTGTCTTCTTCTTTCCTATTGACATTACTTTTGTCTTTTCAGTGTTGATTCTCATATTATTTGTTTTACATTCTTCATTCATGGATGTTAGATGTTGTTGCAATTTCATGGCTGTATCTGCTATCAAGGCCTGGTCATCTGCAAAGAGTAATTCGTTGATCCTACTAAGATCTTCATTTATGGGCTTGGCATTCTTGCATATACTGTCGATGTAGGTGATAAACAGCAATGGTGATAAGACACACCCCTGTCTTACTCCAGATGTCACTGTGAAAGGATGAGATGTTCCCTAATTTATTCTAACTACACTTCTACAATCCCTGTATAAAATTTTGCACACTTCTGTGAGGTGTTCACTTACTCCATATCTTGCCGTTATTTTCCATAATAATTGTCTGTCGACTCTGTCAAATGCCTTCTCCTGGTCTACGAATGCCACAAATAAGTTCTTATTGTATTCAATGTTCTTTTCTATTAACTGTTTAAGTGTGAAAATTGCATCTGTGGTGCAGCTTCTATTTCTCCTAAATCCCATCTGTTCTTCTGCCAGCTGTGGTTCTATCACTGGTCTCAGTCTTGTTTCTATTATCTTGGCATACATTTTGCCAACATGGCTTATAAGAGAGATGCCTCGATATTGACCGCATTATCGTTTGCTTCTTTTGTTCTTCCACAATGGTATAACTATTGCATGTTGCCAATCAATATGGGCCGTTTGTTGTACCCATGCTGCATTGAATATTCTGTGAAGCCATCTGATGCTGCTTTCATCTGCTGCTTGAATTATTTCTGTTGGTAATCTATCAGGTCCTGGTGCTTTATATTTGGGAGACTGTTTAATGACTTTTTCTATTTCATCCATTAGTATGTGTGGTTCTAACACTGTTGCTCTGTGCTCTTCAGTTGTTCTTTCCTGATGATCTTCTAGAGGATTAAAGAGCTCATTGAAGTATTCCCTCCATCTTTCTGCTATCTCAGGTGGATCTATCAATGGCCTTCCTGTCGTATCATTTATTATTTCAGTGGGTTTGTAGCTCTCATCTCTTTTCCGCATATTTTTAACTACTTTGAAAAATGTTCTGCTGGCTGTTTTCTCATTTTCTGCTAGTGACTCACCGAAACGTTCCCAGGATGCTTGTTTTGCTTTCTTGACACTCCTGTTGGTTTCTCTCCTTTGCAGTCTATAGTTTATATATTCTTCTTCTTTCTTTGATTTTATCCACTGTTTATATAAGTCTTTTTTTCTTTTTAATTGCTTCTTTTACTTCTTGGCACGACTAAGGTGAATATTTGTTATTTCCCCGTCTGTTTCCACTCTTCCGTTTTCCACATAATTCTTCTGCAATACTAAGCATAGTGTTTTTATATATACTCCATTCTTCCTCTATATTGCCAACTACATGTGGAAGTTGTTTGAATGCTGTCTCTGCTTTCTGTTGTAACTGTTCTTTTACTCCTTCCTGTTTCAGATTTGCTATCTTGATGAGATCCTTGTTTTTGTTTAATTTCTTTCTGTGTTTCTTTAATGTAAGATGTTTTGCTGTTAACACAACTATTTTCTGGTCAGTGTCACATAGACCATTAGGGATTGCTCTTGAATCAAGAGTTCTCCTCCTTCCGTGAACTCTGGTAAGTATAAAGTCAATCTGGCTCTTGATGGAGACATCATTCCATTTGTACCAAGTGTAAAGTTGTGAATCTCTATGGTCAAAGAACGTGTTCGTAATAAAAAGATTGTGCTGGCTGCATAGATCCAATATTCTTTGACCATTTTCATTTCTAGCACTGTTCTTAGCTGCATATGGACCTAAAAACTGTTCGTATTCTCTTCTGTTATTTCCTACCCTCCCGTTGAAGTCACCTATTACATATAGTTTGTTTACAGCTTGTTTGTTGTCTGCTTATCGAGCGGCGATGAGAATTTGCCAGATCATAGATGTTGCCTCTTTAAATTTCATGCTTTGCTTCTTAGATGGCATTTTTGTCTTGGCCATAATAAAAGCAGTCTCACTGCTTAATTGTCGTATAATTACCGTATAAAAGAAAGATGCGCGTTTGAAAGGAGATAAAGTTTATTTGGAAATATAAGCTCGTGTGTTTCCACTGTGCTCTAGGTTGCTCTGATCTATTTTACTCTGCTCTGCTCTGCTCTGCTCTGCTCTCCTCTACATTGCTCTACTCTACTCTACGCTACTCTACTCTGCTCTACTCTACTCTGCTCTGCTTGACTCTGCTCTACTCTACTCTGCTCTGCTCGACTCTGCTCTGCTCTACGCTACTCTCTTCTTCTTTGCTCTGCTCTACTATGCTTTACTCTTCTCTGCTCTACTCTACTCCACTCTGTTCTTCTCTTCTCTGCTTTACTATACTCTACTCTGCTCTGCTCTACTCTGCTCTGCTCTTCTCTGCGCTTCACTACTCAACTCTGCTCTACTCAACTCTGCACTACTCAACTCTGCACTACTCAACTCTGCACTACTCAACTCTGCACTACTCAACTCTGCACTACTCAACTCTGCACTACTCAACTCTGCTCTACTCTACTCTGCTTTGTTCTACTCTACTTTACTCTGCTCTACTCTGCTTTACTCAAAGTCTGCTCTGCTCTACTCTACTCTATCCTTCTCTACTCTTCTTTGTTCTATTCTACTTTACTCTGCTCTACTCTGCTTTACTCAACTCTGCTCTGCTCTACTCTACTCTATCCTTCTCTACTCTTCTTTGTTCTACTCTACTTTACTCTGCTTTACTCAGAATCTACCATTTTTTCTACTCTTTTCCTATGTGACACTACAACTGACTCTATTCTACTCTTTTCTACTCTACACCACTCTATTCTACTGTAGTGTACTGTACTCTCCAATCCACTCTGCTCTGCTCTATTCGACTCTACGATACTCTCCTGTCTTTTTGTGTGTGCTATATTATTTTACTATCATCTACTCCATGTTACTTTACTCCTCACCCACCCTATCCCCACTGCCTTTTTCACTCTACTCCACACATTTAATTTACTCCTCTCTTAGTTAATTTACCCTAGTTGTCTTTGTTACCTTACACCTCTTTACATTTCTCTAATTGTTTGTAGTTTACATTGGCGATTGTAATATACATTCTGTCACTGATTCTCCCCAGGTCTGTCTATCGTGTACTGGATGACATTAAGCTCCCAAGATCGTGACATTATTCGTATGTGTATGCTGAGCTCTATGGTCTATTTCGTTATCCAGTTTATAGGTAAGTGAATGTCCCTCCTTGGGCGAGACTTTACTTGGTATGGTTGAATACGTCATTACAATGAAAGGAAATTATTAATTTTATTTTTAAACCAGGACTGCTTTCTACTTAAGTAAGTGACCCGACCAATGTACCATTACAGTGATTACAGCACTCACATGGATCTCCATAAAAAAAAAAAAAAAACAATTACACGTAGAAAACAAACAACCTAGACTGTAAAAAAAAAAAAAACGACGCTCAAGGCTCCAGACAAAGGTAATTGTACGAAAACAGTAATCAATTCTGTGGTCAACAAATTCACACAAAAATGAAGCAAATTACATGCTTCCGTGTATTGACTAGAGAGAGAGAGAGAGAGAGAGAGAGAGAGAGAGAGAGAGAGAGAGAGAGAGAGAGAGAAAGAGAGAGCTCTTCTGTGTATTGAATAGAGAAAGAGAGAGAGAAAGAGAGAGAGAGAGAGAGCTTCCGTGCATTGACTAGAGGGAGGGAGTGCTTCCTCGCATTGACTAGAGAGAGAGAGAGAGAGAGAGAGAGAGAGAGAGTGCTTCTGTGTTTTGACTAGAGGGAGGAGTGCTTCCGCGCATTGACTAGAGAGAGAGAGTGCTTCCGTGTATTGACTAGAGAGAGCGAGAGAGATAGAGACTGCTTCCGTGTATTGATTAGAGAGAGAGAGTGCTTCCGTGTATTGACTAGAAAGAGAGAGAGAGAGAGCGAGTGCTTCCGTATATTGACTAGAGAGAGAGAGAGAGAGAGAACGAGAGAGAGAAAGAGAGTGCTTCTGTGTATTGACTAGAGAGAGAGAGAGTGCTTCCGTGTATTGACTAGAAAGAGAGAGAGAGAGTGCTTCCGTGTATTGACTAAAGAGAAAGAGAACGAGAGAGAGAAAGAGAGTGCTTCTGTGTATTGACTAGAGAGAGAGAGTGCTTCTGTGTATTGACTAGAGAGAGAGAGAGAGAGAGAGCTTCCGTGTATTGACTAGAGAGAGAGAGAGAGAGAGAGAGAGTGCTTCCGTGTATTGACTAGAGAGAGAGAGTGCTTCCGTGTATTGACTAGATAGAGTGTGTGTGTGTGTGTGAGAGAGAGGGAGAGCTTCCGTGTATTGACTAGAGACAGAGCGTGCTTCCGTGTATTGACTAGAGAGAGAGAGAGAGAGAGAGAGAGAGAGAGAGAGAGAGAGAGAGAGAGAGAGCTTCCTTGAATTGACTAGAGAGAGAGAGAGAGACTCCGTGTATTGACTAGAGAGAGAGAGATAAAGAAAGAGATTGTGCATTCGTGTATTGACTAGAGAGAAAGAGAGATAAAGAAAGAGAGATCGCTTTCGTGTATTGATTAGAGAGAGAAAGAGATAGTGCTCGCGTGTATTAGCTAGAGAGAAAGATAAAGAAAGAAAGAAAGAAAGAAAGAAAGAGAGAGAGAGAGAGAGAGAGAGAGAGAGAGAGAGAGAGAGAGAGAGAGAGAGAGAGAAGTTGATATAAAAAATAAATAAGTTGATATATGTAATTCAATATATCTAAGATTTTTAGTGCATCTGTACTGCCATATAGCGTTTCCGTCTTCTCTCTCTCACTCTCTCTCTCTCTCTCTCTCTCTCTCTCTCTCTCTCTCTCTCTCTTGGTACATTTTTGTTTCCTCACTTCGCTGTTTCCGTATCTAAAATGATTTTGAATCATCGTCGTGTTGGAAATTATGTGTTCTTGAAAAGTCTACTAATCAAATCTACTACAGACACTGAAATATACTCACATGCACACGCACCAGACACGCGTATATTCACTTCTCTCTCTCTCTCTCTCTCTCTCTCTCTCTCTATATATATATATATATATATATATATATATATATATATATATATATATATACTAGCTGTACCCGGCCACGCGTTGCTGTGGCATAGTTTGGCTAAATGGAAAAGAAAGAAAATAAAAATCGCACGTGTTTAATACAATCATTGTCTGCTCAGATATAGAGATAGTCTTTGATCCCCGCCCACCACCACAACTAAATCCACCTACTACTCTCTCCCTCATCAAAGGTTTTTGGAAAAGAAAGACAATGGAAATCGCACGTGCTTAATATAGTTAATGTCGCAATCATTCTCTGAACAGATATAGAGATAGTCTGGTTTTCCAACTTTAGAACACGCACCCTATAATTGTGTCTTTATATTAGTAGTCGTTTAAATGGTGTTATTAGCACAGTAACAAAAATGGTTATTTGGTTATCACATGCTAAAGCTGTTTGTATTTTTATAGGGGACGGAAGTAAAGCTACAACTGTACTGTGAATAACAAAGTCAGTCGTAAAAAATAGAAAAGCGGAGGTAGCGTTAGTAAAACTTAAACAAATTCGGTAATGAGAACTTGAAAATCACGTGTAAAGCTCTTTAAGATCTCTTAAATTTAAGTCATTACCCCCTCCCCTTCCCTCTTCCATCGACTACTGCTCTCTCCCTCTTCGAAGGATTTGAAAATCACTACCTGGCGATATTTTTGTTGTTGCTGTAACTGACATTGACATCCTTGTCCATCTGGACTAAAATGGGGAGCAGGAATTGTAATAGGTAGTGAATGGGGCTAGTATAATATTTACCACATCATTCTTCAAGTACCAGTACAACTACTACCACGACCACCACCACAGTAGCTAAAATAATGTCACTGCTATCTGTGTTACCATTGGAGTAGACAGAGAGCCGTAAGCCAGAAGATTTGGTTCCGCATGGCTAGTGCTGTCGCCACAGACTGGTCAGGTTAGGATGTATAATTTCACTATCCGACAGAAAAACGCCATAACCTTACCGGCGGTCTTCACATGAGAGCACTATGATGCAACAGCCCATCCACAACTATTACTGCTGCTGCTACTTTAAGTGGGTAAAGCAGTTACTGTGATTTAAAGCTCTCTCAGTAAATAGTTTTGCCCCCCCCCCCCCCCCCCCCCCAATTCACCGACAACTCTTTCCCTCATTGAAGTTGTTGGGAGGGAAAAAAAAAAAAAAAACACACTTGAAAAGCAAATGAACACAGAAAAAAAAAAAAAAAAACCACAATTAGGAAATGAACGCCATGGTAAACAGTACAGCTTAAAATTACAACGCAGACGAAATAACTAAATCTAAATGAAAATAAATGAAAATCTATAAAATTTCAGCGTAACCATGCAATCGGAAAGTTTAAAATGCAATCATAAGTTTGCGAAATGGTCAAATTTAATTATCAAATGGTTTACCCATTTACTTGTCTTTTTTAATATTAAGGCAACATGGCTAATGCTGTCACCACGACAGAGCAGATGAGGATATTATTTTAGACCGGGGTAAAACAAAATTAACTACTGCGGATTCAAAACCAGGTCTCCCGCTCAGGAACCCAGTGGTCTAACCATTCGACCAAGCAGCAACATAATCGGATAAACGAAAAGAGAACTTAACTATTAGAGATGTGTGTCCCTACTAATGTGTCCTGATTAAAACACAATTCAAAACCGCAGGCAATTGTTTTCTCGTAGACTGATACTCCAGATATATTAATGAAACGGCACAACAATAGAAATCGCACGTGTCTAACACGGTTAATGAAGTTAATGTCGCAGTCACTGTCTTCGCGGACATCGAGATAGTCCTTGATGCACCCTCCCCCCCCCCCCCCCCCCCCCATCGAAGGTTGTTTGAAAAAAAAAACAGAAAATAGAAATCGTGTTTAATATGGTTATTGTGGCAAATATAGAGATAGTCTTGTTTGCGGTACCTCGACCTACTCTATGTATTAAGGCTTTGGCTGCACGTAACTCGCCGGCGAATGGCGGAAGCCTTGCGTGCTGACTACGGCGGCGCATGCGCAATTACTAACGTGGCTATAATTAGAAATCACTAAAGTTATAAATATTAGTTGCGAATATTATGGCATAAATTGTGGTCACCTATCTCTAACAGTGACAGGTTGAATTTCAAACCACGATGGTTCAAAATCCTGTATCAAAACAAACATATCCTGAAAATTTCAGCTAAATCGGTTCAGTGGTTTCCGAGTCTATAAGGGGGGGGGGGGGGGGGCAAACAAACACACAAACATTGATTTATATATATATATATATATATATATATATATATATATATATATATATATATATATATATATAAACGCGGGCAATAGTTTACTAGCAATGATCTCAGGTAAATAATGTATAGCTCGCCACTTATAACTTAAATTTATTTTATTACCACTGTATTATATTTTAGGGGGAAAAATCAACTTATGGTAGATATCAAAACTGTAATGTCAAGCTATATCTAGTTGTCATCTTAGCATCACTTTGATGTGCATGTTGTGAGTTTAGCTAACTGTTCCTCCACGTAGCCTCACTGCCTAATATAGAGATTTGCAATGAACCATGGCTTGCAACGTATCTGCTTCCGCCACGATTCGGCTTTATATGATTACTGCAACATATCTCCTTGCACTGCTCTAACGTCTAGGATTGATAACACAAACGGCTCTCAGTTCCTTTATACATTTCTGTCATTTTATTCGATCACATTCTTCCACACTGTTCCAACAATTATTCCAACATCCACGAATCATTCTCAAGACATTAAAACTACATCTTCTATTAACGCAACTGTCTTCTACGACTTCTGGTAAGCAACTGCTTTCCTGGAATTCTCTGATGCGACTGACCACGAGTCTAGCTCGGACTTGCCCACGTCTACTCAGCTGGCCCCAAGAATCTCATGCGGTTGTTTGTCGCACGGATTTTCCGCTTGGCTCGCTGTGAGCGGGGAGACCATGCCAAGCAGGGTCATCACAATTGCTGAACGCACGTGCACAATCTACATGTATACAGTAGATCTCCTTTTTTTTTTAAAGTATCAAGAAACCATGTGTTCTTAACCCTTCGGCTCGGTTCTATGGAAATCGCAACCCTTCGGCCTTGATTCTATGATAGGTACTGCAAATCTGGGAGAAATGTGGTTTTTCTGCCTACCCACGGGCGTGAACCCGGACCACAAGGAGTTTGTCACCCTGTCACCGCGCAGCCCGGTTAAGCCAACTGCGCTAGAGAGCCGGGCGTAGATCGTCTTATAGAAACATATAACTGATAATACTAGATCATATTGTTAGGTTTTCCCTCTCCAGAGTTGCAGCCTGTATGACTGACAGCTCAAGGATGAGATTAAAACAGGTATAAATTCCAGAAACCCCATTCAACTGTATAGCCATATTACACATTCCAGAATCCCCATTCAACTGTCTAGCCATATTATAAATTCCAGAAACCTTATTGAACTGTATAGCAATATTACAAATCGCAGGATCGCTATTCAACTGTATAGCAATGTTACAAACCCCAGAAAGCCACTTTAACTGTATACCATATTACACATTCCAGAAACCCCATTTAACTGTATAGCCATATTACAAATCCCAGAAACCCCATTCAACTGTACAGCCATATTACAAATTCCAGAATCCCCATTCAAATGTACAGCCATATTACAAATTCCAGAATCCCCAATCTACTGTATAGCCATAAAATACAAATCCCAGAATCCCCATTCAACTGTACAGCCATATTACAAATTCCAGAATCCCTATTCAACTGTACAGCATATTACAAATTCCAGAATCCCCGTTTAACTGTATAGCCATAAAATACAAATCCCAGAAACCCCATTCAACTGTATAGCCATGTTACAAATTCCGGAGTCCCCATTCAACTGTACAGCCATATTACAAATTCCAGAATCCCTATTCAACTGTACAGCCATATTACAAATCCCAGAATCCCCATTCAACTGTATAGCCATATTACAAATCCCAGAATCCCCATTCAACTGTACAGCAATATTACAAATCCCAGAATCCCAATTCAACTGTATAGCCATATTACAAATCTCAGAAACTCCATTCAACTGTATAGCCATATTACAAATCCCAGAATCCCCATTCAACTGTATAGCCATATTACAAATCCCAGAATCCCCATTCAACTGTGTGACCAAAAAGCACCGTTAAATTTGGATACCCAACAGTCCAGGACGCTGGGCTTTCATACGGGAGACCCGGGTTCAGATCCTTGGTAAGAGTATGGTTTCTCTTTCTGTCGGGGGAAAAAAAGGGCGGGGCGTGTATAATCTGCAGAGTCGTGGCGACAGCAGGAGCCATGCGGTCCTGACTCCCCAGGCCCAATGAACACCCTGCCTGAACCACTAACGTTGTTAGTAGTTGTACTGAGGTATCACAGAACGAACGGCTACAGAGTAACCTATAGTGGTTGATCCTAAGTAATTGGATCATCACTCTTTTAAAGTAACAAGGTAGAATTTATCAATGGACATTTTATTAGAATAAAAATAGTATATGAGGCCATGAATACAAAAGAATAAGTGGCATATCATAAAAACAACTATAGTGAAAAGTAAAGGACTCTTTTCGTGATACTGGCGCAACGAGTTCAGGGCATTTAACGTAATTTTTTTAACGTAATTTTTCTCTCTCTTGTAAATAAATTAAACAATGTTTGACTGTTTCCAGTCCTTAATGATTCGATCTGAGTACTGTAGATGAATTCTAGAACATCTGTTCCAATGGGGATTTGAAGTCGAGACCATCTAACCCACAGACAAACGTCATGGCAAAACGTTACTTCAAGCTTCTTGATTCTACGCCACCCCGGCGCCATTTATCGAAAAAGAACTTGAGGAACTATCTATAAATAGGAATATAATATAAGACACACATTAATCTGGACTCACCAACAGAAATAGAAGGATCAAAAGCTGTAGTTACAGTACTCAGAATCGAACATATCATCTCCAAATGACTATAGCGCCTAGCTGCAGGAACAGTTCTTCTCCTTTCGTCCGCTTCAAATGGATTATCTATATCTGCAATGTTGTCTCTAGTATGAACGTCACTGTCTAGTGTTATTTCAGTCAGCGACCCGTAAAGTTTGACTTGCACCGGCGTTTCTCTTGGCCAAAGTTGTGCTTTGATATGTTGTATTTGGGACCGTCTTGGATTGCGTGATCTGTTTTCCCAAGTGCTAATCCACATGCACACATGGCGTGAGTCATAAAGTGTATGTACTTGTGCCAGCGAGGTCAATTGTGTCCTGTTCTAAGGCGTAGAATAATAATTTGCTCTGGTCTGTACATTATATGGTCATAGTCTTTTGCCGGTTATGGTGGCTTTCTGATTTATTTGATTCTTCTTCTTCTGTTGATAAAAGACTGTTACGCCAGGGTGTTCTTCGGCAGGAAAAAAAAATTTTCTTAAAAGTTCTGTTTATTGATAGAAATCACAGTAAGTATGGAGATGAAGAGTGAACAAAGACGTCTTTTGAAAAGAAAATGATTCAAACAAAAGAAAATTAGGGAGTGCGCTAGTTAACAGACACTTTGGTAGTTAAACAGTCTTACATGCACGTGATTGCAGGCTACAACGGGCTGGTGCGGGCCTTACGAATTACCTAATTATAATTATCATGGAGGTTGAACATGATTTCTTGGTTTGACTTGTGTGTCATCAGCACTCAGACCTGTTTAACATAACATAACATAACCCTTGACCCATTACGGTCGTGGAGGTATGTTAATGGAAGCACCAGCACATAAAACTCGCCATCTTTCTCTGTTTTTCCCTTGATGAATAAATGTAAGACGTGTTTAGTCTTACGGGACCAGCTTACATGTCCGGTTGGTCAGCTGTCCAAATTGAGATCTGCTGATCTCATGGCGTCAGGCTTTTTAGGTGACTGCCTAGGCTAGACTTAGAACGGGGATTCTAAGCACCCATGCTATGCGTTGAACGGGAGTTCTAAGCACTCAGGTTAGGCGTAGAACGGGAGTTCTAAGCACTCAGGTTAGGCATAGAACGGGAGTTCTAAGCACTCAGGTTAGGCGTAGAATGGGAATTCTAAGCACTCAGGTTAGGCGTAGAACGGGAGTTCTAAGCACTCAGGTTAGGCGTAGAACTGGAATTCTAAGCACCCAGGCCAGGCGTAGAACGGGAATTCTAAGCACCCAGTCTAGAAGGTGGCCATTGTCTTGTTGAAAACTAAAACAATGAGGTCATTATCACAATATTTGTAATACTATAACCATTTTATATTTTTATTGTATCGCTTAACGTTTATTTCGCTCTTTTCTCTATTTCTTCTTTTCTTGTAGGATATCCATCTAGGGTATGACTTAACACAAGCATACGCTTAAAATCCCAAACAATGCCACTTTCATTTAAATGTCTTTAAATGGAATTCCAAGCAATTCTTTCACCAGGCCATAGCGTTGAAATATTTAAATAATTTTCAGTGCTATACTTTTCGTATCCGTAGCAACCCCAGCAGGCTCTGGGTGTTTGGAATTCTACTTGGCAGGTTTACGTTCAGTAGTTTGCCACTGCTACTAAACGGTCGGCTCTCGATCCCACAATCGAATCGTCCGCAGCGGGAATCGAAACCAGCATCAGGAATTACACAGCGCGTTCGTAACGTCTAAGCCACAAAGGATGATTGCAGTTCTATAACCTGATTATTTTATCTATCGTATTATCTTTTACTTACTCTCCACCTTAACTTATTCCCCCATTTCAGTAAACAAAACAAAAAATGTATTCAGTCAGGCTATAAATGTACAGTATTAGTGTGAAATCCTTCCATCTTCAGTTTCAGCATTCTCGTCTACAACAATGGTTTCCCCCGTACGTGCTTTGCTGGGAACGTATGTCCTAGTCCTCTGGAGGGCCAGTCAGGTATTGGGCAGCCTCTATTTCTATGTAATGCTTACCAAGGACGTCAAGCATTACCGGTGATGTCAGGAGTCCTGCGCTCGCTCTGACGTCGCCTCGTTCAATAAAACATGTCGTAAGTGATTCTTTTAACCCCTCAGACTCGATTAGAAGTACTAAGGTTATCTGCCAGTTGAATGTTCACGATTTTAGCAGTTTTGTCGAAAGCGAGATAATAGCTTAGTATACTCAATTGATGTTTTAGTATAGTATTCGACCTAAACGTACTTTTATCATTATTCATACCTTGATTGTATCTGAACAAACCCTGTCAGTTACAAATATTTGTAATAGTTATTTATTGTTTGCTGTTTTCTTTTGTTGTCGCTAGCGTGGCTGAATTTGACCCTTTAGGCTTTTCCCAATGTCAAGTACAAGCAGTTTTATGGACAATTTTATTTTAGTGCATGGATAGATATGTCTTCTGGCACGCACGAACACACACATACACACGCACGCACACACATGCTAATGGCAAGGCGTGACTAATTTGCACGTGTAATTGCTGACAGGTAACGATTACAATGGAGAGGGTATCTTTTGACATTTCCCTCCTGATCGCTTAGCTATTGAGGGAATGCGCTCACAGCCAGCAACGATATGCTGATATATAGTAATGTTCACACCTCACAGTTTCCTTATAAGTCGCATAAGCATACAGACAACGTTATTTTCGCTGTAACAAGCATTACGTGCTCGGCGAGTTGTAAAACTGAGTGGCGTTTCTGTAAAAACAAATACCCTAAACAAGACTGACTAATTGTTTCACCCCAACAGGACAACAAACAAAGCGATGAGGCTCACCTGTGGAGAGGTCCTAGAAACTCCATTTAACCGTTAGGTTATGTTAGGGCCCCCTGCAACAGCCAGGGTGAGGCTTCAAACTAACGAAAAATTGGTTCCACATGGTATGGGAAGTATGAACGGCCACTATTACCCAAGATGAATAATCTGCGGATGGGAAGGTCGTGGGTTCGTGTCCTGACAGAGACTGACTCTTTCAAAAATGACCTTGACTCAGAGGTCGACCACATCACTCACCAAGTGTCGACTGGTCAAAAAATATAAATCTAGCCCTATGTTCCCAGTACACCTAAAGGCGTTGAAAAAGGACCTTTACTTTACTCTCTCTCTCTCTCTCTCTCTCTCTCTCTCTCTCTGTAATATATATATATATATATATATATATATATATATATATATATATGTGTGTGTGTGTTTATATATGTGTATATGTATATATATATAGTTTTAATACAGCTAGCTTTTTTTAAATGCGTTACGTAATTTGTATACTAAAAAGATCAAAAAAATATATCATATGAGTTGAATGACTACAAGATTCAATGATTTTCTTTTATTTTCATTATAAATGCAATGTTTTACCAGTGCTAGTAAACGCATATGACACCTATCTAGCAATATATAATATTGGACTCGACTTATCGAAAGTAGAAGCCATTATATATTTAGATTTGTTTCACTTATTATACACTGTAAACAGATACTATGTAAAGAAGTAAACTGCCTTTTTCCATGACTTCAGCCGTACTGGGCATTTAGGGCTAGACCTATAGTTTATAGATCAAAAGACACTTGGTGGATGATATGGTCAGTACCACGCAGGCTGCCCTTACTTCCCAGGACTCGCACATGGTACCCACTCATGGCTGGGTCGACCTGAGGGCCTGGGTCTTCCTCAGGAAACGACCTACGACCTTCGGACCCGCTGGCGTGCGTCAAGCCTCTACAACACGACGACTCCCAATTACTGTGTAATTATATGTTTACTACTATAAAAAGCGCCCCACGCTTTTATTAGTCATGAAGTAAAATCGTAGGTGAATTTTGCAACAATAATTTTTTGATCTTCTGTGACCTCATGACTAATGTTATATATAATTTTTGTCCACCAATCATGTGACGTATTTTAAGAAAAAAGAAATCTTTAAAAAAATATTAAATATTCTTTCTTTTTTTTAAATCTATCTTCAATGTGTCGGCTCGGTGGCTAAGTCTATGCGAACGCTTCGTAATGCCAGGATGCCGGGTTCGATCCCAGTTGCGGGCCATACGCCTTGCGTTGGTTACGACAGTGGTATCAAGAAAGTCGACCGTCCAGGAAGCAATGGCAAACTACTGGACGTAAATTTGCCTAAAAAAACCACACAACAGCCAGGGGCTGTGGTGTTGGTTCTGCAACGTCCTGTAAAGGATAAGCAACAACCAATGTCTATGGTAAACAACAGCAGTTGTAGTGATGTTAACCAAATCTTATGCCAAGCTCCACTCACTTAAATCCTAGTAGTCCCTGTGTGGGATTCAATTTTTCGTGATAAAGGCTAAATAGCCGCAACGTTCACGTTTTGTTTAGATTTGTAAGATTGTGAAGCTTGCTGACATACTTTTCGTTGGGTTTTACATCTTTTCTTCGTTTTTTGAAGCCCCATCCTGGCTTTTGCCGGGACCCTGAATATAGCCAGGCCATAAATATGGCCTAAATGGCTGAACGGCGACCTCTCCACGGCCTGTTTTTCTCGTTTGTTTGATGTCCTGGTGGTGTACAATTCACTTACTTACTTACCATGCGTCACCCGCTTCAAAATGGTTTATGCGAACTTTGAAAACAGACAGAAAAGATACCCTTCCTCTTTGCCACAGCAACTGTAGTAAGTTCAGCACAGGTCTGAAGCTCTACGCACTTGACTGATGTAACAATCTTTTTAATCAGCTGAAAATATGCATAAATTGAGGTTAAAAATGCTTTTGTTTTAACGACGCCTTCGGCCCAAGATGTAGTTATTTGTAGTAATTTGCTTCGCGATTGAACAAATCTGTTTGTTTCACATGCCTTGCACAATTTCTGTCGCATGATTTTCACTTCTGTTAAATTGCCTTGCTGCTTATAAAATATTTTCAACAATATTTTATGCTGAATTGTTTGACTTCTAGCACGCGCGCGCGCGTGCACACACACACAAACATATATATATATATATATATATATATATATATATATATATATATATATATATATATATATATATATATAAGGCGTTGCGAGTCCGACTCGTAAGCCAGCATACCGCGATCGAAACCCACTGCAGGCTGTGTGGATTTTTGTCGTGGTATGGGACGTCGCAGGTCGACCCAGCCTAAAATGGGTACCAGGATGGGCTGTCCTGGGAAAGTAAAGACAGCCGGCGTTATGCTGACCACATTACCCACCGAGTGCTGATGGTCTGTAAAAATATGGGACGCTCTGCCCATATGCCCGATACGCCGAAAGGCGTGAAAAGGGATCTTTACTTTTTTTTTTTTTTTGAATGTATAATCTAGGACACAGCAGGTTGAAATGACAGTTTTAAGATCAAACATCATTCTCGTGGTAACTAATGGATGTGAAACATGGACTCAACTCAGTCTTTAAAGAAGAAGATCGAATAGAAAGGAAAATAATGTTAAATTAAGAATGATCGGCATCATAGCAATCGTGTGTGTGTGTGTGTGTGGGGGGGGGGGGGTACTATCATAAGCGTTGCGTCCCTATCTTCAGAAGCAAGCGAAAAGTTCACATTCAGATGGCACCAGTAACTGTCTGATTGTATATTCGTCTCGTCTTTCCCTTGAGTGTTGAGCGTCTGTCATTTCCTCTGGTAACTTAACGCAGCGCCATTCTCCTCAGACCACAATGATCTATGTGTGCCTTCGCACTGGTCACTTGCTCCCAAAAGGCCCTCACAGCATCTAGCTTGTCGTACATGAATTTACTTCTAAGTGGGGTAAAACCAGCCTGCTCGTTTTCCAACACACCGGAAGGACCTGAAGAAAATATCCAAAGGACGCTACCTACCCAGGACCTCTGAATCGATGCTTACCATTCTGCACGAAGTATGCCTGTCTGCGCCTGTCTCAAAATGACCCGTAAGCTTACCAGTCCTTGCACCTAAAGCGATTAGAACCCTATTCAAATCTTATTCTTGTTCGGACACGTTGACCCACCCCACTGCTCGCCCAAATTTATCAAGCCAACACACATGCCTAATTGTGCCATTCAGAACCTTTCTGTTTTCAGTCTGTGACCTTAGCTGTACCTAGGGCTCCATGAAGGAAGTGCCACTTGTCTTCTGCTACTCTGAAATAAGACTTAGCTTGCAGAACTTTAAGCTTATCTGCAATAGTAAGCAGTGCAAGTATATATCACATATATTACACCGGAGTATGATTTCTATTTCAGCCAGAATAACCCGCATGGCTATATCCTGTGTGCTTCAAGTTCAGCTGATTCTTTGATATATTAAATATTCCAAGTCCAAAATCTGTCACCGACAGGATCACATGCTGCAACATTGTATTGCAACAATACATTCTTTGTTCCATGTTCATTGCTTCCATAATCTTGTGAGCATTGAGTCTCTTTAGGCATTTCACCACAACTCCCACCACATGATCACTGAAGGCAAACTTCTATCGAAAATGTTACCCAGGTACCTCATTACCTCTTTTTTGATGTTTCTGTGATTGATTATGAGACTCGAACATTAGCTCTGACAATTCTGTTACCCATCAGCCGCCTTTATTAGCTGATTACAGCACCCATCTCTGCACACCAGTCTGTCTACATTTGCATGAAGCCCTTGGGCTGTCTTATTTCCTATGGCTCCCTTGCTTATTTGCAAGAAAATTATCTGCAATTGTCAATATTCTTCGCACACCTGGTGCTTCAAGTTATGCGATCCTGCTTGTATATATATATATATTGTGAAGAGCACCGGTGAAATTGCAGAGCCCTAGAATAGTCTTGGGGCGTTATTGTATTGTTCTGAGGTACATGTACCTAAGCGAAGGGCAGCCGTACCTGAATGTAAGTTATCCAACCACGGACAAACTCCCTTCTCCCTGAGCGCAGATATTAAAGTATCATATCTGTTCTAGTGTAGGCTTCTAGTGTAGATCAAGTTCTGCCATTATCGTCTCCTGTCTATTCTGGAACCCCTCATAAACATCAGAAGCAAAAGTAGCTGCATTTGACCGGGTATCTTTCTTTGGTTGGTAACTACCCAAAACATTTTTTAGAGCTGTGATGTCGATTCTTAAATCAAATCAAAATAACCCGCAGGAGCTCTCTAATTCAATAAACATTTGTTGTATATCAGAAATAATCTGTTCTGGCACCGTGCCAAAAGTATTTTGTAGGGCGATTATTCTAAAATAGTTGAGTCTGGAATGATCTTTGCCTGGTTTTGAAATGGGATTAGGTAGCTGTGTATCCATTCATGGTGTACAAAAGCTGTTATGATGCTTTGGTTGAAATGAAAAGCCACCACTCTTAAGTCTTAATCACTCATGCTTTTCATGTGGGCATACATGACTCAATCTGTCTTTTGCTTTTTGAAATATATGTATTTCTAAGGTCCCCCCCCCCCCTATCATTAGGATCAGTTTGGGCTATAAGCCTCTCTAAAAATGCGTCCCCTTTCTATTTGTCCGTTGTCATTTGCATACCATTGTCAGTGTGTGTAATGCCTGTTGTGATAGGCCGATCCTTCCTTTACATCTGTCTGTGAAGTTTCCAAAACCTACCCAGTGATTTATTACCTCGTTTCACTCATAAAATGTTCACGTTTAGTCTCTTTTGGATCTACTACATACCGCTTGAACTCTTCTAGCTTTTTTTTTCTTTTCTCTTTCTATCTTCCTTGCATCCTTTTGTAACATTTGAGGTGTATTTTGCACTTTCTGTAATTAACTGTAGCTCGCTTTGCTATTCATGTCTTTTCCACTTCTTGGATCCACCACGGAGGCTGCACAGAAAGCATGACTGGTGGTCCTGCTGCTTACCTTCTGTCGAAGGCGTCCAAGAATGGTACTGATCCACCTAAACGTAAGACAAAAAAAGTGGCTCAAAGAGACAGCATTCTCTCCCGAAAGCTGAGGTATTTTGAGCATGACAAACGCCATGGTGGTCTGGAGAGAACAGTGATGGAGGGTATGGTTTCAGGAAAAAGAGGACGAGGTCGACCTCCTCGAACGTGGATACAGGACATTGAAGAAGCATTAGCTATGAAAACTAAGTGGTCAGGATAATCGGCTTGAGAAAGAGAGACTTTAAGGCATGCCCTGAAGAGAGCGGCGTTTCTAAATAGGACACGCCGAAATACTGCTTGATTAACTGATCGACTGGTCTGTGTATTACACAGCGCACTGTATTCACAAATCCATCCATTCACTATGTAGTAAGTCCTTAGCAGAACGTCGCTCTCATCACAGTCTGAAAGAAACTCGGTCTCTCGCCAGTTCTCCCGCCTCACAAATATATTCAGTATATTACAGTCCACAGTTTCGTCCATCATGGTACATCCATACATCAATTTATCCTGTTGTCTAGTGGAAAAGGGTTTCTCACCCCTTGAAAGTCAATCGTGACCGAATTGTCTGCCAGTGTTCCTCTGCCACCTGCTAACAAAAGTCCAACATGTGTCCGGTAAACCTAACGTAAGCTTGTCGCTCGGTCGTTCAGGCACGCTGACTGTTCTAATTAGGCTGCCGCAACGACTTCTTATCTCACAGTACCTTCTGCAAACCACCAAGTCGTCTTGTCTCTATCCGAAAGAAAAACACCATCCGGTAATCTCGTGCAGCAGGGAACCAGCCCTGAGCTTCATGAACTCAGGTGGGCCCACCTCCGAAAGCGTCTAGGAATCGTGGGCCAAAACGCTCATTGACGAGGATAATTTCTACTGACGACTGGTAGATCCCTGCTGTACTTGCTCCCTGTGAGTTTATTCCTATTGTACGTGGCTAGCCCACAAGACTACCAGGAAAGACTGGTGACTCTCGGGAAAGACCTTGTGACACCTATGGAAAGACTGGCCCCCCGGTATCGCCGGGGGGATAAACTGACATCTGGAGACAGATGTCGACTGTGGACCGGGTTGATCACCCCTAACACAGTATAATACCTCCGATTTCGTACAACCACATAGAAATATGCCCCCAGGGCCCTCCGAAAAAGGGGGGGGGGAATGAAGGGCCCAATCAAATTGATACTCTCGGTGACGACTATGCTAGCACCCGGACTCAGATACTCGCCCAACGTCCGGGCTGGCTCTGTACATGTAGGAAAAGCTTCACGGGGTTGCATGGTCTGAGAACGCATGCCAGAAGAATGAAATGCGAGTGTGCTCCACGCAGTAAACGCCGTCGCAAAACTACTACTCCTGTGGTAGTTTCTGAGTCGTCAGGGAACGACGGGCAGGGTGAACCCCACTCGCCCGGAGAGGCCCATGACGTCGACTGCGGAGGAGCACGTTTGATAATTTCGGAGGAAGTGCGTTCAAAGATCAGTTTTCCACCTGCGAGCGATAAGGTGGTGTGGTGTAAGTTGGAGGCTACATTATGTGAGGTACTTAAGCAAGATCTAAACAAGAAGTCGTTAGGCGACACGCTTACGAAATTTGGTGATGTTATATATGAACACTGCTCCCGCGAGTTCGGGACAGTGCAGAAGGCACAGCCGGGTGCCAAGCAGAATACTAGCAGGAGGCAGAGGGACATTCTGAAGTGTCGGGCAGACAAGAATGCCCTTAGAAAACGGTTCAAAGCCGCTACAGGCAGCGAACGGAAGGTGCTGTACGAAGTTTGGTTGCATTTAAAAAACAAACACAGTGCCCTCTGTCGCGCTGAGCGTTTCTGTGCCAACAGACGAAGAACCAAAAGGGAGAGAGAGAAATTCTTTAGGGACCCGTATCAGCTTGCTCGAGGTCTATTCGAGCAGCCGAAGTCTGGGACTCTGGTTGTCAGTCAGGAAGAACCTGAGTTACATCTACGCAAGATGTACTCGGACAAAAAGAGGAGAGAGCCTCTCGATGACAATCTAGAGATCCTTAGCGGCCTCAAACAGCCTTCGGTGCCGAAGGTACCATTTAAAATGATACCTCCCCATTGGTCTGAGGTTGAGGAAGTTGTGAAAAAGGCCAGCGGCAAGTCTGCCCCAGGTCCGAACGGTGTCCCGTACGTTTTTTACAAGCGCTGCCCGAAAATCCTAAAAATGCTTCACGTCTTGTTGAGAAAAGCGTAGATCCGTAATCACATATGTCCAGAGTGGTCAAAGGCAAATGGGGTCTACATTCCCAAAGAGCAGGACTCGAAGAGTCTTTCCAAATTCAGGCCCATCTCGCTGTTGAATGTCGAGGGTAAGATATTCTTCTCGGTCATGGCTCGCCGGCTCACACAGTATCTGATGGCTAACAAGTACATAGATAAGAGTGTTCAGAATTGTGGTATTCCAGGCGTTCCTGGGTGCCTTGAACACGCGACCATGATTTGGGAGGCTATCCAGAGAGCCAAGCATGAGAGAACTGAATTGCACGTTATATGGTTGGACTTAGCCAGCGCCTACGGGGCAGTCCCCCATAGGCTACTGTGGCGAGCCCTTCGCATGTTTCACGTACCGGCACAGATCAATCAAATGATCGAGCAATATTTCTCTAAGTTCGCTTTGCGCTTCTCTACCTCGACGTTTACCACGAGGTGGACTGAGTTGCAGATTGGGATAGCTATGGGCTGTATGATCTCACCCATACTGTTTGTCATGGCAATGCAGATCATGTTAGACGGGGCGGCCGGCTACGGACTGGGCCTTCAAATAGGGGATCACTGGATGCCGCCATTACGTGCCTTTATGGATGACACGACTATTATAACGGGCAGCGAGGAGTCTGCCCGCACGATCCTGGAAAGATTGGACGCGGTGGTCCAATGGAGCGGTATGCAGTTCAAACCGCAGAAGTCGAGGAGTCTGTCTATCTTTAAGGGTCGGGTGGTGGCAACCAGTTTTACGGTGGCAAGGAACAAGATCCCTACGGTTCTGGATGAACCTGTGAAGAGTCTCGGTCGCGTTTACGATTCGAAGTTATCTGATATAGCGGAGGACCGGCGAATACACGAGTCACTGGCTACAGGCTTGCTCGCGATCGAGCGTTGCAGGCTGATCGGGAAATTCAAGGTATGGTGTCTCCAATTCATGTTGATTCCAAAGCTACTATGGCCACTGTTAGTCTACGAGGTGACGATGACTGCAGTGGAAACCATGGAGAGGAAAATCAACACAGCCTTAAGAAAGTGGATTGGTGCACCGCCTTGTCTGACCGACGTGGCTCTGTATTGCAAGCAGGCTAAGCTGGTACTCCCGTTCAAATCGATAACTGAAGAGTTTAAAGTCGGCAAGGTAAGACTCGCCATGCTCTTGCGCGAGTCTTCAGACCCAAATGTCATCGCTGCCCAGCCCGCTCTAAAGACTGGCCAGAAGTGGAGAGTCCTCGATGCGATAGAATCTGCCCAGAATGCACTAAAATTGAAGGAGATAATGGGATACACTCAAACCGACCGTCGAGGCCTAGGGCACGGTAAGGTCAATTGGTGATCAAAGGCCTCAGCCAAAGAGCGCCGAGACATGGTAATACAAAGGGTGAGGGACAACGAAAACGAGGTTCGGATCCAGAAAGCAGCCCAGCAGTCGCAGCAGAGCCATTGGGTCAGCCTGGAGAGCGCATTGCCAAAAGTACTCACATGGGGTGACATCTGGCGGATGACCCCGCTGCGACTGAGCTTTATCGTTCGTTCGGCGTACGATGTATTACCGTCCGGTGTTAACATGGTTAAATGGTCAGCGACCAACGATCCGACTTGCCCGTTGTGCAAATCGAAGCAAACTCTAGAACACGTCCTGTCTGCGTGCAGGAAAGCCCTAGGTCAAGGCCGATATACCCGGCGACACAACAAGGTGCCAAAAGAGTTAGCAGCCGTTGTTGACCAGGCTAGAATGAGGGCTAACGCCAGAGCCAGTTCTACCATCGTCCCCATTCGTTTCCTCAAGGCTGGGCAGGTTCAAAAAGGTAAGGTCAACCGAAACGCATTCGTTCCATCTGTGCTAGACTCTGCGAGGGACTGTTACTGGCGGTTGATCTGCCAGGCCATGAACGGTACCCCGACTTAATCCGGAAGACCGGTCTGCGACCTGACATAGTCCTCCACTCTGCGCAAAAACGGCAGCTCATCCTGATAGAGTTGACCGTCCCGTATGAGTCGCGTATGGATGAAAATCACCTGTATAAGCTCGAGAAATACAGTGATTTAGCAACCGGTCTGAGGAGAAATGAGGCGTACACGGTACGGGTATTTGCCGTCGAAGTGGGAGCGAGAGGCCTCGTTTCCACTTCACTCTACAATGTGGTTAAAGAACTAGGATTGCGCGGTAATGAACGGAAACGTACACTTAAAAAACTGGGAGAGGTAGCCGAAAGGGCCTCTAGCTGGCTTTAGACGCAACGCAACAACGTAGGGGACGGGCCTCGGTGAGCTGGTCCGGGTGTCTAGTGAAAAAGGGTTTCTCACCCCTTGAAAGTCCATCGTGACCGAATTTTCTGCCAGCGTTCCTCTGCCACCTGCTAACAAAAGTCCAACATGTGTCCGGTAAACCAAACATAAGCTTGTCGCTCTGTTGTCCAGGCCCGCTGACTGTTCTAATTAGGCTGCCGCGGCGATTTCTTATCTCACAGTACCTTCTGCAAACCACCAAGTCGTCTTGTCTCTATCCGAAAGAAAAACACCATCCGGTAATCTCGTGCAGTAGGGAACCAGCCATGAGCTTCATGAACTCAGGTGGGCCCACCTCCGAATGCGTCTAGGAATCGTGGGCCGAAACGCTCATTGACGAGGATAATTTCTACTGACGACTGGTAGATCCCTGCTGTACTTGCTCCCTGTGAGTTTATTCCTATTGTTAAACTACGAATTTATTATTGTTGCATTTATAAATAGTTTATGTTCGGTATATATCATCCCTCGATTTTTTTCTATACATGAAATCTTCAGTAATAACTATGACATCTGCGATTTTTTCTTTTGCTTCAGCAACCAGTTTTCACTTACTGATGACCTCGGAACTGATCACCAGAAACGTTTCCCTGACTCTCGTGTTTCGTGGCCTTTGCATGCTCATCAGCCTCTTCTACCACTGGGCGCTGACACAGCGGAAGTGCACCAACTTGAAACGATCTACTTCAAACAAAGACCTCAGTAAAGAGAAATGAGCCAGATACTCTTGACATCACTTTATTTTTGTTGTTCCCCTGAGACTTGTACATTTGTTTATATATCAGTGTTGTTATGTGGAGGCAACTATTATTTTATTTGTATTTTATTTTACATTATTGTGCAACAAGAGAGAAGTACAGGAAAGCATTTCTCGAAAGTGTTTTAAAGTGTTGTTAGTATGTATAGGCACACGCAATGAGTTGTGTAAAACCAAAATAAAGCTTGAAACATCAATAAATGTTGTGGCAAATAAATCAAGAAATAATTGCACATCAGTTTTTTTTTCTATATCATGCAACATAATAAGTTCAACGTTTGGTGCCAAGACAGCATGCCTTTCATGACAATCTTTTTTATCAGACAGCAGTTCCATTTACTCATAGCACCGTTTCTTTCACGCCTCCGGTTCATCTCTTTAAGCGTATAATGGAGAATAGTTGCCGGAATTTTAAACTCTAACCATAAAACACTGTATTTACTGGATATGAAAAGGATCGAAAGGAAGCTACATTATGAGCTACATGAAGTACAAACGGGTTTCAGACAAGGTAGAGGAACTACAGATCACTTTTTTAACATGATAATAATATTTTGACAAATGTGGAGAATAAAACGTAGATATTCATGCTTGCTTTATTAATTATAGCAAGGCATTTGATTATGTCCAGCATCAGAAACTGTGGAGTATTAAGCGAAGTGTGGAGTTTCCAGCGCATTCGGTGCATTTAATTGAAAATGTATATCATGAACAATAAGCAGCCATCAGAGCAGCTGGTGAAACATCAAACTGGTTCGAGGTGCAAAAGGGTGGGATGTTGACTGTGATAATGATGACGATCAAGATAATTTAGTCGACAGGATTATTTTTCTGCCTCCTTGTATTTTATTGTAAATCTAATAGATGTATCTAAAGCAGGGGTTTTCCACCTTTATCAGGTGGTGCCCTCTTGAATATATGGCAATTCCCACCCCACCCCAACCTCCCCCTTCACCCTCTTTTAAGAAAATGTGATTAAAAAGAGGAGGACAAAAAAGAGCAATTTAAACTGACATTAACAAGAACTTGCAGGTGAACATCATAAATCAAAGTTAAATAACACAAAAGACAGTTTTCAACAACTGGTAATTTAGTGTCGATTTATCAAAATGTGATGTTTGACCCTATTTTGTCTTGATATATTTCGTCTGTTGTTGGACAAAGCCTAACGGAGATAATTCTTCTTGTCAAGCTAGCAGTGCTGTTTTGTTTTCATGACTGTAAATATTTTATTTATAATTAAACTAATAAAAAGAAATATGTTAGTCATCATCATCATGTAGCAGGTCCTTTGCAGAATGTCACTGTCATCACGGTCTGCCTGAAAGAAACTCGGTCTCTCGCCAGTTCTCCTGCCTCATGTACTTTCATACTTAAGGAGGCACTTATATCATGTGCCCATCTTTGTGTTGGTCCGCCCCTACCCCTCATTCACAGTACTATGCCTTTTGCTATTATTTTTTTCTATCAATCGTGGCGCTTGATTTAACTAAAATATTTCAACTTCCGAGGCCGGATGCTGTTTATCAGCCAATCTTCCTTGATTTTCAGATCTTTCAAAATGTCAGTGTTTCTCCTTTTCTTTGTCCAAGATATTCTGAAAATCTTTCTATAGAACGTCAGCTCAAAAGCTCCTATTCTCCTTTCTATATTAGTATTATATTAAAATTGCTTGATTCTCCATTAAAAAATCCTAGCGCCACCCATATTTAAAATTACTGAACTAAATAAAGAGGCGCAGCGAAATATTCAAACAATAATTTGTAAAATAAATTGATTGTATCCTCATTATGTGAACACATATTTTGATGACCAATGCCTTCTTTCTTTCTTTCTTTCTTTCTTTCTTTCTTTCTTTCTTTCTTTCTTTCTTTCTTTCTTTCTTTCTTTCTTTCTTTCTTTCTTTCTTTCTTTCTTTCTTTTCTTTCTCTTTTCTTTTCTTTCTTTCTTTCTTTCTTTCTTTTTCTTTCTTTTTTTCTTTCTTTCTTTCTTTCTTTCTTTCTTTTCTTTTCTTTCTTTCTTTCGTTCTTCGTTCTTTTTTTGTCTGCTTTCTTTCTTTTTTCTTCTTCTTTCTTTTTTTATTCTTTTTCTTTTTCTTTCTTTATCTTTTTTTTCTTTCTTTTCTTTCTTTCTTTCTTTCTTTCTTTCTTTCTTTCTTTCTTTCTTTCTTTCTTTCTTTCTTTCCTTTTTTTCTTTTTCTTTCTTTTTTTTTCTCTCTCTCTCTGTGTTTGTGTATGTTCAGTAATATTATATTGAAATTGTTTGTATATAATTATATATCTATACCAACTGTTAAAGCATAGGTGTGTTTATTTTACGAGTTACGCACTGCTAGCAGGTTTTTTGTTTTTAAATATTTTTTTTCTTTTTAGTTGTTATAAATTTTTTTTTAAATGTTGATAATGTCTTGCATTGAGAAGTCGGGAAAAGATGGCATGAGGTACTGGTTTATTGCCTTGGTTACTAAATTACCTATAAAAACTACAACATGTGAACAGTGAAATGTAGGGAACTCGTTAATAGTACAAGTATGACTTTGAAGGAAAATACAGGATTTTTAAAAAAAAGGCCAAGAAAACGGAATTAAATTTTTATTTAGCAAACAGACACAGTTGGACAATAAACAGTATTAGAAGTTCCAATTTCACAATAATTTTGCCTGCATGGGAGGTGAGTGACTAGCTTATGAAACCTTTATATTGATAAATAAAATGAAACATACAGATTGACATTTATGAACCAGCAAGAAGGAGATATAGGAGGATACAATAGACAAAAAGAAATTTGTAGGTTTTCCTGTCAGCTTTAAAAAAATGTATATTTGGTGACTTGATATTTCATTTTTAAGTTGTCAAAATTATCATTCTTCGTTTACTTCTGTATCTCATGTTTCTTATACATATTTAAATATAAGTCATTCCGTTTAGATTAATTAATTATTTTTTTTTTTAAATAGACATCAAGGGTTCTTGGGCCATTAATTTTTCTCTGACAATGAGCTTGATTAGGACAAAATATCTTGTGATGAATTGAAATATGGACATTAAATGATACCCAAAAAAGAATCAATGGACAATGTCTGCATTGAATTTAGGAAATGGATTAATAATAACCGATGAACCAACTGAAAGCTTGTCACCATGGTCGTAAGGCAGTCGACTGATCTAATGTGCTACCGCCGCGACAATATCAATAATTCTCAAAACTCCTGTTACAAATCACCATATTGTCTTGCCCCTGTCCGAGAACATATGGTAAAGTGCAGCAGATAAAGATCGAGGCCTAAGAGTCATGAATCAGGTCGGCCCAACTTCTGAGATTGCATAGGAATGATAACGGGGAATCTTTCTACTGATGGTCGGTGGACGCCTGCTATACATGCTTCCCTTTGGAGTTCTTCTTACAGGGCATCTGTCAACATGATGTTAGTATGGCACAGTTAGGGCTAAAGGATCCTAGAAGACTATCAAAATCGAACTGTATGACACCTATCACTCTGAAAGGCAGATATCCTCTGTCTGACAAACAACTTGCCTTACCTTTCTTTCAATGATCAGAAGTTATAAGACTTAAAATGAAGAAAACGTAAAATTCCCTTTCCACTCTTTGAGACGTCTTTATTAAAGGTGGGAGATCATATTTGATAGACTAATGCATAGTTGATGGCTGAACTGTTAGGAACACTAGGCGCTCATGCGGGAGACTTCCTTTCGAATCCACTGTAAGGTCGTGGATCGTTTCTGTTGGGGCAACAGTTAAATCCTAACTTGCAGTGTGCATGGCGACTGCACTAGCCATGTGGCCCTAAATAGTCATGCTGAAAGATCCCGACCCACTCCACGTTTGCGACACACGTAACAGATACGGACAGTAATGGCAGGTTGATGTGATCTAATTATGCCAACTTTCATTGCGGATACGGCACTGATTTATTTGATTCCAGATAAAATTGACAGATCTGATGGCTATTATCTCTTCAGACTGTGATATGAAAACTCCTTACGTGTAAATAAAACTTGAGTGGGTCTGAACACATTTCCCTTCGGAAGATGCAACATAAAGCAATTGCTCAAAGGGTCCCCTGCCATAAATTCTGATTGCAACAGCTACAAATCTGGCCAAACTGACAGAAGATCAATGCATCATATTTGGTTTCTGAAGCTTGTGTCATTAATTGATGTGTGTGAGAGGGGTGGAGAGAGAGAGAGAGAGAGAGAGAGAGAGAGAGAGAGAGAGAGAGAGAGGGAGAGAGAGAGAGAGAGAGAGAGAGAGAGAGAGAGAGACAGAGACAGAGACAGAGACAGGGAGAGAGGGAGACAGGGTTTACTTACTGCAACCTCCCGGCGTGCAGATTCAATGGATTTATTGAGCGTTTTTCTTGATTTATTATTAATTATGTTTTTGCATTAATAATGTCTGTATTACTGTCATTATCACAGTTGTTTGCAATTGATGTAATTTATATTGACGTAGTTCTAGCGATAAGACAACATGCAGTTTTGAAGTAAGATCTCCGTTGCGAAATAATTAATATGCTTACTTCACACTCTGATGGTTTTTGGGTTTAGTTCTGAAATAATTATGTTTGTAAAAACAGGGGTGTTGGAAAATCAAGGGATTGTTACTGGAGTTATTGAGTTTCGTGCTTTGTGTGATGCTCTCGGCGGGCAAACAGCCAATCTACTGTGAGTCTGAGATTACAGAGAAAAAAAGTATTGAGTTAATAACATTTATGAACTGACTGAGGTAACCACATGGATAATGTTCATTTTCTTTATAAGCTGACTATAAAAGTCGAATAATTAGCAGTTTGTTGAAATCGGTTGAGTTAGGTCGAAGATGTCACAGCTCACTTTGCCACATTTCGCTCCTGTCGCGTGCCTGATTTAAGGATTTCTCCTTAAGAACCAACAGCACTCTGAAATAATTATGTTGAGTCGTTGGCTCGTATTGGTCTAAGGGATGCCCCATGGCCAATATACGCTCAACTTATTTCAGGAGTAGGGCAGCTCAAGTTTTGGCACTACAAAATATATTATTCCTAGGCACACTTGGCTGGACACCCCCACTACTATAAAAAGGTAGCACCCAGGTTATGATAGTATACTATCATAACCATGTTAACACGAATAACACTTATTACTCACACAAACATCAAAGCTAGACAGTTAGAATGGTGAAATAGGGACATCTAAGTCAGCCATGAAAATTTGTGCATGTAATCAGTACAATATATACATAAAATAATGAATCGATAAACAAGAGTCAGTGAATGGAGCTCAGGAAACAATGACACAACCCATATATTGAAGCAGCCAGATTTAGCCTTGAGGTGTACATAAGTTCATCATCGGACTTATAAGGTGTTGTGGGAGAAGAGCATGTAATGTTAATAAAAGATCACTTCGCCCAGTTCGTAGGTCAATGCCCCCCTCAGTCACGGTGATTCAACTGTAGTTGACTCAATCAGTAGTTGGGCCTTGATTTCATCTGGTACAAGCTGATTGTCACAAACGAGGACACAGGAACTGCACAGGAGCCCACCAAAGCTCTTGGAGACTGTGATGCCCGCTGCAGGTCTTACAGGGGATGACACAACAAATGCATAAGAGCCCAACAAAGCTCTTGAAGACTGGTCCTCTGGATTGATGACATAGGTGTCTGCAATGGTCCACTGGTCCTGGAACTCACCAACAAGCTCTTGCCATGTTGAGGTAGTTGCACAGTATATAGGACTTTTGGATACGCTTGGTGCACAGACTGGTATGGGTTGGTGGTTGTTGGCTGGACTGTGATTCGTCTGCCTGATCTCTAAGGAGGTATTATCCTGTCAGGAAAGAACTCAGAATTAGTAATCATCCTTATTCACACACCAGCTCTCTCCCCACTGTCACCTTTCTCCAATCCTCAGAGTGTAACTCTCAAGAACAGGAGACAATGTCTTCTTTCATTTATCTGTCTGTAAAATAGTGCAACAGATAGAAAACAAGGTATATAGTGGAGATAGGTAGACTCTACCACACATAGATCATCCTCTCTTCACCCTCACATCTGCACTCGCAGACATACCATGTTTATAGTTAGTACCTATATATATTCCGTCTCCACAGGCCGTTCACTACACACCCAATGAATCTGTGTCAAACACACCATTGACTCAGAGCGCCTAGCCCTGACGGCACAGTATTTCACCGGTTAAAGATGACCTAGATTCCTTATTTCTGTTATGCGGCCAAAACTTCGTTTGACTGGTCAGAGAATAATTATCTGTAGGGTTTAATATCTTTACAAATGGTATGGGTTATATAGAGCACCAAGTAATTAGTCTGTACAGGGGAAGGTCTAATGTTCGGAGCTTGATCTCTGGACATCAAGAACGGTCGAACTCTGTGCGATCACACAGCTGACTCTGCCCTCTCCAGCAGTGGCCAACTTTAAAAAGACATCAATTATGGTACTCGTAAACTATAATCAACTTACCCAAGCTTAGGAAATCTTACAAGATAGAAATAGAACTTTGAATGCGCCAATTTCTACATAGACTGTATACACGTCTTGAGACTTTGACACTTTGGGATCTAGCGAAAGAATCTTTTTTCAAAATCAAACTTAGCGTCTCTAGGAAAGAAGACCCCAGTATTCCTGCTCAAGGGGTCAACCGGTTTACAGGAATTTCTAAATAAATTAGCAGAAATCGTCAACCTACAGTTTCAAGTTTGAAAATGAAGATTTATCAAAGCAACTAGAGGGTCTAGAAATGAATATATCACCAGATAAAGGTATATATCAATATAAGGGACTATATACCCTTCCGGACGGGTTTAAGTTTGAAATTTGACTGAGCGCGGGGGAGGTCAAATTCACGACTCGTCCATTGTGTAGGGTTGGCTGCTCACCTCACGACACACTTATAAAGCACAACATAACATACCAACTGTTTTTTTTTAACGAGAAAATGGAGTACAGGAAGAGGAAGAAGAAGGGGAAGAAGAAGCAGAAAAAGAAGAAGAAGAAAAAGAAGAAGAAGAAGAAGAAGAAGAAGAAGAAGAAGAAGAAGAAGAAGAAGAAGAAGAAGAAGAAGAAGAAGAAGAAGAAGAAGAAGAAGAAGAAGAAGAAGAAGATGAAGAAGAAGAAGAAGAAGAAGAAGAAGAAAAAGAAGAAGTAGAAAAAAGAAGAAGAAGAAGAAGAAGAAGAAGAAGAAGAACAAGAAGAACAAGAAGAACAAGAAGAACAAGAAGAACAAGAAGAACAAGAAGAACAAGGAGGAGAAGAAGAAGACAGCGAGATAAAATAGGTAGTACATATTACATTATTGATTTAAAAGCATAGATGAAGTAAGGGATTTAAGTGCATAGATGAAATAACTGATTTAACAGTTAGATTAAATGATTGATTTTTTAGAAGAGATGGAATGATTAATTTGACAGCAATAATAAACAACAGCAGAGATAAGATTATTGATTTATCAACATGGAGTATATCAGTTGTGTAAATTCGTAAGAGCTTTCATGACTTGCGTGTGTGTGTTTTTTTCTCCCTTAAAAACTTTTTTTTCAAATTTATTATTTTTTAACAATCAAGTTAAAGATATAGAATGCCAATAACCATTTGCTACCCATCATGCAGTTAATCGCACACTCTGTTCTTCCTCACGTCGCTTAATAGCAAAAATGGAACATGATGATGATGATGATGAATAGTATGAGCGGATTTAAACTCTGCGCTGGCCCCTGAAAGTGAGGACGGAGATTTTATCGGGAATGTCCCCAGTCAATAGTGATGTTGATTCTCAACTCAGTTTAACTCCGTTACGTCTTATGTTTTTATTTCTACGTCAGAGTATTTGTTAGAGGCTAAGCTCCAGGACATTCAAGGGGTTAAAGACGTCAGGACCTAATAGTTACATAGAACCCAAGTCATCTGTTCGCATCTTCTCCATCTGTCGCGCGCCCACGTGGGTAAATACACTGATATAGTGAGGGTGTGGGTTTGAACCTTAACAATGCCCACCCACGTGAGAAACTGGACTATTATCTAAGCTATGTTGATCCTAGACAGTCCTGGATAGCCAAGAAAACAGCGAGTGGCTCGTTCCATGAAATGAAAGTTGCTGTACTTGTATCCACAGGAGTAGGAGAAGGGATAGATAGATTTCTGGATACACCCACTATGAAATAATCCAGGTGCTCATTTAACCCCTCCGACTATTCTCCTCTCCTGGCATTACTTAAAAGCCCCCATCAAGTGATTTAAATATTTGTTAGCTGAAGTAAACTAATATGCACAAAGACACTTGAACCTAAGTACACAATTTACTCAACTAATGTTGTTACGACATCAAAAAGATTTATTTAATAAATCGAAATTAAAATAAAATGAACGTGTTTAGGCTAGTAGAGTTGGGATGATGTTATAGATGACATTAAAGTTGTACATAACTTAGCTCATCAGGACAGTTCTCGGCTTGAGACCCTGCCTATCTTTTCCAGTTTGTCGTCCTCACTGCTTTCTGCAGGTCGTTACACTCGACGGTCGGCAAATAATGGATGCCTACTAGTCCCTGCCCAATGTGGGAACTGGAGAATGAAGAAACAAGCGCATATTTGTAGTATCTGCTCTAGATGTACACTAAGCATGTATATTATACTAACATCAAGCATGTTTATTTAAATAAAACATTTCATCCCTCCCTCATGCTCACATTCACTCCTGTCCAATTTGGAAGGGCTTATGTCTCACATTCCAACTGTTACATCTTCTGCCTTCCTCTACACGTCCAGTAATGATAGTCAAGTCTTCTACGTCAGGTGCCATCTCTCGTACAGACTCAAAATGACAATCAGTCAGACAGAACCAGTTCTGGAATCTATGCTTGGAACAATCGACGCGCCCAGAATGCTAACAATAGTTCTGGGGCGAATCAAATAACAAATCTTGTGGATTTACTCTCCGGGATCAATCTCCGCATTAGCCTCCCGAGAGTTAAACACATTTCAGTGTGTTAGCTGTATGTAATACAGATTCACATTAACCACACGTGAAAAGATTGCCAAAGTTATCTTCACGCTTGTGATTTCAAAAACATGATAGTTCATTAAATTTCAATGGCAACAACAACATTTAGGTTTTACAACATTGAAACACATGTGCCCGAAAAACATTCATGACACTATCAAATAGGAAATAAAGCAATGTGACAGTGCCCTACGAGAATGAAGAAATGTCCGCCTAGGAGTACTACAAAGTGATGAAGACACACGCTTGAGCAAAAAGACAGATCTCTATCATAAAATATAGATGTGAACCTAATTTCGATCTTACCTGGAAAAATGAAACCACGATGCCAAAAGTTCTGTCTCAAGCTTAGGTTAAGCCCAACAGATGGCATGTGCTCGACAGGATCTCATTTACCAGACCTATAGTTCACCCCTTTATAACTTTTATCAAGCTCCTCCTACATTACGCCTAAAATCATTCTCATTAAGGGATATCACAGCTCCTCCCTTGTGGGTAAGTTTATTCGCTGTCAGTCAGTGACTGTACAACAATTGTTTGAATTCCCACGCTAGGATCTCCTGGTTCAATTAAGCTGACCAGAGCAAATAAGACAAGTCACACCTCCGGCCTACTTCACCTGCCATCACAATAAAATCATACGGTGTCAATTCTTCTGTTAACACTTTCTGCTCACCATGTCAATAGTGACCGTCGGACCGGCACTCCAGTTTAGGTAACCTCAGGGGGAATTAAACACAATTAGCCGGAGTTATCTGCCCCTAATGGTCTGGCAGGGGGAATAAATATCTGACACCGACAGATGGTGTGCAAATCTGCAGACAGTAAGTCTGGGCTGGGCAGAATCACAGGCGTCACAAAGACTACCTTAACACTTAACATCTGGGAAAAAGTTTTAGTGTTTGATATGACCAACAGTCCAGGAGAAGTAAGTGTTTGATGTGGTCGTCTTACTTAGATTAAGGATGTATCCAAAACCATTTATTTCGGTATACTTCGAAACACAAAGGAATAAAAGTAGGTTAAGGAAAGACATTCTGAAGTCACCGCGCGTATTGTCACACCATCGTAGTGTGGGCGCTGGGGTACCAGTTTTAGGGAGGCGAAAAATGACCCACTGCTCTCTGAAAACATTTCATAACAGGTGACTAATTTTCGGAAAGAAGTAGAATTTGCAGCCCAGCTGTAAATCATAACACAACGTGTCAACTTAAGAAGAAAAAAACGAAGAAGACAAATGAGAAGAAGAAGAAGAAGAAGAAGAAGAAGAAGAAGAAGAAGAAGAAGAAGAAGAAGAAGAAGAAGAAGAAGAAGAAGAAGAAGAAGAAGAAGAAGAAGAAGAAGAAGAAGAAGAAGAAGAAGAAGAAGAAGAAGAAGAAGAAGAAGAAGAAGAAGAAGAAGAAGAAGAAGAAGAAGAAAAAGAAGGAGAAGAAAATAAAGAAATGGATGAAGAAGGCCAGAGTACAAGGTTATTTTGGTTAAAGTTTTTTTTATTCTTCAAATCACTTACTATTGTATTTACGACTGCTTCAAATGTTTGTGTATATTCAACAAATATCTGCCTTTTCCCACTTGTTGGTAATATGTGTTTGGTGTAATATTCACAACTCGTTTTAAATGTGACATGGATAAATATTGAAATTAAACTATCTTATCACAGACAAAAGTTTACTAATGTTTTCTGTCTGGCTGTCTGTCTGTGTTTAAATATGTATGTTTGAATTAATGTATGTGTGTTTGTGTGCGCGTGAGTGCGTGCGGGCGTAAGTACGTGCTTGCGTGCGTGCGCGTGTGTGTGTGTGAGAGAGAAAGAGAGAGAGAGAGAGAGTGTGTGTGTATATGTGTGCGTTTGTGTGTGCAGAATCTCATGATGGCCTGTTTGTTCTTTTTTATTTATCGTGTTTTAAAAAAAAATCAAGGCTGTACTTTTTTACTGATAGTGGAAAGAATCTAGAGAGATACAATATACAGGGATAGATCTAGAGCAATGAAATCTAGAATGAGAAATCTGAACAGATAAAATCTGTACATACAATCTAGACAGATAAGATGTTGATAGACAATCCTTAGAAAGATGCAATTTGTAGAGATGCAGACTTGAAGAGATACAATATAACCTTCAGAGATCAAATCTCCTTATAGAGAATTTAGAAATAAATCTAGATAGATAAAATACAGAAACAAATTTAAAAATATAAAATCTAGACAGATGCAATCTAGAGGCCACGAAAATCCAGACTAAAACACTAACAGTAAAAACTGCTGTCCCTTACACAATCATAAGTTCTTTAAATCAAAGAACCAGGAACGCTAAATTAGAAAGTAGAATTATGACCTTCGAACTAGAGGATAATGCGTTGTATTTCGGGGATAGAGACATAATCAAATACATGTGCACTAGCAAGATTCGAAATTAAAAAACACATGTTTTGTTATATACTTTTCGTCCTTTTTAGGATGAAATTTTTCGCTTTTTGAAGCCCTTCTCTGGCTGTTACCAGATTTTATCTCAAACATTAAACTACTTCATTTCACAAACCAAGGAACTCTAGACAGTATGATAACAAAGACAAGATGTCAAAAGCGTGGCCACGTCATAAAAATGAATCCTGATATACCTGCCAGAACATCTCTCACTTGGACACGAGAGGAAACGAAAAAGAAGGGGCGCCCAAAAACATCATGGAGACAAACTTTAGAAAGGGAACTGAGTGCTAAAACTCTCTCATGGAAACTTCACTGACCATTGTACATGACAGGAAGGCATGGAAAGTCCTCTCTGAAACCTCATGGGCCACTATGCATAAATAGTGATGAGAGAAGCAGGGAAGTAGCCGCATCTGCTGAAAGATACCATGCTTATATAGAACAACGCCTGATGCAATTAAAGTTAATAGTCTTAAATTTAAAAACAATATTATGTAGATTATAGTACTGAAAAACTTATTTCCTATTCTGGTTTGAAGAGACCACTCTTTCCGTTGACGCTGAACTGCAGTTCTAGTGCCGGACCGTTTGTGTTGGTATTTAATGTGGATGCTTGCTAATAGCTTTGCCTGCAGGATCTTTCGCATAGGACAGTGGTTGGCATGTCGTGTGACTTCTTGTTGTCACCGAAAGAGAGCAATGGAAAACCGGTTTTCTGTGAAGTTGGAACTGTAACTAACTAGCTGGCTAGATAACTCACTCCCTAACTTGGTAGGTAACTAACTTACTCACCAACTAACTATCTAGATAACTAAGTAACTAGCTAGATAACAAACTGATTAACTAATTATATTTCATATTTTAAATTAAATTTTCAACGTCAATTTCCCGTTGACTTTCTGTCAATAAACAAATAGAACACAACCATTTGGATTTTAAAATCATTGATATGTATTAAATAGACGCAACTGATCAGTATTTTTAAAATATAACAATAAATTTGTGGCGTCAACGTTGCTACAGCATGTGATCATATTTCTATCCAATCATGGACTATGCATCTACTGATTATTAATAACATATATTGCTGATTTGATATGATATAATATAATACATGTATAATGTTTTAATACCAACTGAAAAAATGGATAAAGGGGACTTCTAAAACGTGCGTAGGACGATCAATAGCCTAACTGAACTGTACTGAGCCAAATGTGTTTATGACTTTGAAAGACTTCACAAACCATAATCATCATTGGGGGAAAGCCTTGTATGAAGGATGCTAGCCCTATTCTAGGAAGAAGGGGACTGCATAGTCTTGAGGCATGGTATCCGCCTCTAGTGCTTGAGGTTCCCGATTCAATCCCCGGTAAGGGCTGGAGTGTTTTTTTTTACGTGGACTTGGACTTCTAATAATTCTCACTGGTCTCTGGGTAGTGATTTTGGACGCCCATGTGCATTGTTGCGCACGTAAAAAATCCCTTGGCCGTTGGAAATGGAAAAAAAAGTAGCCTAAAGGCGCTGCCCGGGCAAAATTTGGAGTTTAAAAAAACAGTATTTCAGGACACTCGTCGGTGCTTTAGAGCCTGTGCACTGTGCTGAGCTCAGACTTGTTAGAAGAAGAACTGAGCACTTATGGGTTAGTACCATTGTGCATGATGTTGGTCTGTTGTTCAAACCTCAAACCTCATCGTAGGAAGAAGAGATTCAATCTGAAAACTCCATGTTATGAAAAGGGATCCTTAGCCTTGGCAGGCATCTGGTCTAGGAATGAAGCTATGATAGGCAGAGAGAGAGAGAGAGATCACTGTCAGTGGAAGCCAGGAGCTTCTGCAGCAAGCTTTGTTTCAGATATATTAGTGTTACCTTTCCACTGGAGTAAACAAGTCAGACCGAGCCGTGGATCACGCTACATGAGCAAACATGCAGCACTAGAGGTCAGAGCTAGAGCAGAGCTAGAGCAGAGCTAGAGCAGAGCTAGAGCAGAGCTGGAGCAGAGATAGAGCAGAGCTCTGTTTCCTGTGTGTACAAGGGTCGTGGTTCTCAATGATGTACTATCTTGTGGTAGTCTTGTTAACTTTGATCTGTTGTCATTTGATTTCCAAGTCCTTTGAAACGGCCCTCCCCTTTTGATTTTGAATGTTACATTCCTGTTTTTTCCCTTAATTTCATAGGCTATTGTGCTTTAATTGTGCTTTGTCCTTTAGCATTGTCTTTGCCCTTCTCTTAATTATGTTTGGTACTAATTAGTGTATACGTTCGTTTAGTGTGTATACGTTTCTTGTGCTTTTTGGGCGGGAAAAGTCTAAATCAGGAATCGGCAAACTGTTAGTAAAGTTGTGTTGAAATAATTTCGTACAGTCAGTTGTAGCTTATTCAGTCTTTCAACCTAAGGCTACAGGATTCTGCATACAAGACAAGAATTATTCAATTAAATTAATTTGATCTATCAAAAGAGTTTGCATGCTTCTTTTTTATTTAAATTGATATCCAATACGGTCTTCAGTTCACATGGGTTAGATTTCACATGGCCCCACATGGCATGCTGGGTATGTTTACTTTATGTGGCTGACGCCTGGTTTAGATTATCAAGCTTTTTTTTTCTTTTAATTTTCAAATAATTCTTTAAACAGTTTCATTTGATATGAAGTCATCACTTGTATTCCCCCTGACGTTTGGGAACACTGTCTCCTAACAAACGTGTCGTAACAAGCTACTAATTCAAGGGTTTGCTGAAATCCAATATGTTGTGCCGCAATGCGCATGTATCGCAGATTTGGTGTAAACCGTATTACGCTGTGACAGACAGCTCACCTTTTAAGATCGAATGCAGTAAAAGAATAAGAATAAGGCTTGAAATCATACGCACGTGCGTTTTTAAAGTCACCTGTTTAAGAACAAATGAGCAAAGACATCTTGCATGTTGATGGTACAATATTGTTGTATACTAAACAGATATTCATAATAATACAAAGAAAATAATAATAATATCAATCTGTTACTATTGCTGAATAAATGGGGACACGGATGAGTTACATGGTAACGTTAACAAATAACAATAACAACAGCTGTATATGACACATAAAATATCATAATGATAGTATTAATTTACTATTTAAAATTCCCGGCTCTCTAGAGTAGTTGGCTAAACCGGATTGCGCGGTGACCGGGTGACGAACTCCTTGTGCTCCTGGTTTACTCCCGGGGGTGGGCAGAGAAGCCACATTTCTCTCAGGTTTAGGGTATTTACAATGGAATCAAGGCCGAAAGGTTGCGATATCCATACTACCGAGCCTAAGGGTTAACAACTCATGGCTTCTGGATACTTAAACAAACAAACAACAAACTATTTACAATGACTGGCTAGTATTTTAGGGAAGATGAAATCCTCACTTGTACCCGCAATTCCGTGTGTCGGAACCTCAGGCCACGTGAGCTCCCCCGCCCCCACTCTCCCTATACCCCCCCCCCTACCTCCGTAATTTTGTTTTTGGAGCTAAGAAGCATATAAATACTGTTGCTGTAACTCTTTCAGTCCCAACGGTTCTTACTACAAAATGTTTTCAGTTACTAACGGGATGCACGTTAGAGTATCAGTCTTTCCATCTTAATCAGTTACAGTAGTAGAATTATGTGTTAGAAAGAGTAACAAAATGACACAGTTAGATAACATAAACAAATTTCAAGACAGAGGAGGTTACGAAACCTAAACCGTGTATGGAGTGAGCAAGCAATGTAGGGCTAGTTTCTTGGTACTGAAAGAGTTAAAGTTATTTGTTTACACATTTCGTGTTATTTCAAATGTATTATTATATTTATTTATCATTTAGGACGTTATCACCGTGTCGGGTCCAAGGACCGACTGTTGGATGGAGGGTAAGGGGAAGGTAAGGGGAAGACACAAATATATATTGCGATCTTTTTCTAATTCGAGCCCGTAGTGACATTATGAATTTTCTATCAGAATTAGAAATTACATTGAATAGATACACAGAAGTAAAGTATAAAAAAAAAAAAATAATAATAACTTTTGAGACATAGAGAGTAGGCATTCTGTGGAAGTGATGTGAGACATGTGGAAATGTTGTTGTGTCAATAAGGACAAGATAGAAGGGACAGAATCAGGAGGGACAACTCAAGGAAAAGATTTTCGGTAATAAATGTGTGTGTGAGTTTATGGGCTGTACACTCTAGCGGAAAGTCCTGGCTGTAGGTGGATTTCTTTACTTTTGCCCTGATCCAGGAGATGAGCTTTCCATGAACACCCGTTTTATGGGACTGGAATTTTTGTGTGCAGTCCGTTGTTTTCTTGTTAATCCTCTTCTTCGTAAAGTACATGCCGTGTGGCGTTGGTAGTCCACAACCTCCTGTCTGGTGTACCTTCAGTCAACTCTGACACAGATGATCCTTCCTTCCATGATGTCAGAAGGTCCAGCATACTTTCTCTAAGTCTTCCTCTGCCTCTCCTCTCCTCCAGCCTTCCTACTGTCATGATGTACTCCAGTTTTCTCCTCATCACATGACCAAAGAATGTAGATTGTCTCTTTCTGATGTAGGCAATCAGTTCTCTTCGTGAGTCAGTTTCTTTCAAGACATCTTTATTACTCTTTTTATATATCTAGTGTATTCTCATCATACGCCTATAAAGCCAGATTTCCGCAGCTTCCAAAAATGTTTTCACTAATTTACCAAATATGGATGATTCACTTCCGTATATCATTCAGACAGATGTATGTTGTCAGTCAGGCAGATGTATTCTGTCAATCAGGCAGATGCATTTTGTCAGTCAAGCAGATCTGTTTTGTCAATCAGGCAGATGAATTTTGTCAATCAGGCAGATGAATATTGTCAATCAGGCAGATGCATTTTGTCAATCAGGCAGATACATTTTGTCAATCAGGCAGATGCATTTTGTCAATCAGGCAGATGCATTTTGTTAATCAGGCAGATGCATTTATTCAATCAGGCAGATGCATTTTGTCAATTAGGCAAACCTATTTCCACTTCGAAAGAAGTGGCTAATGACTAGCATCACTGGAAGGAAGGATACAATGAGTATGTAAGATGACTAATTGTAAACATTATCATAAACAACTGTACTGAATATATTAACCCTAATAGATGTATAAGAAACGAAATTATGAGTTACTTCTTATGCATCTTATCGTCCTCTAGTTTCTTGTCGGCTGGCGTGAGGCGATGAAACCTCTCTACAATCTGCCATCTTCAACAGCATGCGCTAAGAGCTGTGAGGCTTTCACTTTCGTGGAAAATAATTTTTAACTGAATAGACTGCATACCCTAGTTGTACCATCTGGAGCTGCGAGAAAGGGAAACAACTATGCGGGAGCCCCCTTTTGTGACATCTACCAGAACCCAATGGGAGTTGTTATTAGCCACTGAGATATACTCAGGAGGAGATCGGTGCACTTATGGTCACGTCTGATGTGCGATGCGATAAAGATGATCTTTAGAATGAAAAATGAACGACAACATGTACAAGTTCGATTGCTGACACCCCTTATTGCCACTGTCACGAATCTTCTCACGTTGTCTTAATATGTCTCATTTTCTACAGATCTTCTCAGTTGTCACAATATGTTCCAGTTCCCATCTTCTTATAAAGTGACCACAAATAATGATAATGATGACTGTAATTTTATAATGTTTGTGATAAGTTGTCTTTGAGCTCTTGCTTATTTTAAAACATCTGGGGGTTTTCTTCCAAGAAATTCTAAGGATTCTTATGTAAAACCACATCTCCGAAACCTCATTGTTTGGACTTGTTTATTAATTGTCTCGGAATCATGGCATGTGTTGAAACGGACCATATATAGAATGCAGGTATTCTTTTCCCTTTACCCTCTAGTTAGCTGCATCTATGGCTGTAATAAGTAGAGGTGTATGTGAGGCCCTCACCTGTTTTAAAACAATTCACAACTGCAGTGCCAACCTCAATGTCACTTATTCAGGAGCTTAAAAAAAAAAACCCGAGCTTAATGATTTCAGGTGGGCCCACACTCTGAAAATGTCTAGGAGCTCGTGGGCCGAAACATTTGTCGACGAGAGATTACTTCTACTGACGATTGGTAGACTCCTGCTGTACATGCTCCCCTGTAGAGTTTCTTCTTACTGTGTCGCAAAACATTAGTGTGTCTGCTGAAACGATATAAACAAACACATATAAGAGATGCAGACACATACACATCTTTCCGTTTGCGCCGCACATCGTTTAACCTCTGGTTTGCTAGTAGACAGAATTGTTTATCTGAGAAGTCATTGTTTGTCTGAGAAGTCTCACCAATATGAATCAATATGAATAGTTGAGAAAGCTCACTGTTGTACAGATTCAAAGAAAATTACAAGATAAGGGAAGTAATATAAAATATAACTTAAATGTAAGTTCCGAAAAAGGGTTATTTCCCCTTATTAAGTGTAAAATTTCCCACTACTGTGTATCTTATTTAGTCGCTCTTAAAAAAAAAATGTTGTTGAAAACCATAGCAGCGCAATGGCTTACCACAGTCCAGTTCTTACTAGTTAGGTTATAAGGCTTTTTGGCCTAATTATTCTGATAATATGAGTAGTCTGAGCAAGGATAGTATCCTAGCACTATACTTAACAATTATCATTCTGTAACACCATTGTTACTGAAACAATCAAATGTCAGGAAGAACCTTCAGTCGTAGAGACTTAAAGGAAGAGTGACTACTCATATTGACCCTCAAAGACGAGAACCTTCAGTCCTCAGGACTAAGAAGAGGACGGGCTAGTAGCATAGACCTTCGCATGTTAGCAACATACTCAACACTTTAAGGAGAGAAACCAGTAGCCTTTGAGCCTCAGAGACACTAAAGAGGAGTCACGAGATATCGAACCACAGAGACAACAGACAAGATACTTGAATTCATGATCAACAGAGACACCTTTGGTAGAAACATTACAAAGATGTTAGAGTAGACGATTAAACCGTTAGTATTAAACTGAACTATGAGCCAAGTGGCAGTTACAGATACTAGAAACAGTTAACGTAGTAAACAGTGATGAAGAACGTGATATCAAAAGTATATAACTACAAGAGAAATAACCTGCTGTTACAAATATCATTGATGTTATTCGACCTGTTACTGAGATATTGAAAAAAAAAAGACAGTTTACATAAAAGAATAATTATTTCAAGACATTTATTAATACAGTAGAAAACGAGCACCACAAGCAAGAGAGGTTTGAGGTTGAGGTTTCGAACAACGGACAAACATCATGGCACACGGGTAGTAACCCATAAGTGCTTCGTTCTTATTCAAACTCAAGTCTAAGTCCGAGAAAGCTGAGCACAGTGCACAGGCTCTGTAGCACCGGTGAGAATCATAAATAATTTGGGTAGATTTTCAACTCCAATTTTTTTTATTTTTTTTTTTGCATGGGCAGCGCCGTTAGGCTTACTCTTTTCGGTGAATCATGGACTCAGCCGAAAGGTTCAATATTTATGTTGAGGCTGGCGAGATGTGGTTTGAATAATAGAAAATAAAAGGTGTGAAGAAGACATTATCTGAAAACCCGTTAACACAGAAACTATTCCTTGCCTGCAGTGGGCTGCAGATTACACTTGCCTAGAATAGCCTTGACAGGCGTCACAATTATAACGTCTTTATAGGTTAAATGTTTTTGAATGTTGAATAAAGAATCCACGTTATAGCACTCGGGACACTCCCATAAGCGCTCCGTCCCCATCTTCAGTAGCAAGCGAAAAGTTCCAATTCCGATGGCACTAATAGCTCTATGATTGTATAGCCGTCTCGCCTTTCCTATGATTGATAAGCATGGGCAGGATACCCTGGTAACTTCCCGCAGCGCCATTCTTCTCAGACAGTAATGATTTATTAGAGCCTCCACACTGTTCACGCGCTCCCAAAGGGCCCTCACCACATCTAGCTTGTCATAAACCAGTTCACCACCAAGTGGTGAAGAACAATCCATCTGTTTCCAGCTCGCTTACCAACATACCGGCATGGCTTCGAGAAAATATCCAAAGAACGCTAACTGTCCAGAACCTCTGAAGCGAGGCTATCCACTCTGCACGAGGCCTGCCTGTCTCCACCTTTCTCAACCTATTCATCAGTCAGTTACAAACATGTATGTACAACTAATTCTCAAGCCAGTGGGAAGACAGTAGTGACTGCCTCTACCTTCATTCTCAAACGTAGTGATATCAAATGCCAGTTTTTGTTGCACTAAGCGACGTCCATTTGCTTTTGTTATGAACCCCCATGCATTTCGCCTTTCTCTCAACACAAAACTATCTGTATAGATTATTCACATCGCCTAGACGGGGATTTGTCATGTCTCACTTGTTGAACTTGTGATTGTGCAACCCTAGCTGGCCAGTCCCTGCACTCACGACCTACAGTGATTATAACCTTACACAAATCTGATTCTTGCTTAGACACTTTGACACGCTCCATTCCTCGCCCACATGTATCAAGCATTTACATATTTATAATTGTGTCTTCAGTTCTAATTGTGTCTTCGCCATTCAAGATCCTCCTCTTTTCAGTCTGTGATCCTTAGCTCTACCTAGGGCTTCATGCAGGAGGTGCTTCTTGTCTGTAGCTACTCTGAGATATGACTTTGCTTGCATAACTTTGAGCATGTCTGCAATAGTAAGCATATATCACATACATACTACCGGTGTGTCCCTTGTACATCCCAGAAGTATCTGCATGGCTTCATTCTGTATGCGTTCAGGGTAAATTTTAAGGCGCTAAACCCCACTCCCTCTAAAAAAAAAGTGCTCCTGCCAAGAGGAAGGAATAAAAAATTACTAAAAGTACTTACTATTCAGACGGTACTGACTTTTTTTTTCTTCAAAATTCTTCTTGGTTTTCAGCCTTCCTAGGTGGAGTCCAGGGAAGTAAAAGTGGCCAGCATGGTGCTGATCACATCACCCTCTGAGTGCCGATTGGTCTATAAAATATATAGCTCTAGGACTATATGCCCAATTACCCCCCCCCCCCCCCCCCCGAAGGCGTGGAAAGTGTCATTTTCTTTACTTATTATTCATCGTTGATATATTAACCCACTCTATCCAACTGTTACATAGGGATGTAAATTGTGAACTATCTCCCAGTCCTAAAGAAATAAAATATGGGCTTTTCAGCTAAAATGCTATAGAAAAAATATCTAGAATACCACGGACGAAGGAAGGAAGAAATACTGACATTTTAAAATATCTGAACAACAAGGAAGATATGCTAATAAACAGCATCCTGTCTCGGAAACTGAAAGAATTTGGTCACATCAAGCGCCATGGTGGATTTTTAAAAAAAATATAGGAGAAGGCATGGTACCAGAAAGAAGAGACAGGGGCCTACCAACACGAAGATGGGCACAGGTTGTAAGTTACTCCTTAAATATGAAAGTATACAAGGCAGGAGAGCTGGCGAGAGACCGAGTTTCTTTCAGGGAGACCCTAATGAGAGCGACGTTTTACAAAGGACCTGTTACATGATGAACCGAGCAGTTACTATAACTCATTCTGTTCTGTAGTTTTAGTATTTGACCCTTTCAGATCCAGTTATATTATACTTTAGGATTTCTAATGGTTCCGAAACGCGTTGCCCCGGTGTTGTCGTTCGCTTTCAGGCCCCATCTCATCAGTTCAAATGTGTGGTCCAAAGCGACTTTAGCATCCCAGGTCGACCTATCCTTAAAACTGGGCGCCATGTAATGTCCTGGGAAGTAAAGTCGGCGGTAGCATTGTTCTGGAGAAGGCTGTTGATTTTATTACCTGACCTGATTGTGTGTGTGGTGTCCGCCTCGAGTGCTAGAGGTTCCGAGTTCAATCCCCGATAAGGGTTGGGATTTTTCCACGTGGACTTAGATTTCTAGTAATTTCCCCAGGTGTCTGGGTAGTGAGATCGGACGCCCGTGTGCACTAAATAATCCCTTAGTTGGCAATCGAAAAGAGTAGCCTAATGACTCTCACAGGGTACAATTTTGAGTTTAAAATCTAACTAAATTATTTGATGATCATCGCCAGTGCTACAGAGCATGTGCACTGGGCTGAGCTTGTTCGGACTCAGACTTGAGTTAGAAGAAGAACGGAGCACTTATGGGTTACTACCCGTGTGCCATGATGTTGATCCGTTGTTAAAACCTTGAAATACATTTCCTGACTTTACCATTGATTTTCTCTCTTTTCACTGTTGTTAAAAGAGGTTAATAGTTGCTAATGTGTTGGGTGATGATAAGGCAAACCTGGTCATTTGTGATCAGGTCTTTGTATCATATACCAAGAATTTTTTAAATTTTTATTCAGGATGTCAAGATCGATATATCACCACCATAAGTAAAGCTAGATAGCTAGTTCTTTAATAGTTGTATTCGTTTTACATGATATATTTTTATTTTATTTTAATATTTGCTGTTTATTGAGAACCGACACTGTCTGGACAATTCTTGAGATAATTTCTGGTTTAGACCAGGGGTCACTGAGAATGGTTAAAACATATATAATAATTAGGTAACGAACACAATAATCGATGTGAGAACTTTGGCTCAGGTAATCATAATAATAATTATCCTAGCTAAATGCAAGTTGCTCCTAAGGGATCTAAAAGGGTAGAAACAACGATCATCGTGAATACAATGAAGCAAGGAATATGGCGAGGATGTACATTATAGATTCTTAAAAAGGGCGATATCATCCCACGGATGGCATTCGAAGGTTCAGGGGGTGTAGCGACAAATGTAACTGGGATAGGAGGCAGAAGAACCAACCATTGGGTGTTGGCAGCCTCGGGTTAAAAGTAAAGCTGAAAGAGAATAACGCGGCGAAGAAAGCAAGCTCGCGCACACACACATGGGCTATGGAAGAAAAAGGGGTGGGGGGGGGGGTGTGATAAGACAGTGGGGTGAAACATAAACTGTAATATATGTTATATTGAAGTTAGACGTGCAGCGATTAATTAATTACTCCTTTGCCAATACTTATCGCTGCATCTGTCTATATTTTTAAAATTAAATTACAGAATGTGGATTTCTTGGGTAATTTACTGTTTACGAAAAGTGGTGATGAGAAAAGAGGACGGTAAAGTTAAGGAGCCTAAAGTTAAGGATCCTATTGGGTCAGTGTTGTTTAAAAATGAAAAACCCATTACGATTGTAATGTGTGATGAGACATATGGACAGTAATATTGAACTAAACTAACAATAATATTATGCATTATTCAGCAAAGCAGAGAAGATAAGAGAACTTTACACACAGTCCTAATGCTAACTATTCTACTGTGGTTAAGAAACTTTAAAGCTGACTCTATGTGGGGATTTATCCCTCCGTTTTCGACCCTCAGTGTTCAGACTTAGACAAGATCGTTGGAGACTCACTCCACCGTCTGAATTCATTTTTTGAGCGCTGCCAGCCGTGCTAACGTCATTCATAGAACGAGAAGATGGGCAGCTGATGTTGTTGCTACTAATCCGATTGCTTCCTGGAACTGACAGAAAACTCATCGGAGAAGGCGAATGTGACCTCGCCCTTTGAGGTTCTGATACATGACCTCGAGGATGTGCTTGCAAGTCTCCGCTGTTACGTCGAATTCTTCCTGTCCTATCTCTTTTCAACTTGTCAAGCATTTCATTGTCTTCGGATTCAGAATGAGATCTTGAGTAAATCTTACGTTTGGTCCGTACTTCTGGTAACCGACGCGCTGGAGATGGAGATCCGTGTAATCCGTGAGAATAGATCCCTTCGTAAGAAGAAAATCCCAGACCAGCATTCAGGTTCTCTGAAGCAGATCGAGTGATTTCTTCCTTGGATTCTTGAGGTAGCGATTTATCGTGTGTTGCATCCGAAACATCATTAACATCTCTCATGTTGTTGTTATTGCTTTGAAAAGAGGGTATTGGAGGAGTTAGTCCTGGAGTAATGTTGTCTGAATCGTTGGGAACTGTCAAGAATTTACCAAATTGGTGAGTTGCTACATTTTTATTGTTATCGAAAGCAGTCGTATCTGTCATAATCCCAGAAAAACTAGCTCTTCGACCAGTATCCTTTTGTGAGGTGTAGTTTTCAAGATATGACAGATCACTCTGGGAATCTCCAAAATTCAAGGACGTCTGACTGCCCACGTAGAAGGACACTCCGTTGGCGGTGTTGACGTTTGTTGAGTTTGACGTCACAGAAATTGTGGCTACTTGATCCTTATGTCTGGTAGACACTGTAGGCTCCTGAGGTGTCATGACTACGTCATTGTCCTCCATGTTAACCCCACAGAATCCCATCATACTTCTCCCATCGTCGCTAACGGGAGACGTAATGTAAATGCTGGGACTCAAACCTGTGTGATCCCCGGCAAGGCTGTCGACATCCGACAAGGAATGCGAGTCGTCGTTGTTGAAAGGAACGGAGAGATATTGCTTGAGGGAGGTCATGGTTCCCCGGCTGCTGGCCGCCAGGTTCAGGACGCTGTCTTTGTTGATGCAGTGACGCAGATCGTTCTCAATAGAGGAACTGCTGATGGAGTCGTTGTCGTTGTTATTAATGGAGGCTGTGCTCATAACAAGCTTGACCAAAGTATAGAACTTGGAATCTTTTCTCCGGCGAGGGGCGAATTTTCCTGTGAGATAGTGATAGATATTGAAATATGTAAATTAACCAGGTCAGTATCAAACAGTTCACAGTACTTTCTTGGTGTGTTGTAAAAAATAACATTGTGTTTTTGATGTCTTCTATCACATATGTATGTCATATTAACTCTTTGCATCTGAACTATTTACTTGTGTCTCGTTGTGTCTGTTCAACACCGTCAAATCTCCGGATTTTTTTTTCAAGCTGGACTGCTTAGGACATAATGGGTTAAAGAAGCATGTTTTGTATCTTTAAAAAATAAATTAATTTTGTCTTTTTTAAATGAAACACAATTCAGTAGCTTAATTATGAACGTAAGGATTTTTTTTTTTTACGTCAGAGGTGAATCGGCTGGCCGAACGGTTAAAAACACTGAGCTTTCATGCGGGAGAACCAAGTATGTTCATGAATTTTTCCCCCAATAGGGGGCAAAAATAAAACCCTAACCTGCATCAGTTGGAGCCCACAGCACAAAGACTCCCTGCCTATATCCCGGAAGTGTTGAATTAGTGATTAGTAAGGAGTATCACCACAGCACTCCGGACAGACCCATAAGCATGCGATCTCCTCCTTGGTAGCTCCATATGTGTAAAACGACTAATGACACCTGTTCTGTGTTGATTTATGAAACGTCTAGTCCTCTTAGCGAAATGTTCATTTCGCGCAGCTCCAGGCTGCACCCCATCAGCCTAGAGAGGGATACGAAGTCATATCCTTTGGCGTGCTCCTCGGTACAGTGAGTGCTGCGCATGTCATTGATAACATCGCTTCTGTCGAGACAGTCATAGCAACCGCAGTGTCGGTAAGATAAACTGCATGCTCGTTCTCTCGAACAACCGCATAACCTGACACAAAGATGAGGGTTAGGGCAGCCATTCGCGAAGTGCTAAGTGTTGCAATCCATTCTTGTCCTACAAAACCAGCCTAGATTTTTTTAAGCATATTCATTTTTAACCGGAAACTGTAAATACAAGCGGTGATTACTGTTTGGCAACGGATCGGGCAAACTGAAAGCAACACAAAAAGACATTTGTTTTTTTTTACATTAGTGGCGAAAAAGCTAGATCCACATTTTTATAGAGCAGCCAGCGATATAGTCAACATTATGCAACTACATTTACTCCCAAATTTAGGTTGAGTAATTCTGGCTCTTGTGTGTCCCTATGGCGAAGCGGCTAGACGCTCGATTTCGGATCGGAAGTTAGTGGGTTCGGGTCCTGATGAAGCCGGACTTGTTTTTTGTTTTGTTTTTGTTTCAAAAATTACCTCGGTTCCTAGGTCGAACCAGTCTTAAGGGGGTACCAGGTGCAGCCCTAGGGAGTAAAGGCGGCCGGTGTTATGCTGAACATATCACCCAGCGAGCGCCGATTGGTCTACAAAATATAGGTCTAGCCCATATGCCCAATAGGTCTGAAAGCGCGGAAAAGGGTCAGTTACTTTAGTTTTAATTCTGGCTTTTAAGTGTTGTAAACACGTTTAGCAATGCCGTGGTGCTGGATTCGATACCGGCTGCAGGCGATTTGGTAGCAGGACGTTTTTGTGTTCGTTTCAAAAAAAGGTATCGATAGTCGACCGTTAATAAGCAATTTAGAACTACTAAACGTAAACTTTTACTAAAAACAAAAAAGGTTGGCGTTGCTGCTGCAACGTCCTGTAAATGATACGTAACTAACAGAATTTATGGCTACTGAAACACGAGAATGAATGTCTAACTAGAATCTGTTTATCTTGGTTGTTAAGTTTTTTGTTGTTCATCTTGCTAATAAAGTTGTTTACTTAATTTAAAAATCAACACAATTGTCTTCCTTTTGTGTTTTCATTACTATTCTTTTTAATCTTTTTTCTGCACCTAATTAATTGCTTGTGACGGCATGACGTGGTCATTATTATACTTGTCCAGAGCCTGTATTCTCCTATTTGTTCGTTCGTTCGTTCGTTCGTTCGTTCGTTCGTTCGTTCGTTCGTTCGTTCGTTCGTTCGTTCGTTCGTTCGTTCGTTCGTTCGTTCGTTCGTTCGTTCGTTCGTTCGTTCGTTCGTTCGTTCGTTCGTTCGTTCGTTCGTTCGTTCGTTCGTTCGTTCCTTCCTTCCTTCCTTCCTTCCTTCCTTCCTTCCTTCCTTCCTTCCTTCCTTCCTTCCTTCCTTCCTTCCTTCCTTCCTTCCTTCCTTCCTTCCTTCCTTCCTTCCTTCCTTCCTTCCTTCCTTCCTTCCTTCCTTCCTTCCTTCCTTCCTTCCTTCCTTCCTTCCTTCCTTCCTTCCTTCCTTCCTTCCTTCCTTCCTTCCTTCCTTCCTTCCTTCCTTCCTTCCTTCCTTCCTTCCTTCCTTCCTTCCTTCCTTCCTTCCTTCCTTCCTTCCTTCCTTCCTTCCTTCCTTCCTTCCTTCCTTCCTTCCTTCCTTCCTTCCTTCCTTCCTTCCTTCCTTCCTTCCTTCCTTCCTTCCTTCCTTCCTTCCTTCCTTCCTTCCTTCCTTCCTTCCTTCCTTCCTTCCTTCCTTCCTTCCTTCCTTCCTTCCTTCCTTCCTTCCTTCCTTCCTTCCTTCCTTCCTTCCTTCCTTCCTTCCTTCCTTCCTTCCTTCCTTCCTTCCTTCCTTCCTTCCTTCCTTCCTTCCTTCCTTCCTTCCTTCCTTCCTTCCTTCCTTCCTTCCTTCCTTCCTTCCTTCCTTCCTTCCTTCCTTCCTTCCTTCCTTCCTTCCTTCCTTCCTTCCTTCCTTCCTTCCTTCCTTTCCTTCCTTCCTTCCTTCCTTCCTTCCTTCCTTCCTTCCTTCCTTCCTTCCTTCCTTCCTTCCTTCCTTCCTTCCTTCCTTCCTTCCTTCCTTCCTTCCTTCCTTCCTTCCTTCTTCCCTCTTTCCTTCCTCCCTTCCTCCCTCCCTCCCTCCCCCCTTCCCTCCCTCTATCCCTTCCTTCCTTCCTTCCTTCCTTCCTTCCTTCCTTCCTTCCTTCCTTCCTTCCTTCCTTCCTTCCTTCCTTCCTTCCTTCCTTCCTTCCTTCCTTCCTTCCTTCCTTCCTTCCTTCCTCCTCCCTCCCTCCTCCCTTCCTTCCTTCCTTCCTTCCTTCCTTCCTTCCTTCCTTCCTTCCTTCCTTCCTTCCTTCCTTCCTTCCTTCCTTCCTTCCTCCTTCCTTCCTTCCTTCCTTCCTTCCTTCCTTCCTTCCTTCCTTCCTTCCTTCCTTCCTTCCTTCCTTCCTTCCTTCCTTCCTTCCTTCCTTCCTTCCTTCATTCCTTCCTTCCTTCCTTCCTTCCTTCCTTCCTTCCTTCCTTCCTTCCTTCCTTCCTTCCTTCGTTTGTTCGTTCGTTCATTATCATGTTGTGCAATTTTTTGTAATATATGGCTGGCAGTCCATTCCTCCATTCCGTTCTATCCTGTACAATCACATCCAGCAGCTTTGGCCTCTCTCATCAACGTTCCTCTTAGGGATTCTTTCGGGCGTTGCCTCTCCTTAATCCCTTTATTTCCCATGTAAATGTATTATTTCGATATTCTGTGATAGTTACTGTAATAAATAATTAATTTTTTTTTTACAGGCAGGGGAGCTGGCCCCACCCCAGCCCTTCTTATATTTCATCCGAGCTTGGGATCGACAATAGCTGAGATACTTTCTCGTATACTGCAGTTTATCTGGCCACAAATGTTCGCTACACTTGCATTGGTTTAAGTTTTCTACAATCTCTTATCTCGCCTTTCACCGACTCTTTTTTTCCCCATCTAGTTACTGTGTTGTTAATTTTTCTGTTGTCACGACATACTCAAGTTTTCACATTCTCACAACTTGCCCAAAGAGTCTTGATTCGCCTCTTCTGATGTGGGAAAAACGTTATGTTCGTGTGTATAGTTTTGGCTTGAAAACCATTACATACACACAAACAATTAAAAAATACAGTCAAAAAAAAAAAAAAAAAAAAATACACCATGTACTTTGAGCACTGCTGCATTCCTTTATTGAACATTCCAGAGTTCATAATTGGAACTCTATGGAAATAACGACTGAGGAGATAGTGAAAGCCTATGTACACTCACTTGTGTACTGTACACGTTATCTCCTGCACATTCCTTTCACCCAGAAATGCAGGTGAAGGCTAATGATCTTTAACCTTAACATCCCCCCTCTCCCCTTCCATTTTTTTAGCAGCTCCTCCACTTCATGCTCTTCGGGTGTTATTACTTTTCAGAATCTCTTAAGGCAACGGTTCTCGCCCTGTGGGTCGCGACCCCTTTGGGAGTCGAACGACCCTTTCCTATGGGGTGCCTAAGACCATCGAAAAACACATATTCACTGAAGTTACGAAGTAGCTCCGAAATTAATTTTATTTCTGGGAGCGCCACAACACGAGGAACTATATTAGAGTGTCGCGGCATTAAGAAGGTTGGGAACCACTGTCTTAAAGCAACACCATTCACTAAAAAACGTCTCCGTTTCCAAATTTTACTCATCTAACTAGATAATTTTCTACAGGTGTCAACACTAACATACACGGGTATTTTAGGATCTATGTATATACACTATTTCCTTGATTTGTCTCATTAACCCTATTTCTTGCCAGATTCTGAACTGCTGTTGTAATAATTACCATGTGTAGAGAATTTTTCGTCTCCTATTCTCGAATACTGGCAGAGTGATCTTTCACTTTAGCATTAAAACAACAAATTCAATTTGAGGTTGTATTTCTGTCTGGTTTCCAGCTCTACTAGTGAAATTCAAGTAAACATTTCGAGTTTCAACAAGTGCAGTTAAACGAACAAAGCGAGACATGGACAATTACTGTCTGTCTGTCTGTCTGTCTGTCTGTCTGTCTGTCTGTCTGTCTGTCTGTCTGTCTGTCTGTCTGTCTGTCTGTCTGTCTGTCTGTCTGTCTGTCTGTCTGTCTGCTTGTCTGTCTGTCTGTCTGCTTGTCTGTCTGTCTGTCTGTCTGTTTGTCTGTCTGTCTGTCTGTCTGTCTGTCTGTCTGTTTGTCTGTCTGTCTGTCTGTCTGTCTGTCTGTCTGTCTGTCTGTCTGTCTGTCTGTCTGTCTGTCTGTCTGTCTGTCTGTCTGTCTGTCTGTCTGATTGTCTGTCTGTCCGTCCGTCCGTCCGTCCGTCCGTCTGTCTGTCTGTCTGTTTGTCGGTGTCTGTCGGTCGGTCGGTCGGTCTAGCTCCGAACTACCTGTCAAATAATAATTCAGTTACTTTACCGAGCGACATCCCTAACTAGTAATCTACACACCTGATTATCAGTCTCCCAAACCTACCTTCATAACTAACTAACTATCTCCTTTCATAACTGTCAATCTATCTAGACTCATAAATATGAAGGCAACTTTCATACATCTCCATGTGTTTGTGTGTCTGTATTTCTGTCTTTCTATAAATCTGTCCACCTGCCTGTCTTCGTTTAAATTGATCGATAAAAATCTGTCTGTCTGTCTGTCTGTCTGTCTGTCTGTCTGTCTGTCTGTCTGTCTGTCTGTCTGTCTGTCTGTCTGTCTGTCTGTCTGTCTGTCTGTCTGTCTGTCTGTCTGTCTGTCTGGCTGGCTGTCTGTCTGTCTGTCTGTCTGTCTGTCTGTCTGTCTGTCTGTCTGTCTGTCTGTCTGTCTGTCTGTCTGTCTGTCTGTCTGTCTGTCTGTCTGAATGACCATCTATCTGCCCGCCATCTAGATCGCCAGCCGTCTGTCCACCCGTCATACTTTAGAGAGAAAATTACTCTTGCAGTATGCACGATGAGTCAGACTGACTTTGTACCACACTAGGACATCACACTTAGCGACAAACACCCGGCGACACAAAGTACCACGATTCGGATGAGGATCACCCGTGAAGAGGTTCCAGAAACCCCATTCAACCGTCACGTTTTATTAGGGCTCCCGGAAACAGCCATGGTGGAGCTTCAAAACAGCGAAAATTTCGTCCCATTTGGGGACGGGAATTAGGTTAGAACAGGATGATTATTTGGACGGGCCGAATGTAAGAGAGGCCTATGTAATTAGTTTATGATTCATGAACATAAATTTCATTAATTTATTCGTTCGTTCTTTTTGTCTGCCTATAGTTTACAGTCAAAAATATATATGTTGTTCTTTCTTGTCAATAAGACCTTACTTCCTGCAGATCTATATACAGATATCTCCGGCCTCCAATCATTTCTCTGGCTGGCCTTCTCTTTCCAGTTGGTGACACCAAACTCGCTCAAACTCGCTTTGTAATATCTGTAAATTTTACATCGTGAATAGCATTCTTCTTTACAATGTTTTTCTAGAGATGTCATTATTTGCTGTATCATAATCTGAAAACCGAAGATTAAAATTAAAAAATATATATATAAAAAAACTAATTTGTCATTAAAAGTATACGAGTTTGGGCATATCTAAATTCCCATTCATCAGAGGCGAAAGCAATCTCACAGGCCATGTTTCAGAACGGTTACTGTGCTGGTAAAAACAAGATATCATCAACCACCAGGTGGTTTACAGAATGTCGCTCTCTTCACAGTACGCCTAAGTCTTACATTCTGTAGTCAGTTCGCCTCTACATTTGTTTTCTCTCTAAATAACGGTTGCTTTCATCACCGCTCTCCAGCCCACCGTGACATTTATCCTGGCTAAAGTAAGTCACTTTTCGGGATAAGATGGTGTTTATAAGCATATGTTTTTGTTTGAACATGATACGAGGAGCGAACTGCTAAACACATTATAGACCTAGCACATAAGGATTTTCTCTCTCTCTCTCTCTCTCTCTCTCTCTCTCTCTCTCTCTCTCTCTCTCTCTCTCTCTCTCTCTCTCTCTCGGTGTACCCCACTAGGACATCACATAAGCGATGAACACCCGGTGACACAAAGTGCCACTATGCGGATGAGAATCACCTGTGGAGTGGTCCCAGAAACCCCTTTCAGCCGGTAGGCCATATTTATGGCCCGGCTAAATTCAGGGTCCCCGGTAAAAGCCACGGTGGGTCTTCGAATAACGAAAATTTGTATCCAACAAGGGGTCGACTAAAACAAACAGTCTCGCACACAAGGATTTAAGTTGAACACGCATATATACTAACCTAACATGCTATCGATTCGAGCTGATTCCATTCCTTCTTTAATACAAAATTGGCGAATGTCTTGCATCGTGCCCTGAGAAGAATAAAAAATCCCAATTGTTTAGAATGAATTTCAAATACCCTGGCTTCAGCATCTATAAAACACACAGGAATGCAAAACTAGGCAATATGACGAACAGTTTTTGTCTAAATCGATTTCTTTCGGGGTTTTGTTTCAGCTCGACAAATTATTCTGTGATAGAAAAACGTTTGCTAAATGTAACAGAAACGTGTTTGTAATGATTTCAACGAATTCTCCTTCGATGTCGTTTTATTCCAAGCAATAAATTTGTTGAAACAACAGCTACAGGAAAATATATTTGATTGTTCTGATACGTTCAATACAATATCTGTATTGCAAAATGTCCTGTTTAGATCTTGATTTAGTCAACACCGCATGGCGTTAGCAATCACCTCTGCACACAACCTTCTTTCGTCCTCGGGCACACTTCTTTGATAAATATTCTCCTGCATTCCCGTGATGCTAAGCTTTCTGACATCCTCTCGTTTTCCGTGTGTAGGTGGGTGGGGGGGGGGGGGGGGGGTGCGGAGGTCTCTTTTCCTTCATCTTTGCCGTTTACTTGACAGAGATACGATGCTTAGGTAGATACAATGAAAGATGCTACTGTAATTACTTCAAAAGTCAGTAACAGTAGGGGCAAACAAAAACCTTTTACACTTGATGTGTATCGGGCAAATGGTGCTAGCTCATCGTATTATCTTAATTTTTTTTTTCATCTTCTACAGCGTTGGGTGGTTGGAGATGTAAAGGGAGGGGGGGGGGGGAAGGGGGGTCACTGTGGCAAAGTGGTCCAGCAGTTTACCCCGCGCATCAAATGTCGTGGGTTACTTTTAGGGATGCGTCATACAATCACGACTGAAATTTATATAAATACCCTTGGGGATCTGGAGCCAAAGAGTTTGTGTTCTGTAAGACTCTTCCAGATAGCTGTTCTGCGGAGAGATACCGTGCCATATAAAATAAAACCCAGTACAATGAAGTGATTATCTTTATATTAAATCTCACTTCAAAATTCGAGGTCTTTAGGTCCGTTGCTTCAGCATCGTCTGCATCCATTCATCTCTTTGATTGGCCTTCTTTTTCCAGATGGAGACTGCAAGTGTTTATAGGTCTCACCGTTATTATCGCCCCACTGTCTTCTTGGTCTGTGTCGTGGTCTATTCCCATTTAACTCTTTTGTACAAACAACTTTTTCTCTGTTATGTGCCATTCTCTTTATGTGTCTCCTCAAGTGCATCTTTTAGCCCTTATGGTTGAAGTACTTAGTGATGATTTCAACAGGTTAGGTTAGGTTTTGTAACTTTAGTATTTTGAGGTTGCTAACATAATGTCCAACTCAGCCGTAGCCTTTTATGACATGCCGTGTAGTTTGCAGTATTATACTACTGTTAGTTTGCTCTGCAAACCCTGCAAAAAAGCATCTGAAACATGCCAGTACCCACCTTGATTTCGTCCATTTCGTTTCGCAAAGATTCAACTGTTTTATCCAACTTTTTCTTACGTGAATACAGAAGTCTAAGTTTGACTTGCTCGTGGTCTATCACAGCCATTACGAGACCTTGATGGTGGAAAAAACACAGGTTACTTGACATTTATACAAATAGGTATAACATAACACTATGTAACACTGTTTGAATATCGTCATCATCATCGTCCTATAACAACGCTCGTCTTTGGGTCACCCCCTGCTATTGACCGATCAGTTCGCGCACATCTCTGAAATTATTCCGCGACTGTGACTAAAAAGTTTAACGAAGGTGGGGAGGAGTAAAACGCACACATCTTCCCACCTTTGTAGGTCAGCCTGAAATGAGGATTGAACTTCGAGCATGTAAGTAGCTTAGTAAAATAACCACAGCTGTGAACAAAGTACGAACCTACAGACACATGCGCGCGCTTACAAATACGCACATACGGTGTGCAAACGATTCAATAAGTGATTGGAGACTGTAACCTAATGGCATTTTGAACATCACATAGTGCCACCATGCGGATTAGGATCACCGGTGGAGAGGTTTCGGAAACCCCGTTCAGCCGTTAGGCCATATTTCAGGTCCGGCTAAATTTAGGGCTCCCGGCAAAATGCTACGGTGGTGCTTCAAAATGAATGAAAATTGCAGAGAATATACAGTAACTGATATATGCGAGACGATTGTTTGGAATTCAAATCACAGGTCAATTTTATTCAATGCAGATGTTTGGCGATGATTAGTGATTATTTTTGATAGCCTTTACCATATGCATTGAAAGTTTCCGTTACTCAGTTAACTATTAGCCTTAAGAGTTCCCGTTACTTAGTTAACTCTGAGCCTTAAGAGTTCCCGTTACTCAGTTAACTCTGAGCCTTAAGAGGTTCTGTTACTCAGTTAACTGTGAGCCTTAAGAGTTCCTGTTACTCAGTTAACTGTGAGCCTTAAGAGTTCCTGTTACTCAGTTAACTGTGAGCCTTAAGAGTTCCCGTTACTCAGTTAACTGTGAGCCTTAAGAGTTCCTGTTACTCAGTTAACTGTGAGCCTTAAGAGTTCCTGTTACTCAGTTAACTGTGAGCCTTAAGAGTTCCTGTTACTCAGTTAACTGAGCCTTAAGAGTTTTCGTTACTCAGTTAACTCTGAGCCTATTACTTGCTTTGAGTTTACAGCAGATAGCAGCAGGGACAAATGATAACTAGATGTTTGGTAATTTTTGATCACAGCAGATAGGGCAAAATGTTAAGTAGATGTTTAGTAATTTTTTTACAGCACATAGGGCAAAATGATAAGTAGTTGTTTGGTAATTTTTTTTTTACAGCACATAGGGAAAACGATAAGTAGATGTTTGTTTATTTTTTTTTTTACAGCTAATTAGGGCAAAATGATAATTAGATGTTTGTTTACTGAAAACAAAAAACGAAAACATATCTACAGGGACGTGCTTATTAACAGTTTGCGTTTCAAATTTCAACATCTATCAATTACTGAGTTAGAAAAGATTTTTGCAGTTGCGCAGGACTGATTAAACGGAGTATAATCTCGCAGTCAATTTGTTTTGAACTCACTTGAGTAGGTAAGTTTTAGCCCACCAGGATATCCCACAGGTGATCAAAACCCGGTGACACAAAGTGCCACCAAGCGGATGAGGATCACCCGTAGAAAGGTCCTGGAAACCATGTTTAGCCGTTACGCCATATTTAAGGCCCTCCGGCAAAAGCCAGGGTAGGCTGAAAAAAAAAAAAAAACCTAAAATTGCATCCCACATGGTGGTGAAGATAAATTTTCATCTCCCTTGAAAGCATGATGTGTCTACACACTCACCTGACCTGATTGTTGCTACACAAATGACGCTACTACTGCATGCATTGGCTTTCCATTATTCTTGATTTGTGCCTCGCTGTCTGTGAGTTCATTTCTCTGATTGTTTTTTTTTTTCTATTGACGAGTTTAATTTTACTGATATTCTTTGGGTTGTAGTTTTTGTCAATAGAGTTTCGGCTGAGTGCGAGGTTTTCGGCAGCAGGCTGGCTGCTCGAATGCAATCACCCAACCCCACCCCCCCTCCTTTTCCCCCGCCACCATTTTCGTCACCACTCTGGATTTTATTATTTTTTTTAAACACTAATTAATTTACATGGTTAAAGCAAAATCTTGTATTCACAAATTTACTACTTGCTTATTTAATAATCGTCATTGTTGCATGCTGGCAGTACCCGCAGAGGCTTTGTCTCTCACGAAACATTTCTTTGGTGTAGATGCTGATGGTGCCAGTTGCAAACGAAAATCCAGAATCGACCCATCGCCTCCCCCAAAAAGCATGTCGTAGAAGTCGACTAACTGGAGAAAAATACCGAGTGGCAAAATACAACCGGCTGCACACAAATGAGGCTGTAAAACGGATGTACATGCTAAACTCAAGGCACTGGTACAAATTCAAAGTCGAATGTTGCATGTTAAATTGGGAATCGCCATCACATCACTTGGGACACTCCTATAACCGCTCCGTTCCCATCTTCAGCAGCAAGCGAAGAGTTCCAATATCGATGGCACAAGCAACAGTCAACTCCTCGCAGCGCCATTCTCCTCAGACCGTAATGATCTATTTGCGCTTTGGCACTATTCCCTCGCTCCCAGAGGTCCCTCACAACATCTAGTTTGTAAATCCAAAGTTCAGATTGACAAAAACAGGACTTTCCGCTTACAGCAGGTGAACAAAGAATCAAATCAAATCAATAAAATGAAACACTTACTGTTGACGACCCTGATGACCCGCCAGGGCAGAAGAAGCGCCAGCACGAAGATGGAGTCGTCAACTGCAAATTCTGGCAAACCTTTCATGAATATCAGGTCCACAATAATTGACGTTACTATGACAACAGCGTCAAATACCTGGAAACAAATAATATCAATGGTAATTACAAATTTCATTGATGGCTAGAGACCTGCAAGTAGGCGACCAACTTCTTCTTTTTCTGTATTCATCGTTTCGTTTAGTTGTGGTTTACATCCATGCTGCGATATTTGCGACTTTCGGCCCAGGATTTCCAAATCTCAACGAATCCATAATGTCACCTTTTACGACATGCTTGTTAAGGGGCAGTAGGTCTATTCTTTGTTTTCTTTAAATTTGCTCTAGGGATGGGGTGGGAGGAGTAGGGAGTCAAGGTTCCGCCTGCTTTGCTTCCGACATCAGAAAACTGATAAAGGTTAAGACG
>CAJHNH020001448.1:142595-150095 GCA_905116865.2 Candidula unifasciata
TAAAAACACTAAACGGGAAATGTTTTTTAACTCTGGGGGCGAAGCGGAGTTTGATGGGGGAAAAGAAAACCCTTTGGGGAAGTGAATGTGAGAATGAGAGAGAGATGAAAGGTTTTATCTTAAATAAAAAATGCTCTGATATTAGATATAATACATTCTTAGTGTACATCTAGAGCAGATACTACAAATATGCGCTTGTTTCTTCATTCTCCAGTTCCCACATTGGGCAGGGACTAGTAGGCATCCATTATTTGCCGACCGTCGAGTGTAACGACCTGCAGAAAGCAGTGAGGACGACAAACTGGAAAAGATAGGCAGGGTCTCAAGCCGAGAACTGTCCTGATGAGCTAAGTTATGTACAACTTTAATGTCATCTATAACATCATTCCAACTCTACTAGCATAAACAAGTTCATTTTATTTTAGTCAGATTTATTAAATCATGTGTGATGTTTAAACATAGTCGAGTAAATTGTGTACTTAGGTTCAAGTGTCTTTGTGCATATTAGTTTACTTCAGCTAACAAATATTTAAATCACTTGATGGGGGCTTTTAAGTAATGAGAGGAGACCAGTCGCAGGGGTTAAATGAGCACCTGGATTATATCACAGTGGGTGAATCCAGATATCTATCTATCCCTTCTCCTACTCTTGTGGATACAAGTACAGCAACTTTCATTTCATGGAACGAGCCACTCGCTGTTTTCTTGGCTATCCAGGACTGTCTAGGATCAACATAGCTTAGATAATAGTCCAGTTTCTCACGTGGGTGGGCATTGTTAAGGTTCAAACCCACACCCTCACTATATCAGTGTATTTACCCACGTGGGCGCGCGATAAGGGCTGCTTCCCCGCTGCACAGAATTACCGGATGGTGTTATTATTTCGGCCAGAGACAAGACGACTTAGTGGTTTCGAAGGAGGTACTGTGAGATAAGAAGCCGCCGCGACAGCGTAATTAAAACAGTCCGCATGCCTGGACGACCGAGCGACAAGCTTACTTTGGTTTCCCGGACACATGTTGGACTTTTATTAGCAGTTGGCAGAGGGACACTGGCAGACAATTCGTACACGATGGACTTTTCAAAGGGATGAGAAACTCTTTTCCACTAGATACCCGGACCAGCTCACCGAGGATAGTCCCCTACGTTGTTGCGCTGCGTCCAAAGCCAGCTAGATGCCCTTTCGGCCACCTCTCCCAGTTTTTTGAGTGTTCGTTTCCGTTCATTACCGCGCAATCCTAGTTCTTTTACCACATTGTAGAGCGAAGTGGAAACGAGGCCTCTCGCTCCCACTTCGACGGCAAAAACCCGTACTGTGTAAGCCTCGTTTCTCCTCAAACCGGCTGCTAAATCACTGTACTTCTCGAGCTTGTACAAATGATTCTCCTCCATACGCGACTCAAACGGGACCGTCAGCTCAATCAGGATGAGCTGCCGTTTTTGCGCAGAATGGAGAACGATGTCCGGTCGAAGGCCGGTTTTACGGATCAACTCGGGATACCGTTCATGTCCTGGCAGATCAACCGCCAGTAACCAGTCCCTCGCAGAGTCTAGCACGGATGGAGCGAATGCGTTTTGGTTGACCTTACCTTTTGGAACCTGCCCAGCCTTGAGGAAACGAATGGGGGCGATACTAGAACTGGCTCTGGCATTAGCCCTCATTCTAGCCTGGTCGACAACGGCTGCTAACTCCTTTAGCACCTTGTTGTGGCGCCAGGTATATCGGCCTTGACCTAGAGCTTTCCTGCACGCGGACAGGACGTGCTCAAGAGTTTGCTTTGATTTGCACAACGGGCAAGTCGGATCGTTGGTCGCAGACCATTTAACCATGTTAACACCGGACGGTAATACATCGTACGCCGAACGAACGATAAAGCTCAGTCGCAGCGGGGTCATCCGCCAGATCTCACCCCATGTGAGTATTCTAGGCAATGCGCTCTCCAGGCTGACCCAATGGCCCTGCTGCGACTGCTGGGCTGCTTTCTGGACCCTAACCTCGTTTTCGTTGTCCCTCACCGTTTGTATCACCATGTCTCGGCGTTCTTTGGCTGAGGCCTTCGACCACCAATTGACCTTCCCGTGCCCTAGGCCTCGACGGTCTGGACAGCGATGACATTTGGGTCTGAGGAAGCGCGAAAAAGCATGGCGAGCCTAACTTTGCCGACTTTAAACTCTTCGGTTATCGACTTGAACGGAAGTACCAGCTTAGCCTGTTTACAATACAGAGCCACGTCGGTCAGACAAGGCGGTGCACCAATCCACTTTCTTAAGGCTGTGTTGATTTTCTTTTCCATGGCTTCCACTGCAGTCATCGTCACCTCGTAGACTAGTAGTGGCCATAGGAGCTTCGGAATCAACATGAATTGGAGACACCATACATTGAATTTTCCGATCAGCCTGCATCGCTCGATCGCGAGCAGGCCTGTAGCCAGTGACTCATGTATTCGCCGGACTTCCGCTCTGTCAGATAACTTCGAATCGTAGACGCGACCGAGGCTCTTCACCGGTTCCTCCAGAACCGTAGGGATCTTGTTCCTTGCCACCGTAAAACTGATTGCCGAAACCTTGCCCTTATGGATTGACAGACTCCTCTACTTCTGCGGTTTAAACTGCATACCGCTCCATTGGACCACCGCGTCAAATCTTTCCAGGATCGTGCGGGCAGACTCCTCGCTGCCCTTTATAATAGTCGTGTCATCCATAAATGCGCGCAGTGGCGGCAACCAGTGATCCCCTATTTGAAGGCCCAGTCCGTAGCCGGCCGCCCCGTCTAACATGATCTGCATTGCTATGACAAACAGTATAGGTGAGATCGTACAGCCCATAGCTATCCCAATCTGCAACTCAGTCCACCTCGTGGTAAACGTCGAGGTAGAGAAGCGCAAAGCGAACTTGGAGAAATATTGCTCGACCATTTGACTGATCTGTGTCGGTACGTGAAACATGCGAAGGGCTCGCCACAGTAGCCTATGGGGGACTGCCGCGTAGGCGTTGGCTAAGTCCAACCATATAACGTGCAAAACGGTTCTCTCATGCTTGGCTCTCTGGATAGCCTCCCAAATCATGGTCGCGTGTTCAAGGCACCCAGGAACGCCTGGAATGCCACCCTTCTGAACACTCGTATCTATGTACTTGTTAGTCATCAGATACTGTGTGAGCCGGCGAGCCATGACTGAGAAGAATATCTTACCCTCGACATTCAACAGCGAGATGGGCTGAATTGGGAAAGACTCTTCGAGTCCTGCTCTTTGGGAATGTAGACCCCATTTGCCTTTGACCACTCTGGACATATGTGATTGCGGATTCACGCTTGTCTCAACAAGACGTGAAGCATTTTAAGGATTTTCGGGCAACGCTTGAAAAGAACGTACGGAACACCGTTCGGACCTGGGGCAGACTTGCCGCTGGCCTTTTTCACAACGTCCTCAACCTCAGACCAAAGGGGAGGTACCAGTTTAAATGGTACCTTCGGCACCGAAGGCTGTTTGAGTCCGCTAAGGATCTCTGGATTGTCATCGAGAGGCTCTCTCCTCTTTTTATCCGAGTACATCTTGCGTAGATGTAGCTCTAGTTCTTCCTGACTGACAACCAGAGTCCCAGACTTCGGTTGCTCGAATAGACCTCGGGCAAACTGATACGGGTCCCTAAAGAATTTCTCTCGCTCCCTTTTGGTTCTCCGTCTGTTGTTACAGAAACGCTCGGCACGACAGAGGGCACTGTGTTTGTTCTTTAAATGCAACCAAACTTCGTACAGCCCCTCCCGTTCGCTGCCTGTAGCGGCTTTGAACCGTTTTCTGAGGGCATCTTGTCTGCCCGACACTTCAGAATGTCCCTCTGCCTCCTGCTAGTATTCTGCTTGGCACCCGGCTGTGCCTTTACTACTGTCCCGAACTCGCGGGAGCAGTGTTCATATATTACATCACCAAATTTAGTAAGCTTGTCGCCTAGCGACTTCTTGTTTAGAGTTTGTTTAAGTATCTCACATAATGTAGCCTCCAACTTACACCACACCACCTTCTCGCTCGCAGGTGGAAACCTGATTCTGGAACGCACTTCTTCAGAAATCATCAAAGGTGCTCCTCCGCAGTCGATGTCATGGGCCTCTCCGGGCGAGTGGGGTTCACCCTGCCCGTCGTACCCTGACGACTCAGAAACTACCACAGGAGTGGTAGTTTTGCGACAGCGTTTACTGCGTGGAGCACCCTCGCATTTCATTCTTCCGGCATGCGTTCTCAGACATGCAACCCCGTGAAGCTTTTTCCACATGTACAGAGCCAGCCCGGACGTTGGGCGAGTAACTCAGTCCGGGGGCTAGCAAAGTCGTCAACGAGGGTATCAATCAGATTGGGCCCTTCATTCTCCCCCCCCCCCCTTTCGGAGGGCCCTGGGGGCATATTTCATTGTGGTCGTACGAAATCGGAGGTATTATACTGTGTTAGGGGTGATCAACCCGGTCCACAGTCGACATCTGTCTCCAGATGTCAGTTTATCCCCCCGGCGATACCGGGGGGCCAGTCTTTCCATAGGTGTCAAAAGGACTTTCCCGATAGTCACCAGTCTTTCCTGGCAGTCTTGTGGGCTAGCCACGTACAATAAGAATAAACTCACAGGGAGCAAGTACAGCGGGGATCTACAGTCATCAGTAGAAATTATCCTCTTTCGACACACGTTTCGGCCCACGATTCCTAAACGTATTCGGAGGTGGGCCCACCTGAGTTCATGAAGCTCAGGGCTGCTTCCCCGCTGCACAGAATTACCGGATGGTGTTATTATTTCGGCCAGAGACAAGACGACTTAGTGGTTTCACGGCAAAAACCCTTACTGTGTAAGCCTCGTTTCTCCTCAAACCGGCTGCTAAATCACTGTACTTCTCGAGCTTGTACAAATGATTCTCCTCCATACGCGACTCAAACGGGACCGTCAGCTCAATCAGGATGAGCTGCCGTTTTTGCGCAGAATGGAGAACGATGTCCGGTCGCAGGCCGGTTTTACGGATCAACTCGGGATACCGTTCATGTCCTGGCAGATCAACCGCCAGTAACCAGTCCCTCGCAGAGTCTAGCACGGATGGAGCGAATGCGTTTTGGTTGACCTTACCTTTTGGAACCTGCCCAGCCTTGAGGAAACGAATGGGGGCGATACTAGAACTGGCTCTGGCATTAGCCCTCATTCTAGCCTCATTTTAAAATGTAGTTCTCACAAAAGAGGTATGAGTGGACTGTCGCTTCCATTGTGCTAAAAGGAAACAAGCAAATATCAAATCCCAGGGGCACTCAACCGATTCTAGCCAGTGAAATGAGAGCTAAAACTGACACCACCGTACTCCTGTTCATTTCCCCTAGTTGATTTTTATGACTTTTGAGAAGCTCAATTGTGAGATATTAAAACTGCTCTTCACGACTTGTAACGTTTGTCGGCCTGCTAGTAAACACAGAGAACGGGCAATTGAAATTCGTGTTATGTAAAAGTAAAACTTTACGGTATTAAACTACGGTAAGCATGGAATTCAGATGTCCTATCCTTTTCAATAATTATAAGTCGTCTCCTTGCGGGATGCAACTTTTCGTTATTTTGAGGCCCCTATCCTGGCTGTTGCCGGTGGTCCCGATATAACCTAACGGTTGAAAGCGGTTTCCTGGAACTCTCCATGGGTGGCATGGTGGCACTTTGTGTCATCGGGTGTTTATCGTTCTGTGTGACGTCCTGGTGGGGTACAACATAATTACTTAAGATATCCTAGAATGGTTTGCAGTTAAAAATTAGGAAACGGTCATGAAAGAACAAATCGGCACGGAATCAATTCTAAATAACATGACAGCAAAAAATCAGATCAAATGGTTCGAACACATAGAGAGAGTCCTTGTGACGCTATACCATATAAGGCATACACAAAAAGAGGAGAAGTAAATAGAGCACGAGACAGACATAGAATACGATGGAAAGAGAACATCTAAGAAGCACAAAAGCACAATGTATCTATGATAGAGCCAGTCAAAAAAAGCATGCAACAGAGCCTTATATCTCCCTCGATACTCGAAGCTGTAGAAGAGGAACAGACGAAGAAGATTATTTGCTGCAAGGTGGGGACCTCACCCCTGGACAACTTACCAGAGTCGCAGAGGATTTCTGTGTAGTGTGAAATAACGAAAATAACCGAAGATATCACAGATTCTAACAAAGTCTAGGAGAGGAACTGAAAGTAAGGACGTTCTAGAAAATACTAGAACATACTAGAGATTATACAGTTTAAAGTGAGCCTTACTGGAATATGACACGTGCATATGCTAGTATAATAACAGACGGATATATACGGGAAACAGATAAAGTTTTATTAAATACAAGCTGTACTTTTGTAACTGTCTCTTATGAGATTACTACAGCTATAAGACAAAGAAGAAAACGCTATACTGGACACAAACTAAGAAGAAGCGAACAAAAAATAACCATAAACATATTAATTGAGTACAAGAAGACCTTCAAGAGATATCTAAAAGAAGCACTCTGGACACTCCCATAAGCGCTCTGTCCTTGTCTTCGACAGCAAGCGCAGAGTTCTAGGTGGAGTCTGCCTGTATATACCTATTCGCCTTTCCCTTCAGAGTTGAGCATCAGCCAGATATCTTAGTCACTCCTTGCAGCACCATTCTTCTCAGATCCTGATGATCCATTTGTGCCTCCGCAATATTCATTCGCTCCTAGTGGGCCCTTACAACATCCAGCTCGTCACCTAAAAAGCGCGGTAATGAGAGATGGATTTGCTCTCATCCTTGATATCAAACGGACTGAAAAGGATAGCACAGAATGGAAGTAACACACTGTGAACCTTGTGTGAAATAAAATGTCACATCAAGATATGATGATGGTAACATAACTGAAAACATATAACTACAAAATATCCTGCTAGTCGGCGTCTGTGGTTTATGCGTTGCGAACGCGCTTCGTAATGACGGGGTGCCTGGTTCGATCCCACCTGAGGACGGTTTGTCTTTAGTTGGTTTCGACAGTAGTACCGAGAACTGTCCATTCAGGGCAATGGCAAACTACGAAACGTAAAATTTGCCTTAAAAAAAAAAAAACAGCCAAAAAATGCTGGGGTTGATTCTACAAAGTCCTGTAAAGGATACACAACTAACTTAGGGTACTATGTACAACCTAGTGTTACAGCACTAACAGTTGTTCCTCCCCGCCCTTCTATTCTCTCTTACATTATTGTCACATTAGTCATATCAAACTTCCACAGTAGTCTGCCCACTCACCAGTTCTCCAATTATCGCTACTCAACTCCTAATCCTCTTTCCCTGTCTCACTCTGTTTTCTCTGGCTCACTAATGCAACTTGGTCTTTGTTGTTTTCCAAAGTAGTCGACCTCTTATGAGACAAAAATTTTCGCACAACGGTAATATTACTTGGTCTAGACAGCAATTTGGATTGTAGATGAGGACACTGTTTGTTTATTGTGTCTCAGTTTAGATGTTTAGCCTTCCTCTAATATGTCCTCTC
>CAJHNH020001448.1:152595-157595 GCA_905116865.2 Candidula unifasciata
TGTTGATGCCCCTGAGAAACGACAAATAGAGACAATAATGATTATCAGATTTCAGTAGACACCAATAATTTCAAGCGGAGGTTTAATTGCGGATGTCAGTAACTCACAGAGGCTACACCGGTGTCTTTCCCTTGGTCTCCACCTGTCTACCTGGCAAGAACTTTGCCGTTGCTTTGCTTGCAACAACAACAAAATTATCATGTTCAACCAGCATCCGGGAAGGAGGGAGATTAAGGTTACACTTGTGACCAGGTTTTGTGCGCCTTATAAAATAGCTTAGCAATGCACAACACCAGGAGCCCTGAAAATGACTCCTACAGTATTGTTTGTTGATACGATCAGAGGAGGCAGACCTTAATACTGTCCCCACGGACGATGAAGTGGTCTACCGGCGAGCCAATGGGCGACCTGCAAGCTAATGTTCCTTTTAATCACGCGAAGGCGCCACAATCCATCAATAATAAAACGAACAACTTCAAATTTGAATATATATCTTCACTGAGCCATGCTTTACCCTCGCACTGGCCGTTAGGGATTATTGAATTGACCTTCACTGATCCAGAGACCGGCACTTCCGATCAGCTCAGACGTCAGAGATTTGGCTTTGTTTCACGGAAAAGTGGAGAAGCATTTGGGACAACATAGGAGTGGATGAACAAATTATTTGATATTGATTCTTGTTCTTTTTTTCTTCTTTATACTTTTTTTTACGCATTTTGTTTTTAACTGAATGTCCCAACAGATTTTTACAACAGTGCCTTTAATTTTTCTCTCTCTATTGATTTATTTCCGCAGGTGGGTTCCAGCACAAGGACATTCTAGTTAGTTTTTGTAATAACTTCTAGAATGTCATATTTAGAGCCAGAGACTGTTTCTCATCTATGCCCCCCCCCCCTCTCTCTCTCTCTCTCTCTCACACACACTTTTTCTCATTCACTCTTTCTGTGTGTGTGTGTGTGTGTGTGTGTGTGTGTGTGTGTTACCATTCCTGTCTTTTTTTTTTTTACATTGTATTTCTTCTCTTCACGTTAGAGAGCTAAAAGGTAAAAACTGTTTACACAAGGGAGCTGAATGGTTGTGTACCACGAGGCTGACCTAGAGGATGAGGGAGAGATACTATCCAGACCTACCAACACTTGGTGTCACCAAATGGAAAGAGAAGGCCAAGTAGAGAGATTATTGGGGGCAGGTCATATTTATAACAATGAACCTCAAGGGCCCTGAATGATGAATAAGAAGAATAGAAAAAATGAAGGAGATGAAGTAATTGATTTCGCGTAATATGACACTGTTTTCAGTTTAACATTAAATACTGTTTCTATCATGAAAACATGTATGGGCTAAGGATTAAACGAGCTTGAAACCTGACATTCCAAAGTATGCTTTGGAAAAAAGATAAGGATGCATCAATAAATTCTTTTATTTGCCGTCTGCACTGTAAGACAATTGTATTGATTTCTGACGATCTAGGATTTCTAAATATTGACATGGAATCTCTCTTTTGCTGTGGTGGGGAGAAGATTAATCATTTCGTTCTAGTGTAACAATTAAGGCAGTCTTAGTATTGGCTGGGCGGCTAGCCTGTAGGCTCAGTGATAACGTACACATGGAAGCGGATTTAAAATCACAGCGAACTGAAGAGCCAACAACACTGCCTAGACACTCTACCAGAAGCACTTAGTTAATTATACAAATCTAATCAATGTGGAGTTGAACCCAAGACCTTTGGGTCAGCAGATAAGATCTAGCCACTTTGATACATCAGTGCTCAGCGAGTGTAGTAAAGTAATTGTACGTAAAGGGTGATTTTTCCCACCTGCAGACATATTTGGCAAATAGTTAGTCTTTCTTTTTTGAGCCTAGGGAGGCGTATAAGGCAGAGGTCGTAGCTTTCCGTGCCTGGCGGTTCGTTACCACCTCTTTTAGACCTTTGATGTTTGCTAGGCTGCTAGGGTCGCATAGCTAGCGCCTACCTTGGCAATGGTTCCATGCAGGTTCTCTCTTTGTCTTCCTCGTTTTCCTTTCCCCATCTGGTGTCCATATAAATACTTTGTGGTAGAGTTTCATTCTGAGTGCATTGCCGAAGTAGTTTCAGCGGCGTTTTCTTATAAAACTGAATATATTATCTCGCTTGGTCTCTTGTCTATTTTTTTTTTTTTTTTTTTGAGCACTGGATCTGAAATCTGCCATGTGAAAATGGAGTATTCTTCAAAGAAATTTATTCACAAAATTGTACATTCTTAAAAAAAAAAAAATTAGAACTATCGTTGCTTTCCAACTCTTGCATCCATAACTTTCCGGTTTGGGCAAGGATGACGCGACGTGTTTCCCTCTAGTTTGGCTTAAGATTGTTGATCGACGACCCGACAAGCCGCCATAGTAAAACATACTTTAAAAAAAAAATCAGGAACAGAGCTAGACTTATATTCAATACACTGGGATGAGACATATTTTATATTTCTTCTGTTATACGTGTCAGTTCTTCCCACTCTGTGTTTTCTAATTTGAACTTATATGCCTACCCTGCATGCAAAGACTGGACTCGGTGGATTGTGCGGATAAAACCTTTTATTGGTTCAGCGGACAAAAAGGCGTTTACCAGCAGGCTTTGTGGAGAGCTTTGAGCATGGCAAAATGTACCCAAATCCGAGTTCTCTCCAGACCACCATGACGATTGACACAGCCAAAACACATCACCTTTCGGGAAAAGATGCTGTGTGTAAGCCAATCTTCTGGATGTTTAGATCATGCAGAATGTCGATGTTTTTAACTATCTTCAGGTCAAGTGAAATTAAGGATCATTTTTCACACATTCGGATGCATTGATAATATAGGTCTAAACCTATAGTAGATAGGCCAGTCAGCACTAGATGGGTGAAGTTGCCAACATCCCACCGTCGGCCTTTACTTCCCAGGTTTTAATCTGTTACTCATTTAAGGTTGGGAAGACTTGGAAGACGAAGCCATTCTAGAAAAGTCCGGATTTGAATCCATGATCATCAGATCCCCAGGCGAGTGTCTAGCCGATTCACTACAGTGGCTCCCAAACTATCTCTACTGAATGTACCCCCCTCCCATCCCTCCCCTGCCCTCCATATAAAACTGTTGCTGCTTGTGTTCACCACTTTCCTGTTGTAGGCGGGAGATATGGAAGGGGAGAGAGAGAGGGGGGGGGGGGGAGGGTGTTAACTGATGGTTTAGGGTGGCTAGGCTAGTGCTGTCGCCAGGGACAGTGCAGGCTAGGATGGTTTTGCTGTTGCCCCGACTGACTGTAAGCGAAGGATTGAAAGTAAAGAATCCTGTTTAAGCCTGAGCTAATCAGACATGGGATCATCATCAGGTGCCTTGCCGACTGGCGTGGGCGATCATGCCTCTCCATTATCTGCGATCTCCTGCAGCATGTATCAGTTCGTGTGCCGACACACCTCCATGCCATGCAACAAGACTGTCAAGCATCTTCTCTCGTTGTCTTCCTCTATCCCTCCTTCCACAAATCTTTCCAATGGTCACAACATGTTCTATTTTCCCTCTTCTCATAACATGGCCGAAGAATGATGGCCTTCTGATGTCTGTGATAAGTTGTCTTCGGGCTCCCGCCTCTTTCACAACCTCTTGGTTGCTCTTGTTGGCTGCCCAAGGTATTCTAAGCATTCTTCTGTAAAACTACATATCTGGGGCCTCTAGAAATTGTTTGGACTGGGATACTAGACTGATATCATTATGGATCAATGGGCACTTGAAGGGTGATGTGATCACCAGCATGACTATTGCATTTACTCGTACTTCGATGATAACCTTTAAAGACTGCGCTGACCTTGAAGCCAAGGTCAAATTTGAAATAAAACATCTGTAACGATAAAGATAGGCTGTCCACTATACCACGGGACTCCTAACTCCATGCAGTTACATGTCCGCGGACATTTACAACGTACTTTTAATTATAACTACGAACAAAAACAGATTCTTTAAAATAACATAACACAAATCCCAGAGACTACCATCTTACAATGAAAGTCTAAGATAATGTGTTATTACTTTTAATCTAGTAATCTCCTCGGATAAAGTCGGCTCTGTGGCTAAGTCGATGCGAACACTTCGTAATGCCTGGACGCTGGGTTCGATCCCTTCTGCGGGCCATGCGCCTTGTGTTGGTTTCGACAGTGGTATCAAGAAAGCCGACCATCCAGAAAGCAATGGCAAACTACTGGACGTAAATTTGCTTAGAAAAGCCACACAACAGCCAGGGGCTGTTGGGGTTGGTTCTGCAGCGTCCTGTAAAGGATACGTAACTAACCTTAACCTCGAAAAGAAAAAAATGAAAAGGGGGGGGGGATGGAGGTCCGACGTGGTTTTATCGCTAGACGATCCACTGCAGATCAGAAGGTCATGGGTTCAAATCCTATTAGAGACGGATTTTTTTCTCTCCAAAAACGACTTTGCAAACAGGTCAACCCAGCCTAAAATGGGTAGCAAATAAGAACGGTGTATTGTTAATAACGTTATACACCAAGTACCGATTGGTTTATGAAATATAGGTCTAGCCATTGTTGCCTAAAATGTCTGAAAGCGTGGGAACGGTCTTTTAGGTTTTTACTCCTCAAAGACCTAAACCGGCGCTTTCAAGCCATGTTTGTTTGTTTTAGTATCCAGAAGCCATGAGTTGTTAACCCTTAGGCTAGGTATTATGGATATCGCAACCTTTCGGTCTTGATTCCATTTTTAATACCGTAAATCTGGGAGAAATGTGGCTTTTCTGCCTACCCCCGGGAGTGAACCTGGACCACAAGGAGTTAGTCACCCGGTCACCGCGCAATCCGGTTTAGCCAACTACGCTAGATAGCCGGGGCTTTCAAGCCATCACCATTTCGATCTCGATCTTTTTGATCATACCAAAGCTTCAGCTGACAGGCCATGCTGCTGGCGTCACTATATCGGGCTACGATACGCTAGCGCAGCGTCTCTCAAACGTTTTTCGTCAGGCAAAAAAACAACTTCGCGGC
>CAJHNH020001449.1:0-15000 GCA_905116865.2 Candidula unifasciata
GAGTTATACGAATGTTAAATTAAGAATCGACATCACAGCTCTCGGGACACTCCCACAAGCGCTTTGTCCCGATCTTCAGCAGCAAGCGAACAGTTCCAATTCCGATGGTAGCAGTAACTGTCTGATTCCCTGTCTGATACTGTCCGATATCCATCTCGCCTTTTTCTTGAGTGTTAATCGTCGACCAGATCCCCATGTAACTCCTCGCAGTGCCACTCTCCTCACATCGTAATGATCTATATGTGCCTCTGCACGGTTCACTCTCACAAAATCTAGCTTGCCATACATCAGTTCACCACCAAGTGGTGCAGAATCAGCCAGTCTATCTGCCTGCTCATTTTCCAACTCATCGGCATCACCTGGTGAAAGTATCCAAAGGAAACCAACTACCCGGAAACTCTGAAGTGATGCTTGCCAATCTGCACGGAGCATTTTTTTCTCCAGCTTTCTCAACATGCTCAGTGAGCTAGTTACTATCACGGCATGTGTGTACAGTTGATTCTAATGCCAGCGAAAGGCAGCAGTGGCTGCCACCACATCTATTCTCAAACAAGACCTTGTGATATTATCTGCCAGGCTTTGCTGCACTGAGCGACGTCCATTCGATGTTGCTATAAACCCCCATGCACTTCCTCTGCCCCTGACCAGTCATCTCCTTGTGGGATGCATATTTTCGTTATTTTGAAGTCCCACCCTGACTCTTGCCAGGGGCCGCAATATAACCCGGTCATAAATATGTCTGATGGCTGAACGCGGTTTCTTGGACCTATCCACGGGTGATCCTCATCCACATGGTGGTACTTTGTGTCATCGGGTTTTTATCGCTTGTGTGGGGTAAAATTTACTGCTACTACTACTCTTCTGCCCTCTTGTACGTAGTGACGACAGCCACTTTCTACAAAGGGCCTGCTGCATGATGGGCATTACCGACATTGGTACTTGAAATATGTCTGTCAATCAATCAGTCAATCAATCTGTAGCAGGCTGGAATGGATAGTTTGTTATTCTTTTAATAATTCTGGTTTTGCAACACCTGAGAACTAAAACTGGCAGGTTTGCAGATTGGGACTATCTGGAAGTGGCAAATGGGTCTAAAAGTTGGTAAATGGAGCAGCGCAGCAGTAACGGCTTTCTTAGTTTTTTGCTTTTGAGTCTTTAGTCTTTAGCGAAAGTTCCGAAGAGACTTAATGAATACAGTTTCTGAAACAATGGAAAAGATACAGTTGAAATGATTTAGCTACGTTAAAAGATACGTTAGTTGCGTGTCCCTTTTTGAGAGGTAGCATTTTTTTTTTCTGGTCTGTTATGGGTTTTCATTGGTTCATTGGCTGAATTTGAAAAAAGGAGAAGTGAGAAGGATCCATTGCCCCCTTACCAAGCATATCGTAAGAGTAGACTCTTTAGAGGTGTTTCTTCAGAGGTCGTAGGGCATCAGCCTGGGAAGAGAGTAGCCAACAGTCTGCCTACAAATAAGCCGGATCTGCAAAACGGATGTGTACTCAGCACTCAAATTTGGGAGCAAGACCATTGTTCTGAAAATGGAAGAACAACTAGTATTTTTCGTCGGAGTTAACAGCCGGAAAAGAAGAAGAAGAAGAAGAAGAAGAAGAAGAAGAAGAAGAAGAAGAAGAAGAAGAAGAAGAAGAAGAAGATGCAGAAGATGCAGAAGATGCAGATGATGCAGATGATGCAGAAGATGAAGAAGATGCAGAAGATGAAGAAGATGAAGAAGATGAAGAAGATGAAGAAGATGAAGAAGATGAAGAAGATGAAGAAGATGATGAAGATGATGAAGATGATGAAGATGATGAAGATGATGAAGATGATGAAGAAGATGATGAAGATGATGAAGATGATGAAGATGATGAAGATAATGAAGATGATGAAGAAGATGAAGAAAAAAAGAGGAAGAAGATGATGAAGAAGATGAAGAAAAAAGAGGAAGAAGATGAAGAAAAAAGAGGAAGAAGGAAGAATGAGGAAGGAAAAAGAATGAGGAAGGAAGAAGAGGAAGAATGAGGAAGGAAGAAGAGGAAGAATGAGGAAGGAAGAAGAGGAAGAATGAGGAAGGAAGAAGAGGAAGAATGAGGAAGGAAGAAGAGGAAGAATGAGGAAGGAAGAAAAGGACGAAGGGTGGAAGAAGAAAGGAAAAAGGGAAAAGGAAGGAAGGAAGAAGGAAGGAAGATGGAAGTAAGGCAGGCAGAAAGGCAGGCAGGCAGAAAGGCAGCAAGGAAAGAATGCAGCAAGGAATGAAGGCAGCAAGGAAGGAAGGAAGGCAGCAAGGAAGGAAGGAAGGCAGCAAGGTAGGAAGGAAGGCAGCAAGGAAGGAAGGAAGGCAGCAAGGAAGGAAGGGAAAAGGCAGCAAGGAAGGAAGGCAGAAGAAAAAGCAGTAACTGAGGTAAACAAGAGTGAGAAGAGGAAGAAAAAAATGTAGTTAAGACAATAAATTATTCATCGCTGGGAAAAACAGGAAAAGTACCAAAACAAAAAGACAAGGGTTCTTCTGGAGCCAGGCGATAAATGAGCGAATAGTGGATTGCGCAACAGCAACTACAGTGTATAACTACAGAGGCAGCGCCTAGACCGCTTTTGTCGAATACTGGCAATGTTCTATATGACGTCAATAGTTTACCTGCTCTTCTCCACTCTGATGTGCTGCTTCCTGTTAGACAAAGCGTTTGTTCCGTGGTTGTTTCGCTCCGGATATGCATCGTTTGATCCTCTTTTTTTTTTTTTCGCATTCACCGGTTTGTAATCTCCAACAAACTGGAGTTTCAAGCGCACATCCTCCCCGTGTGGGTTCTGTGGCCCCAACGTGTGGAAAATAAGAATAGACCCACTTCTTATGCAAAAGCATGTCGTAGGAGTCGATTAACTGGGAGCTTCCTTCGAAGTCAGAGTACAGCTGCCTGAGAGAACACACACCAAGTTGAATATAAATATGTCAGACTTGTGAAACGAATGTGCTCGGGACACCCAGGTTCTCAAGCAGAACTAGAGTCTAGAAGTGGATGAATAATCAGAACTTTCCACCGGAATTTACAGCCGGTGAATGCGAAGAAGAAGTAGAAGAATATACATCCGCTTGATGTAGCATATTTGTATGCAGACTGTTATTCCTCGCCTCGCAGGCAGATGCACTCTTACGACATGATTTTAGGGTGCAGAAAATCTATGCCATAACCCCCCCCCCCCCCCCCCCACCCACCCAACAATGGGTCCCCAAACTCACAAAAGGTAATGCTTGATTAAATCATTAAGCGATAATTTTTATTTTCAAATGTTTTTGCGGATGGAAGTGTAGTTAAGTTACGAATGGTCATCCAGACAGACGACATATCAGCAATGAATGGTAGTTGCAATGGATCGTCAACATTCTATACTTACGCTCATGTGCGCATTCGCAAAAATGCTTGTACGCACACACGTACACACATAATCTCCCACACAAATAGACACACACGTAGGCAAACATACAAACAGAAATGCATAAACAGACAGGTACAAATACACAGGAACACAAACGACCACAATAGAAACACTGATTTACACCGTTAGCCACACAGATTACATGACAGACTAACAGACAGAAATATATAAACACAGACAAGCACACTGACAGATTCACAGGCTGACATACAGTCAGATACAGTTATCCAAACGTCGATATACAGACGCTGCCAGCAAGGCACAGAAAAAAAAACCGGTTAAACAGAGAGACGCAGGCACGCACATGCCCTTACGCACACACACACACACACACCATACACAACATGTTTATTACTAGAATCTGACATGGATAGTGACATGGAAACTGTCAATGAACCAGACACCTCAACGCCGTCAATCCGCCTAAGTGTTAAACCACCAGAAAACACATATGCGTTAAATTACCTGTGATGAAGTCTTCATCCGTATCACTGCTTCTCCCGCTCTAAATCCATTCGGGTATTCCCTATCTGCACCACACATAAATGATGCTGGTTTGTTTGACGCATCGTAATTTATGGTGTCCCGTGCCATGTTTTGGCCTACACTCGGGGAGAGTGTTTGGAGCCCTAATGGGGTCACTTGGCTAGAACAAAACAGACATGACCGCAACACGAAATGTAATTGTAAATTAGAATTAAGCAATCAGTTTTACGATCGGCAGCAGTTTCGGCTGTTTGCGAAGATAGCATATTGTAGGAATAGTGTTCGGATATAAAGGACGTCAGCAGTTATGGCTATCCTGGTTGTAAAGTTTGGCAATTTACTTGGTTGTTTGGCAATTTACTTGGTTGTAAATAGTTTAGAAGAGGTAAAATACTTTGGTTTCTATGGCGATGGCATGTAGTGGTTGTATTACTTTGCGAGACAGAGTGGCAGCGAAGCTTCCATTGACCGAATTGTGAAGTAATTTGCCATGACCGAAAATTGGAGAAGGAAAGACGCCTATTAAATAGAAATAAGTACCTGCCCATATGGCACTTTAGTATTTTTAATGTCATAAATAACGTATACTTTTTAACAGTGTTTGTTCCAAACTAGTGCTCTTTGTGATATATCATGTATACGTATAACAGTTTTTGTTCCAAACTAGGTTCTTTGTTATAAAAGCTGTTTGCGAATATATTTTAACTATGCTGGCTTAATGACACTGTTTAGGTTTGAATTGTCTGATCCGGCAAAGCCACGTTTGCAAAATATATTTGGGAAAGCACAATAATTCAATTAATGGGTAATGTTTATTGGTTTATTTTGGCATAGAAGTTTTTCAAGTTAAAGATACAAGTGTACAGAGCTTTCAGTGTTTTCTATGAGGCTTTATGTTTGTGATACATAAACTGCAAATTGGCTTGAGTTAAATACGCTGAACCATGTTCATAAAAGGTTCTATCAGATGATGGCGATTATTAAATCAAAGGACATGATTTACAATATGGTTGTCTTTTTGTAGGTGTTGCTGCTAGACGTTCTTCTGAGGGTCTGAATGAAGTGGGTTCAAATCTGCATCGATCCAGAATATTTCTTTATCAAAAATGACCTTCGCTCTAAGGCTGATCCAGCCTAAAATAATACCGAGTAAAAGCAAAGGAGGCCGGAGTGATGTCTTATCGATTAGTCCTAGAAATCTTGATTTAGATATTGCTTTTTTTAACTCCTCTCTCTCTCTCTCTCTCTCTCTCTCTCTCTCTCTCTCTCTCTCTCTCTCTCTCTCTCTCTCTCTCTCTCTCTAAAACAAGATGATACCCAAGGTGGTGGAGAAATTTCCTTCTTCTCTTTCACCTGAGTTTTCCGACATGGACAATATTCTTGTGTAACTTCAGAATTGATGAACCTGTCATGCAGCTCTTTGCTAAACTGATCTGCTTAAAATGCTGTTCTTCTGTCAAAAACAGTAGGGAAAATAATCCCTTCCCCACCAGTCCTAAAGTTCCTAATGCGGTTTTTGAAAAAGAAAAAAAAATCGTCAGTGTTTGTAATAAACACACAGACGTGCATTGATAGGCACCCATGTAAAGAAGTAGAACGATAAAACGGAACACTAGACAATATCAAGTCTAAAGTTATGGAAAGCAACCAGTCACCTAAAAATGACAACTGCATCCCCCCCCCCCCCCACCCCCAACCCACTGCTGGAATAAGTGTACTAAGACGCTTGGCCAACAAGACACTTCTCAAATAGGTGTTATTTTCAGTCATTAGTTTTCCCTATAGAAATATATTTTTGAAACAAACCCCCCACACCACCCTTCCCCCCCCCCCACCCCACACCCCGATCTTGTCCATCTGCAATTAGTCGAGCTATCCTTGAACGAACTAATATTTGCTGATGGATATTGCTTGGTCTAGAACGAGGAGGATCTACTCCAAGACAACATTAACCTGTGAAGCTCTCAGTAAACGCAACGGAAAGATAAATACAAACAAAACCAAACCAGCGAAAGTCAGTAGAACCCCTGGTACATGTGGTGGTGATTTCGGTCACAGGCATGAGAGAAAGTTAAAATGCTGGTGCCACCCAGCCACTTCGTGCGTTACGCATAAGAGCTCACCTATGCTACCTGAATCCAGCTGGTATGGGATCTATGAGTTCATTGCCTCCAGAAATGTCGTGTCGAGTCTTAACTCTCGTCAGCCCACCCCCAATGCATGAGTGAAAAGGTTTATCTAATTTCATTCGAAAATTTGACTAACGAACCCTGGCCGAAGATGACACTAAATGACAACTCTCGATTAAAACGTCTATGGACTGAAAAAAAGCAATGAGAGAAGTTAAAACTGCTATAGGTGAAAAACTGAGCACTGCAGCGGACGCTTGCATTCTTAATTATACAGTTCTTCTTCTTCTTGTTTCGTCCAATTCGCTTGAAAAAGATTAGCTATATCTGCACTGAAGTATGAACTTCACTGTCTTTTGTAATTCACTGTGCGACCCCTAAAGTTTGAGTTGCACCGATGTTTCTCCTGGCCAAAAGTTATGACTTGATATGTTGTATTAGGGGCACTCTTGGAGGACATGATCTGTTGTCTCAGGTGCTAGTCCACATGTGCACATGGCTGATTCGCCGATTTTAAATGTTGTATACATGTGGCTGCGAAGTCGACTGTGTCCTGTTCTTAGACGTAGAATAATAACTTGCTCTGGTCTGTCCATAAATGGTAATCGTCTTGTATCGGTCTTAGTGATTTACATTTACCTACCTCCGTGTTCTAGTGCATGATTTTCAGACTAGATCTATTCGCAGATATAGGTATATTTCATATAGCGTTTGTGCGTGGCATTCTGATTTTACGGTGCGCTTCTGGCTGGTTGCCTCTGACTTTAGCACCTAATTTTTATTGATTTTGGTATTCTAGATCGACCTACTGGCATATGGGCCCGAACTGTCCACCCTGGCATGCGTGTGCGAATGTAAATAGGGCTTTGGCATCATAGACCAGATTCTCGCATCAATGTTTGTACTTAACCCCGACATAGCATTGTAGCTTCGTTGACCATTACGATGCGTCCGGTGTGATCCGACGACCTTGACTATGCCCTTACATTAAAATAAAAGCAGTCAGAAACACACAGACATGATGCAGTTCAGAAACATTTCTGCAATCTTCTGACAGTCATTATTTCTTCAGAAATACAGGTTTACACAATTTAAAAAATATTACTGAAAGAAAATGAAGCAAATTAGAAATTCATTCAACTATATATGGATAGAAGAAGAAATTCGCAGGCAATAAAAACAAGCCACAATTATTCCAATTAAAGACCAGAAAAGGAACCCCAGAAAGTAGACTCATACATGCCGATCTAGCTGACATCAAATTTATGGGAATATCCTAGAAACTGTCATATACAAAAGGATTCCTTTCCACATAGAGAAAAATAACGTATTCTTTAAAACCCAGTCAGGCTTTATAACCGATAGGTATACGATGGACCAAATAATTAAAATAGAGGACCAGAATTAGGCATCCTAAATAAAGTTGGAGACATAAGACTAGGATTAGGTGGACGAGTACAGGACATACATTCTCGGTGATCATAAACATTGAGAGGTCAAATATTTATATACAGGAGAACGGAATCCCCCAAGGTGCGGTTTTGTCACAATTCAAACAATCCTTTCAATTCTCGTTAATGATCTTAATGAGGTAATCGAAGACCAAAGAGCAAGACTGACACAGTTTGTGGATGATTTTTCATTATTTACAAGTAATAAATCAGCAAGGACGGTAAGAAATAGATTACAAAAAAAAAGTAAAAAAATGTCACTAATTTGATGATTGAATTCGTTTCAAAGTAAACACTAGCAACGCATTAAGCAAAGATATTTAACTACAAAAGACAAAACTTCTCTGACAGTGATACCGTTATATATAGAATCAATGTAAGACCTATGCAAAGTGTAACTAGTGCATGCTTTTTACGGATAATTCTGAGCGAACAGCTGAAACATATTGATACAAACAACTATAGACAAATGTAAACGTAGATAAAGGCGCCTAGGAGCGGGGCGGCGAAGAAGGGGGGGGGACCATGTTATTCTCCTACAATTCTTTAAAGCTTTCCTGGGAGGGAAACTAGAATAAGGAAGTATGGTCTATGACTCACCAACTGACTACATAAAACAAAAACTAGACAGTATACAGTGCCAAGCACTGGCCACCCTTATGGGCGCAGGAAAAGGAACATCAAGAGAAGCAATGGCTGTAGCGCTGGGTACAGCACCATTAAATCTGAGAAAGAAACAATTATTATAAAATTATGGCCCTAGACCACAACCATGACAATCCTACATGTGATGCTTTTAACACCAATACCAACAAGTTCAAGGGAGTGATTAGTGATTAGTGATTAGAAAGGATTATCATCACAGCACTCCGGACAGATCCACAGATGATTTAATCTCCTCTTCAAAAGCTCCACAAGTGTAAAACGACTGAGGACGCCTGTTCTGTGTTGGTTAATGAAAACGTCAAGGGAGTGCCAATAAGAAACATTCTTAGGCCAGCAGGATGGGATGCTGCAGTAGAAAATAAAAACCAATTATAAACTAGCAAGGACACTTCAATTGAGTAAGATATATAAACCGTGTCAGCGTCTGTGGCTTAGGCGTTGCAAACACGCTTCGTAATGTTGGGGAGCTGGGTTCGATCCCTGCTGCAGACGGTTTGTCTTGCAATGGTTTAGATTGTGAAACCGAGAGCCAACCGCTCAGGAGGAAATGGCAAACTACTGGACGTAAATTTGCCTAGAAAAACCACAACAGCCGGAAAGTGCTGAGGTTGGTTCTGCAACGTCCTGTAAATGATACGCAACTATTTTTGAGATACATAACCCGTAAATGCAACCATGGCAATTGAAACCTCTCTATGTAGACACACGCTCGATGAAATTAGATGTGTTGATCGAAAGGCGCAAATACGCTGCTTTGCTTTGCTATTCAGAAAGCATTTACGTCATTCTGACGAACGGAAGACGAATAAAAAGAACTCCTGGTCCAATACATTAACAGCTGAATGGTTATGGCTTGAAACAGGTTAGGGGATATACATATCTCGGAAGTATGATCATTGAAAATAGCAGAATTGACCGAGAAATAGAAACCAGAGGCCAGAAAGCAAGTACACTTCTATACCAGACCCTTATTATGACATCCAAACATAATTATGACTGCTAAGAAAAGTTATAAACAGCATATGCATACCAGCATTAAACTACTAGTCCAAACACAAATATTATCTAAAACCCATACACGCAAAATCACCACCATCACCGGTGCTACGGAGTTCGTACACTGCCCTGAGATTCTTCGGACTCAGGTTTGAGTTAGAAATCGAACAAGGCACTTATGGGTTACTACCCTTTGTACCACGATGTTGTTTCGTTGTTTAAACCTAAATAACCAGCGAGATGAGATGCCTGGAGAAAAAAAAACAGCAAACCTAACCATCTAAGAACGAGTGAATAATGATACTATCAGATATACTTTTGTAAACAACACATTTCACTAGATTCATCTAGAAACAGCAAATCAGATGGGCTGGTAATCATGTTAGAATGCAGCAAGCTAGAATATTATCACATGACATTACATCTGAGAAAATTAGCTACAGCCGGTGAAGGACAGCCATGAACAATTGTGTTCGACAACATTAAAGACACTTCAATTGTTTGCGACATGACAATAACTAGGGCCAGTCAGCGTGCACCAGATGGCATATTATTCTCTCAGGAGCACAAATAACATGTACGGTTCATGCCTGCAGCCATGCGGTCCTAGATCCTCAGGCTGAAGGACTAACCCCCCCCCCCCAACCACCACCACCCCCACCCCCATTACTGTTCTGCGAACAAGAAATCTATGGAACTGAACAGAATCATGTTGCCATGAGCCACTACGGCATGTGTTGGCAGTTATAATTCTACATCTCACGCGGTCACTCTGGTAATGGGTTATATCCGTTATACTGTCACATACTTCATTTTATGCACGAAAGTCATTATCATCGTCAAGATCTTTGGAAACTAACGTGAGCGATCTTCGTTAAGCTGCAGAGGAATTAGTTAATACACAAGGACTAAGCATAGATTTTGGTATTAACTGAAATCGATTTTCATCGCCATATGTTTCTTCTGCAACTGAAAGACGAAATTGTTGCTTTTCTCAGCATTAGGTTGTTGAACTCGCACTACTATTTCCATCCATTCTTTATTAATTTGTTTATAATTGTACTTTTTAACAAGATTGAGAAGTTTTCTGATCAGTGACATAACTGATGTTGGTCATCCTTTAAAAACACCTAATGGATCCAGCGTACAATGCCATTTATAAAATATTGTTGCGAATTTTTTTTAAGTACCTAAACGTCAGGCGTGGTACCTAATACACAGTCTTGCTCTGCTAGGGTCAAACTGTACCACATTTGTAGGGAAATAAAGCTTCGACAACCTTGTCACCCGCACCCAAACAGGCAAGCAATATATCTGTGAGAACGCCCTTACCGATATCCGTCTAGTGCTCCAACTGACCTAAGCACTGGTGCCAATTTTTCAAAGATATCTCTGGCGGTGTACTGACGGGATCGTAACCCCACAGACAGTCCTGCAAAATGACGATTACGTAGGTCCGCTGTGTTGCATCTTTGCACTGCAGCTTTTCTACAATATCCTTGCGTCATGTGTTGGTACATAAACTACCACCGCATAACTTTTGGATAGGGTGACCACAGGTCACGTCTTTGCCGGGACAGTCCCGTTTGTATGCGTATCCTGGTCGTTCCGTCGGTTTTCAGAAAGATACGTCAGTTGTCCCGTTTTATAAAAATCTATAAATAAATTCGAGTAAATTATCAGCGTGTAGCAAGTCCAATGAAGAACATCGCCTCCATCACCATCTGCCTAAAAGAAACTCGGGTCTCTCGCCAGCTCTCAAGCCTCGTGTACTTTCATATTCAAGGTGTCACTTATATCCTGTGCCCATCTTCGTGCTGGTCGGCCCTGCCCCTCCTTCCTAGTACCATGATTTCTCCTATTATTATAGAACATAAACTTATAGTTATATCTGTAGACCTTATTACATTTAATAGTTTCAGATACTCTTAATGCCTTAAAATCTATCGAATGCATCATGGGGAATTATGGTACAAGTAATAGTATAGATAGGATTATCATGAGTGTTATTTATATACGATGACATATACGAGATGTTGATAGCGCTCTGGGAGGAGGTGGTCCCTATAGAGAGCTGAACATGTCTGCATTAGGATAGCTTGAGTCTGAATAGGAGGGTCGAGGAAAGGTGGATGGAGGTGGTGAAGGGTGGGAGTAAACTGACTTGTTCTTGGAGTCCCGTTTTCAGTTAAAAATATTAGCGGGATGTCCCGTTTTAGGTGGAGATATTATGGTCACCGCACTTTTGGAACTACAATAAAACCTCAATAACACAAACTGACTTGAGAAGATCAACTAGTTAACATGAATAAAATGTTGGTCCCATCAAGGCTATGATAATATTATTAGTTCCTAGTTAGCACTAATTATTTTAACATGAAGTCGATTCTCAGTCCCTGGAAATTAGTATTGCACAGAGCTACAGTGTTATCAAAATATGCCTTTTGTTTAATATCCTAATACCTTATTTTCGCCTCAGATACATAGAGCAAACTGTTATATGTCTCATTATATGTTGAACCTCGGAAATCTTAGGCTAACCAGATGTTCTGTTTAACATCAAAACTCATTCATGGATTTTTTAATGTTCATTTCGCATACATCTATCTGGGGAGTAATTTTTTTAAGAAGACAGAAGAATTAATAAAGAAATCAAGCAAAGATTCAATACAGCCAGTAAAGTCGTAGGATAAATGGCACCAATTTTAAAACGCAAGTGTGTGAATATGTTCAACACAATATTCATACCAACGCTATGCTATCAATGTTAAACATGGACACTATCTTCAGAAGTCACGAAAAAAATAAAATGTTTACATACTATGCTAGGTGTAACGAAGAAAGGTCGACTTAGGAACGATATCTGGAGGAGAGTCAACACAGAACCAATACTGAATTTTATAGGTAGAAAGCAAATCAAATGGTTTGGCCATGTAACCATATTGGCATCCGACAGGGTACCATAGATAGGAATTTTACAAGTATATAACAGTAACTGATCCAGAGGTAGGCCATGCAGAATATGGACTGCAGAAATATCGAAGAAACCTAAAAGTACGTTACTGGCCAGATGGCGCCTCAGAATCAGAAGTTCACAAAATTATTCATGACAATTCCCGCCCAAGTGATGTGATTATCTATACAGATGGGCAGAAGAAGTGCAAAACCAAATGGACGTCGTTTGGTGACACAAAACCTGGTATATGGTATCATAGTCACTGCTGCATTCCGCTGGCTTGAGATTCAGCTGTACACACATGCTGTGATTGTAACTGACTAACAGAGCATGTTGAGAAAGGTAGAGACAAGTTCAGAGCGGCAAGCGTTACTTCAGTTGACATCCTTTGGATATTCTCTCCAGTAATGCCGATGTGTTAGGAAATGAGCAGATAGTAGACTGGCCGGTTCTGTCCCACTTGGTGGTGAACTGTATGGAAAGCTAGATGTTGGGAGAGCCCTCTGAGAGCGAGTGAACAGTTCGGACGCGCAAATAGATCATTACGATTTGGTGAGAATGGCGCTGCGATGAGTTACCAGGGGATATGGTTGATGCTCAACTTTCAAGGGAAAGGTGAGACAGATATACAATCAGACAGTTACTGGAAACATCGGAACTGGAACTCTTCGTTTGCTGCTGAAGATGGAAACGGAGCGCCTATGGAAGTGTCCCGAGTGCTATGATGTCGATTCTTAATTCAACATTCAACATTTAACTTTGAAAAGACATACTAAGCGAACATAAAAGCTCGTTCCATAGATCTCTTCCTGCCCTGACGTCGGATTGTATTCCAGGGTAGAGAAAAGAAGAAGAGGGAGGAGTATGGAACTGTCGTATGTCTATCCGTTTTTCCCCCGCAGACTGCTAACTTAAAGTTCGACAACCCTTGTCACTCAACCGATTGCATATCTGTGATAGACCAAAAAAAGTAAATCCCATATATCCTTTTCGACCTCCTACGAAGTTTCCATTAAGGCCCCAGTTACGGCCACACAAAGTACTACTTATGTAAAGTTGTGTATCCTTTACATGATATTACAGTACCAACCTTTAAATTACTTTGTGATTTCACCAGGGGGCTTTGCGTTAAGTAGTTTTCCACATCCTCTGATTGATCGGCTCTCAATACCACTGTCAACACCAACACAATGCGGTCTGCTGCTAAATCATCCGCAGCTGGTATCCAGTTACCAAGCCTGTTCGAAACGCCAAAACACAGACGCCAGAAATACTACTATCCTTCGTATTTCTGTGTGTGCGTGCAAGCTAGTCCTCTTGAATATCGAGTTAACATCCTAATGGTCCCAGAGTGATCTATCCGACTCCGGGCAATCAGGAACCGCCCTGCTTCAAGTTTGCTAGTGGTTCGTTTTACACCAAATAACTGCCCGCTGCACTCTGCAGTTCTGTGCAGGTAAGGGTATAAAATTGAAATACTTAATAAAGTGCACCAGAAACACTGTATTAAATGTGCAGCCTACAGCCATGTGCGGGTAGGAATTCTAATAAACCTGACGATATAAACAAATAAGGTCATTAACTGTGTCATAGAATGTTTGTGTCTTCCTTATGAAAAAAAAAAAAAAATACAACGGGAAAACATGGCTTTGAATAAATTTATGTTCGAACCTTGTTTTACACATACAAACATACACACACCCAAAAAATACACATCAGTATAGACATACACGCTTACGTATGCAGTGGCGTAGCAAGGTCAGGTGGTCCCGGTTCGGAGAATATCGGATCAAACCCTAAACATACACACACATGCGAGCGCACGACACATATACACACATGAACGGACTCACGCGCATTCTTTATGTTGAGTACACATATATTTGGTCATTGTGTCACCCCCTCCACACGACCCTTGCTGCGCCTTGACATATATAAGTATATCTGACAGAAAACAAATCTGTTTTTACAGGCGCCACAGTGTACTCCCCCAATGACAAGAGCCTGCCCAGGTCCTATTGATATCAACCCCAGCGGGACCTCTCATGTTCGTGCCATATTTATCACATCCAGATCATCAAATAGAAAACAGGACAGACTCTGGTGGGAAGAGTCGATTCTTTCAGATAAAAGCTTTCTCCCTTCAATAACCAGCGTGCTGTTTCACGCTGCACATTTAGAAGTGGCTTATTTTTAACGGAAGCCGCAGTAGCTTGCCTGCTCAGATGTCTTGGGTTCGATTCGGTGTATGTGCATTTTGACAAGAAAATTTGCTTTGAACAATGAAGACACAAACAATAGACTGCAGAATTTATTGCCTGGCATATTTCCTTAAATCTCATCAGGTGCTCACTACAGTGACAATTGATTAAAGTAAAGCAAATAAATGATACATTCAAATTGAATCACAAATCCACATTCAAAGACGGTTTCAGCAGGGTAAACGCAAGCTTGCCCCATTTTCACGACTAAACCGGTTTATAGCGGACGCTTCCACAAATCTCAGTAATCTACGGTCGATTCTATTGTTTGTGTCTTCTTTGTTCAATTCACAATGGGGAAACTACTTGGATTTAAGAAGATTGTTTTTGGCTACTACCAGTTCGACCCTGTCTAAAATAGCAACAAAGATATTGTCCTGGTAAGTATACGCGGCTGATATGGTTTTGCCCGTATCACGCGTGGAGTGACCATTGGTCTAAAAATGTGAGTCACTGTACTGCAGCGGCCAGACGCTTACCTGTGGATCGGAAGGTCGTGTGTTCGGGTCCTGACGAAGCTAAACTGTTTTTGTTTTTTTTAAATTAACCTCCAGGCCAACCCCGTCTTGTGTTAGTGCCAGGTGCAGTCCTGGGAAGGTAAGGCAGCCAGCGTAGTCTAACTACTT